>OY755212.1:5672367-5817737 GCA_963576765.1 Draba incana | reverse complement strand
CGTTTATCTCTTTCGTCTTCTTCTTCATCGGAATCGCTTCTCCGCGTATTTATCCGTCTCCGATCTTCGGAATCGCTTCTTCTAGTTCTCTCAGATCGTCGACTCTTTCGCCTTTCCTTCTCTGGACTTCTCTCCTTTTTCCGATCCTTACTCCGATCACGATCTCGGCGAGTTCTCTTCGAATCGTCCTTCCTTAGCTTAGATTTCTCTTCCTCCATTGCAGAAATCCGCCACAAAATCAGCAGATTGAGATTCAATTGAGAATCAAAAATTTCGTAAGAACCCTAATTGAGATTTTGATTTTTCACTACAGAGGAAGGAAACTTCAAGCTCCCTTATAAGGGCCTGAATTGTAAGAAAACGTAAACTTAATGGGCCAAATGTTTTTTTAAGGCCCGCTAGTCAATATATTCCAGTTTTTTACATACTTTAAATGGGAAACTTTTACAAATACTAATCCTAATGGACAATACGCTATTTATAATTGATAAAATATGCATGTTTCACTATTACACTAGTGCAAACATTTCTAATACATTATTTACTGAGGATGTTGAATACTCTCAGTTCACAGTGGTGGATGGTAAACAAACTATTCACCGTCCCACGGTGTGAATAGTCAGTATCGTGAACGGTGTATTCACCATAAATTGTTAGTGACTGTCTCGTGAATAGTGTTTATTGTACACCATGAATCGTAACCGCCCATGAATAATATTTGTCATCCACCGTAAATATTAATTAGTATCTACCATCCACCGTGAATAGTATCCACCATCCACTATAAATAGTGTCAGCCGTATCCACATGAATTGTGAATAGTGTCTCCCGTAACTGTGAATAATGTCTGACGTGAATAGTGTCATCTACCATGAATATAAATAAGTTGCCTATTTAACAAATTATAAATAGTATAGTAGTGAAAATTTGCATATTTTACAAATTATAAATAGTTTATTGTCTATTTTTCAAATAATTTTTAAAAAGTTACCTATTTTCCTAATCCACCCTACTTTTATTAGCATGTTTAATAAAATCTTAGTGGGTTACTACGTCTTATACCCACGCTACGCGTAGGTTTGTTTTATCGATGGCTTTAATATATATTTAAACTTACTAATTTTTAAATTATGCAGACGTGGACATATACAGAGGAAAAAGTATATTGGTAAGAAAGTAAATTAATCGTACATAAGTAAATCATTAATTTACAATAAATACCAATATATATCTGTAGTTTCATGCGTGTGTAGAGAATTAGTATTTATGATAAATTAGTTATTTAATTGGAGATGTAGCCTTTGATAATTCTTTCAATGTAGTCTTTGAAAGTCAAATTTTTTACCTTTTGGTTAAGCATATCTTCACCGAATGATTTACTAAATTAAGAGGAATATCCACTTCATAATATATACATCAGCAATGTGACAAATAATTGTCGTAGTTGATAAGATGTAGCGCCCATCGAATGGCTTCATCTACTGCATCATGCCATTTAGTGTTAGAATCTAAAAGACTTTTAGCTGATTTGAAATCTAGGTATTTTTAAAAGTCAACAAATATGATTTCCTAATGAGCACAAGTGACAACACTTTTCATCACTTTTTATTAAAATTGGCAGCAACATTACCCCAAAAAAATACACGGATGAATGAATTAAATTTGTAGGCAAAATGTGAGAGTACATGAAAAGTGTGTATAAGCTGTGAACATATCAGATTATGGCTCAATTTTTTAGTTGTTATAACTTTAAACCTAAAATGTTTTTTTTTTAAAAACCATATCAATAACAGAACAAATCTGCAAAACATAGAAAACACACGAGCAAAAACCATATCAATAACGGAACAAAACAGAAACAAATAGACGATGTAAACACTAAAAATACTATACACATATATGAACAAAGAACGCATAGTTAGCAACGTGGGGTGAACTATAAATTTTTTTAATACACCATGTGTACAGATCCTTAAAAAACCACCGATAAAGTATAAACTTGGTTTTCAAGAGTATATGTATTATTTATTAACCTTGAGAAGAATCTAGCAATATTCTTTATATTCTTGATTAGGGAATAGTAAATTATTTATATTCTTTTCAACAATATATTTTATAAAACTGTCAAAACTTTAGATATAAAAAACTTTTCTAATATAAGTCAAATATAGTGGAAGCCCATTTGGTCCAGTGGTTTGACTAAAGTGTTCATTAATGCTTCTACACCTACAGGTCTGGAGTTCGAGTCTCGAGGAATGCAAATTTAATGGAGGCAATATTTACAGGAGATTTTCAGCGTGGAGGAAAAAGAACTGTTTGGAGTAGTTCCGCATGTTTAGGCTAAATTGTCCGTTGTGTAGTCGTCCGTGTAATAGTTCTCATAATTTGTTTTAATTCATAAAATCTAGACGATTAAAAAAAAAATATAAGTCAAATAAATTGTTATATTTAATAGAAAACAATGATATAGTTTCCTTATCTCTTATGATATTTATTATTTATAATTAAAAATGTTTCCTAATTTATCCGATTAGTGTAGATGTTAACGTGAACCAATAGAATTGCGTTTTTTAATCTCACGTGGACGCCCTAGGTAAGAAATAAAGGGGTGAAAATTGTAAAATTGTAAAAAATGTAATGTAGTTGGAAATAAAAGGGTGAAAATCAAAACCCTAATTTGTATTTGAAACAATGACGATGATCTCTGATCTTCCGTGGGACTTGGTAGAAGAGATATTGTCAAAGGTTCCCATATCCTGTGTAGGAAAAGTGAGATCCACTTGCAATAGATGGAACTCTTCGTCCAGAGGCCGGATTTTATGTAAATCAGAAACAAGACAACATTATTTGGGATTCATGGTGAATAATTATAGGCTTTGTTCAGTGAGATTTGATGTTGATAGTGCTGAATTATCTATAAAGCAGATAGGTAATTATGTTAATCATGTGGAGATACGTGAATTTGTTTTTCACAGCGATGGCTTATTGTTTGGAACCCGTATTTAGGGCAAACCAAGTGGATCAAACCAAGATCCGCTTACCACAGGTTAGACGTGTATGCTCTCGGATACGACCACAACAAGAACCGTAACCACAAAATCTTGAGGTATTTGAGTCTTTACAAGGCTGATCACCTAATGGTTGAGTGTGAAATCTATGATTTAAAGTCTGAATCATGGAAGGTTATTGATGTCACTCCCGAGTTGGATATAGTATTAGAAGACCAACAAAGCTCATTGTTGAAAGGAAATGCTTACTTTTTTGTACAAGAAGATGATGAAATTGGTGGCTTGTTGCTCGGTTTTGATTTCACAAAAGAGAGCTTTGGACAGTTTCTTCAGCTTCCGGAGCCCCATCATGATGGTACTATAAAACTCTCTTCTCTTAGAGAAGAGAAACTCGCTGTTTTATATCAGGACGACGATACATTTGAGGTTGATATTTGGGTTACAAGTAAGATTGAGCCTAATGCGGTGTTGTGGAGCAAGTTGTTAAAATTCAATATGGAAGCCGGTTTTTGTTTTTTTGATATTTCCGGTTTCTACTTCTTCATTGAGGAAGAGAAGAAACTCGCCGTGGTTTTTAATTTCGGCTTTTCTGATGAAACTACCGACACAGCTTATATCATTGGAGAGAATGGATACTGGAAAGAAGTAAATCTTGTGCAAAAACCTTGGAGAGGATCTCCGTATCCTTGTCCAGTTGCCTACTCTAGCTCCTATGTTCCAAGTTTAGTGCAAATCAACCAAATTACCGGAGGCGGCGGAAGCTAAACAACAAAACTCTAATTCAAAAGGAACCATAATTTATATTATTTGTTTTATTGCATCTCTTAGTCATTTGAACAAACCTATTCAAGTATTATTGTGTTTCTGTTTATTCAAACTGTTTTCGCAACTTCAACCACATAAGTTTCATTTCATCTTCTTGGCAAACCTGCTTATGTCAAATGCATCATTACTATTCTTTGTTATGACTCCCTGCACATACATACATACACGTTGAGACGACTGAGATAAGTGAGCTTATAAATCTTATACGGTTTACAAATAAGCTAAAGAAGAAACGAACCTTGTCGGTTATAATTCCTGCAATCAGCTCAGCTGGAGTCACGGGTTCCAAAGTGAGATCCCTGGTGCTGCAATCCGTTCACCGAGTCCTCCATGTGTGTCGAGCAACTCTTTAGGGGATCTTTCCTCTATCACGGTCTTACAAATCAACATTCTTTTTACAATCTACCACAGATTTCAGTTTGTTTCCTCACTTTTCTTTGTTTGGGTCAAATTTTCTGTTTTTCTTCTTCTTTTTACAATTTTGTAAGACCAGAATCTTGGAAAAAAGAATCACTATGAGAAATTAATAATTGAACAAAAAGTAGTACAAAGAAAACCCAAATTAAAAAATAGAAATGTATTCACATCTGACGATAGATATAAAGATTTGGCATTTACATCAAGTGCCAAAGAAAGGATTCAAATTTCAATATTGAGATAACAATACCTAAAAATTGAACAAACAATTGTTCTAGTGGCATCATCACTATCAGATTCATAAAATCGCAGAAATCCGCATCAACTCTTGATCTTAACGAAGATGGATTTCCGTTTAGCCGATGAATCTTTCGTTTCTTTTTTTTCTTTCTACAGAACACACACAATTCTTCTACAGAACCAACTCAATTCCATATCCAACAAAGTGAAAACCACAATGGTACCTTCAGATTCTCAGAAAACTTCAGACACTTTGCTAGCAAGAACTCGTTCTCGTCTTTCGATGTACTCATAAGGGAACCAACCGGCTTTGCCTTTACATTCACCTTCTGCCCATCCGCTTCCCGTAACCTGATAGTGAGCAACAGACAAATATGATATCAAACAACCACTCTTGAAAAACCATATCGGTTAAATGTGAATTTAAGGAGGCATTGTTGGTTATCCTATGTGGGAGGTCGGTTTACTATCAAACCTTTCTAACAACAACGTATTCGCCAGTCGATAAACTGAGCTCGACTTCTGTCACACCGTGATATGGGAACAAGACCTGAAAATGTCAAAAAGGGAACAATTTAAACAATTTTTTTTGCTCGCAAAGAAAGGTATCGGTTATTTGTGCAATGAGTAGCATACCTCTCCTAAGTAGTAGCCCATGCTATCTGTTGAAGTGTCATGCATGTGAGATGCAAACACTCCATTCGCTTCCTCATACGATGGAGGCGGCGGCATATTGTCTGCACTTGAGGGAGTCGAGGGAGCTTCAATACGTTGCCTCTCAGATACCATCTGTATGTTCAAAGAATGTTCATTTTTTTCCCTTAGTTGACTCATAATGATGAATTGACTATTTGACAAGAATACTAATGCACACCAACCTCTCCTTCGAGCTGATCAAGTATTTGGAGGACTCTTTGATGGTATCCACGTTCAGATTCAACCTTAAGATCAGAAATGAAAAATATAGTTGTTTCAGAAGAAGTACATATGGGGTAGGTAAATCAAAATTGGCCTAAAAATAAAGCATGTACTAAATCATATTACCATTGAAATAAGCCGTTCAAGAGTCAACTTTTGTTGTTGATCTTCAACGGAAGATAAAGCAGAAGCAGCTTCCTTCCCCAATGTTGTCATATTTGCTTTTAGGTCTTGAAGTTTTGCTTCAGCAGATTCCAGTTTCATCAAGATGTCCGGATTACCTTGTGACTCTCTCGCCTTTGCTTGGCGTCTAGCAACTTCTGTAGCCTGTTTAAGCGCATGAGTAAATTCCGGTCATGCTAGTAATAACAAATGCCTAGTTCTAAAAGAGGAAAAACACCCATATTTCTATGAAAAATAATCAAATTGCTTCACAGTACCTGAGCTTCAGCTTCTTGTCGCATTCTGTCATAACGTTGAGCAAGATGTCTAGCATCCTCCAATGGAGCTCCCAAAACCATTGCTCGTAACGGCTCAGCAACCTATAACAGTTTTAGACTCAAATTCCAGATTGACATGTGATTGTAGTAGCCAAATTGAAATAATGAAAGAACCATGTGAACACCATGACACTAATAGAGTTCTTTCTAAGGGTTATATATTGAAGCATGATGTAACCAAAAAAATTGCAGATAACAGCAATAGATCTTCCCACAAATGGCAGTAATTCCACTAACGATGAGAGGAAAGAAATTCGTTGTGTAGTTATAATACGACTTGATATGAACTAATGCTTAGCATTTTGATGGAAGATAAGAAAAACGAACCTGTGTACCAAGAGCCTTCAACATATTTCCACGCTCCTTCTCCATTTGTGCCCGAGCACGTCCGTAGCTTAGTGCAGCCCTTGTTAATACATTACCATTCGTACATGTATTTTCCGAACCATATTTCCTGCTATCCTCAGACAGTTTCGTCCCTGAATGCACAATGGAAAGTCAGGCTTGAAAGCAAATCCACATCTATAACCGACATAAAAATATACTATAAAGCAACAAATCACCTATTTCAACTTGTTTTGACCCGGTGACTATATAACCTTCCACACCACGAACGATATCTCTTTGGTAATGCTGAAAAAGAAGAATTTATTCATGAATTCCATATTAAAAATAAACAAAAATTCAAATAGTCCAAACGCTATAAGAAGAACCTTAGCAGCGCGAGTAGATATGTAAAGCTTTTCTAGCTTCTGATGTTGATGGAGATCTGCATCATCCGATAAACCAGAGCCAGATCCTCCTCCTCCAAATTGCTTAAAAACAGCCTTAACCATTCCACATATAACTAAGTCAGTGTATTAATCAACCTCAAACTCGAAGAACAAACACCTAATCTCATGGTAATTTGGAACACAAGCATCAAGCAGGCGCGATTATAAGCCGTGATTACGACATTTCTATGTTCGGAAGCTGAAATGCTAGACAAATTTTAAAACTTCCAAACTATGTAGCACCAAGATGTTAAATCTATGACTACAAAATCATTCAACGTGTTTATACCAAAAATTCATCAATAACAACTTGTGATTTTGACATCAACAAACTAATCCTAAATGACAATTTTGACCCAAAACCAAATACCAAACTATGCAAGACTCAAACTTCTTCCCCAATCTCACCATCGAATCAAAGAATTCATCACAGTCAAATGAATCCAAACCCAAATAGAGAAAGCATACTCAGATCTAATTACTCATCATCGATCCGAAACAAACTAGCTCCTCATCATCACATTATTGATTGATTCACCAGAAAACTAACAAATCACAAAACAAAATCTGGGAAAAGTACAAGAGACGGGATCTAACTAAAAGGGCTCCAAACAGTTTGAAAATTTCACCTGTTGTTGTCTCGCGACTTGTTCTCTCAACCTACTTGCTTGTTTTCTTATTGCATCCATTGTTTCCACCTGATTCAAATCTCTTCGCGGAAAAAATCTCACTTTTCTTCTTCTTCTTTCTCCTTGTAACCTTACTTCCACCTTCGAGTTCCTTCCGATTACAAAGACGAGAGCTCGACGAAGAAAAAGAGATTCAAAATCGTGGAAATGGAAGAAATTTCTCTAACACGAAGAAGACATCAAAGACTCTATCTCACACAGAAGTTTCCATAAAGAAAAATGAATTCGACTCTAAAGGCCCATTGGGCTTCAAAATTAAACCCGACCCGGAAAACGAACCAGGTTATTTTTCGGGTCGAATCGGAAGTGTACAAAACCCTAGAAATATATATATAAATGTAAAGACAGTGAATTAGGGTTCTCTCTCTCAGTTGTTGAAGCCGCTTCTTCTTCTTCTTCCTCATCACTGTGTAGCGCTACCATTTGAAGAGCCCTAATCATGGCAGTCGGGTAAAATCCTCTCTCTCTCTGCTTCGATTACTTTCCCAGAATCTGTATCGGAATTCTCTCTTTCTCTCTTTCGCTTAATCGATTGTGTTTTTCGATTTTTTATAGGAAGAACAAGAGGATCTCCAAGGGACGTAAAGGAGGAAAGAAGAAGCTGTAAGTACCATATTTCCCCAGATTCATAATTCTTCAGAATTTCGTTATTGAATCTGTGTATTTAGAAAATCTGTTTAATGGATGAGACAGTGTTGATCCTTTTTCCAAGAAGGATTGGTATGACGTGAAGGCTCCTTCTTCATTTAACAACAGAAATGTTGGGAAGACTCTTGTTTCAAGGACTCAGGGTACCAAGGTAATGTATTTGTCTTAGTTATATGGAGAAATTTAAGGTTTCACTGTGGAATAGCTTGATCTCTAGGTGAAATGTTTGTAGCAGAGAAGAAATTTGCTTTTGGTGGCTTTTGTGATTGGAATGAGAGGAATTGCAATGTCATAGGGAAGAGTGCTATGTTCATTTGTCTAATCTGACTTTGTTTTGATGGGTTGGTTCATAATTTTGGAACAGATTGCCTCTGAGGGATTGAAACACAGAGTTTTTGAGGTGTCTCTTGCTGATCTTCAAGGAGATGAAGATAATGCATACAGGAAGATCCGTCTCAGAGCCGAAGATGTTCAGGGAAGGAATGTGTTGACCCAATTCTGGGTAAGTCTATTAGAAAGCTTCACAATTTCCTTGTTTCTTGTTGTACGTAGTGAATAATGAGACAATGTACTAATCTTGAATATGTAGGGTATGGATTTCACGACCGACAAGCTGAGGTCATTGGTGAAGAAATGGCAGACTTTGATTGAAGCTCATGTTGATGTGAAAACCACTGATGGCTACACCTTGAGACTGTTCTGCATCGGCTTCACAAAGAGACGCCCTAACCAGGTCAAGCGTACTTGCTACGCTCAATCCAGCCAAGTCCGCCAGGTAATAAAAACGTAATCATTTGCGTTATGTAAACATGAATTGTACAGGGATTTGGTGTAATTAATGGTATTCTGGATCTTTGTAGATTCGTAGAAAGATGAGTGAAATCATGGTGAGGGAGGCTTCATCCTGTGACCTTAAGGTTCTTGTGGCCAAGTTCATTCCTGAGTCCATTGGAAAAGAGATTGAGAAGGTTACACAGCACATCTACCCGTTGCAGAACGTGTTCATCCGTAAAGTCAAGATCCTCAAGGCTCCCAAGTTTGACCTCGGAAAGCTCATGGAAGTGAGTTCAAATCAACATTAATGTTGTCATTGTTTCCTCATGTTATAGCCATGGAGGTGTTGAATATAACTTTGTTTTCCTGTTAGGTGCACGGTGATTACACAGCGGAGGATGTTGGTGTGAAGGTGGACAGGCCAGAGGATGAGGCTGTGGCTGAGGAACCAGCTGAGATCATTGGAGCTTAGAGGATTTATAGGTTTTGTTTCTTTTTCCTTGGCGAAAAAAACTATTAATGTCGCTATGATTTTGGACTTGTTTTTGATGGATAATCTATTATTACTTTCTTCTTTTTATTATGTTTGATTAAGTTTTATGTTATATGTCTCGGTTTCATTTTAATCAAGGAGAAAATACAACCAATCATAGAAGAAAATGAAAATCAGAAAATGTATTCAATGGTTACAGATTGTTTTAAAACACCGATCTATAGTGTAACCGGATTGGATATTGATTCGTCGTCCATGTTGTTCTAAACTGTACTACTGAAGTGCCTCATTAGTATGTGTTACGCAATTTGTAGTTTTGGTTATTCCTCCTCTTCGAGACTGATTCGAGACTGTGGCCATCTTCCTCCTCTCTTTCCCAATGCTCGTATCAATGATTTTTGATACACGATTTTTATCTTTTCGTTGTTTCGAAGAATGATATGTTCATTTATATATGCTTAGCAATGCTTGTGATGAATTATTAAATGGTTTGTCAATAATCAATGCTTCAGATTTATGATTTGTTAAAACTCAATGATCGTGTTTTGTGGCTTTTGTCTTAACTTCTTTTTCGTCTTGTTAACCCTTTTGTGTAATGTGTTTTTTCTTCTGAAAATGTAAAACAGAATCGTGTAATTGAATTTTAATGACAGTATTAAGTTTTGTGAAAATCAATGATTGTGTTTTGTGACTTTTGCCTTAACTTCTTTCTAGTCTTGTTACCCTTGTGTTCTTGTGTTTTTTTCTTCTTCTGAAAATGTAAACATAATCGTTTGATAATTAAATGTCAAAAATATTAAGTTTTGTGATTGTCCTTGGATTTTAATAACACATTAAAGCAAGTAGATTTTCTCTTAGGTAAAACTTCTGTAGATTGAATAATGTTTAGCAAATTTTCCCCAAATTAGTGGTGATAGATATTTGTGAACACAATAGGATCACTAGCTCGAAAACAACTTGCATTGATTACAAGACTTGAACTGTTCCATTTCCTTGACGTCAAAAGAAAAAAAATACTAACTAAACAAAAATAAAAAAGAGAAATATATAGTGATGATGCGTACAAAATCGAGAGGAAGTGGAAAATGCGACACGTTCTACGTTTCCCCCATTACACACTCGTCACTCCTCACCTTACCAGCGTGCTCCCTTTTTAAAATCTTTTTCAAAATCAAAACCAGCCAAAAATAATATACACACTTAAAACAAAAAAATATTAACTCGTACGACCAAACAAAAATAAAAAATTTAACTACACATAAATTTGTATAAAGAAATACGAATATAACACCCCCATACAACACTAGCAAGGTTGGCCTAAAAAACCTCTACTCAACTAAGTGATTGTAACTACTCGTTCAAATAAACCAATCCCTAATTTTTTTTCCAAAATCGGTTAGTCATTACAAGTTAGCGGAAAAAAAAACTGTATATAAAAAAAGAGAGTCTACTCTTGAAGGTTTGGGATGTTTTTTAAAAGTCTAAAGAGGTATTTAACGCCTTTTTTTCAACAGGTATATAACTCCATTACAATTGCAAGAATACATTTCGATGACTTTCAGACAAAACCTTGAGTCTTGGTCCAATCCCTGTGTTCGGTAAAACATGCAAAGATTTACCATCCAGTTTGACAAAGGAACGACACTATAAACCATTACAAAAAAATTACATACGAAACAAAGCGCATTCCAAATTAGGTTTAAAGCAACAAGTTGTATAAATATTAAAAACATCCTCTAACTAATATGGAGTTGTGGGTCTTTAATTTAAACCAAACAAAAAAGGAAAGGTTGGTCTTTCTCAAAAAAAGGAAAGGTTGGTTTATTTTGATACTCGTTTTTATTTTATTGTTATTGTTATTGGTATTGTTATTGTTAAAGGATTTTGGCTATAGTGGTTGCTTTGGAACTTCCACTCCAACGGTGGACTAGTTTTTGCAGCTTCTCCATTCCCATCACTACCAAAACGCACATTTCTCTTCTTTTTTGGGGTAGTGACAGGTTAAAAGGAGCTTTATATAAGTTTCATTTATTTGAAATTTATTTATGCTGTTTTTGGGTTGAGATAGTGTTTGAAATGAATTTGAATTGTAATTTGTTTTTTTTTTTTTTTGCCTTGATTTTAGAATTGTTTTGTATAGGGGAAGATTTGAAATTAGGTTGAATTTAGGTTAATTGGGTATAGATTATGTCAACTCGGGTTAGTGCAAAATCGACTTAATCCAAATAGATATTTGATTCAAAATTTAGTTATTTATAAATCCTATATTTTTTCATATAATAGAATCAATGTAGGTATGAGATTTTTTTCTGGAATGACCTTCATGTTTCTATTGAAATACTATTTTTCTCCTTTTGTTAGAACATGGAGGATTGGGCGGCCATTAGGGGATGCATGGGAATGTTTGCTATTTCATATTGGCGTAAACTTTGTTTGTCACTAATAATTGTAAAATATCAAATATTTTTATTTCTTCGTAGAGTAAAAAATGTTACCATGCTAACATTTTCTTAGAATGACTACATGCATACAGGCCTGCATGCATATATTATTATTTTAACTTACAAAATGTTTTTTATATATATAAAAATTTAGTTAGGTAAGTTATAAAAAAATACGACGTTGTTTTTGAAATGTAAAAATTAGTTTATGTTTTATGAATTTTTTTATTTTTGACATTCATGTAGCTAATTAAGGCAGACGTGCATTTTTTCAGAATTCATCTTTGGTTTTGGTTATTTATATCATGGCAGATTGGGTGATATATAGAGTCTAGAGACTATATGATTATAATTTGAGTTTGAGCTAGTCCTGTGTTGTTTATAACTTTGTTTCATTTTGGACCTTTAGACTTTAGTTGGATTTCATAAATTCTTATAATATCATAAATAGATCATTAAAAAGAGATCACGGTTTAGCTGGTGACTTTTATTAATACTAAGAAAATCTCTATTGGGGTTATCTTAACCTTAGATATCCATATTAAAATATTAATAAAATTATGAAAATGGAGGAGACAGAACAAGAGATTCATGGCCATAGTCTCTCAAACTAAATACCCATGATAAACTCATTTTAAATTTGTCCACATTTCATTGGTTTAGTTTTTTTTTCTTTCTAATATTAATTTTAATGAAATAATTAAACTGAATTAAAAATAGTAATATTAAATTGGTGAAAAAAGTTTAAAGGTATCTCAATGAGAAACTATGGATGGAGATGCTCAAAATATTATACACTCTCATAATAATTGTACGGAATACCAAATTCACCATTGTTAAAAACTGTTCAGCAGCATCGTAAGAAGAAATGGTCAACCCTTTTGACAAGACAAGCTGAATAGGCATGAGGCATCGACAAGGAGTATGATATAACCCTTCACAATTATATGAAATTTGTATTATAATAATTAATCAATTTGTATTGAATAATGTGAATAGACCTGACTTATCAATTTGTGACGAAGGATAAACCCAAGACAAACATCCACGTAGCGAACTCATTATTTAGTAACAAAAAATATGAAGGAAAAGTATATAAAAAAAAAAGGAATCTTGACGTATGGAAATGAACAGAAAACAAACATAATTTTTTGTTTGGCTTTCGAAACAAAAACCCGATAATGTAAAAGGAGTAGTGGCAGTTTAATAAATCCATGAATTTGCATTGAGTTGTCGATGATGGTAAAAAATTGAGGAACGAAAAAAAGCAAAGAACAAATAATCGAAGAAAATTGAAACGTAAATATTACGCATGGTAATATAACATGATGTGAGCCTTGTGTGCGGTCTTCTCACAATAATTCTATACGACCAAGCAATCCAAAAATATAAAGGAAAATACAATTAACGAGTTGAAATGAAATGCAATCTAATTCTTACCAATTCTAAGAGAATTTGATAATGGTAAACCAATCTGATTCTTACCAATTCTGAATTCATTATAGGGTTGAGGTCAGTTTAGTCTACGGTTGACCGCTTAATGTAGTGTTTAAAACGATTGACCAATGGATTTGAATATATCTGCAGTAAGTTTATTTATTATATGGATATGGAATGAATATAAATAAAATATATGGATTGGACTTCAACCTGATATTGGTTTGTTTAGTCAAGATTATAGCTCGTAGACCTATTTGCCATTGATAAATCACATCTCGACAAAAATATATCCTAAAATTATCTATTTTTATGAGACATTATCAAATGATTATCATTTAGAAATTTTTGTAAACTTATACTAATTTAGAAAATTCGCTTTTGTAAGAACGTTCTTCTACGCATGTATAATACTAATCTAAATTTATATGCCATGAACGAATATGTTATTCACTTAGAATATTACATAGACATATAAGCATGTTGATTCCTACTTCAAAATATAGCTTTTGAGTTTTTTTACCATATAATTAAATATCGGGAAATGCATAAATATCCAATTTTTCATCTTAAAAAAAGACAATGATTCAAGGAAAAAACACTCATTAATTTACAAAATCAAACCCATACATATATGAATATGTATTGAAAATGTATATAATAAAATCGCTCAAAATTTTAGAGAAAGTATTGGCTTAGATTGGTAACCAAATTTTTATATTATATAACCACTTTTAGATTTGTATCGCTTTTGATTGTACTAATCACAAAAGCGTTACACTCAGCTAACCGCTCCAGCTTTGCATTATACTTACAGCTTACCCTTACAGCTGGTTACCAATCTGACCTATTAAAACTATTATTGGAGTATGTGGTTTTAAGAAGATGTAGAAGACGTTTATTAAGTAGACATATCTCTTTATATTTCTCATATAAATTCTCTTTTAGTAGAAAGAGATATGTTTACTCACTAAACTGCTAAAGAACATAAAGATGAGACATTCACTTGAAGAAACCTAACTAAACTTTTAAATACCAAAAAAAAATAGTTTAATTGATGATGAATTATCAAAACATTAATAGAATCTCCCACTAAAGAGTGTTCTAAATTTTACCAAAAGACGATATTATGGGTCCTTAGACAAATAAATCATAGTATAAACTTAAAACATATGTGAAAAAACAAAAAACATAGAATTAAGAAAGAAAGGACGCATCATTATACACCAAAATGAAGAGGCAAATAAAGAAAACGTGAAGCATTGATTCTGAAACACCGATCTAGTATCATTCGTGAAAGAAGATTTTGTAATATCCCACAAACGTAGAGCAAAACAAAAGAAAAAAGAGCTTTAACTTTTGGAGTTGGAAACACAACACACAAAAACACACAAACAAAAAGTCTCTGTTTTACCTTTTAACCCCCTTCAAGAATCCTCCTTTATTTTCAGTGCCCTCTTACTTTGCCCCATCTCTCTCTCTCTCTCTCTCTCTCTCTCTCTCTCTCTCTCTCTCTGTTTTCTTCGCCTTCTCTCTCACCTTTTCTTCTTCTTGGACTTTTTCAGGTAAAGAAATACCATGAGCACATCTCAAATACTTCTCTACTCTTCTCATCTCTCTAATTTCTCCAAAGTTTGCATGTTTAGACGATTTTGTAGATCATAATTAGCTTTTTAGCTTCTTCGTTTTAGTTTGTTTATGTTATGTGTATGGTTGTTGTAATAGTAAGACTTTAGAAATTCTATGTCATGTGATAATTGAAACTTAAAAAGATTTATTTATTTGTATGTAAGAAAAAAAGAGTGAATGGAGTTGTGGACAGAAGCTAAAGCCCTAAAGGCAAGTCTAAGAAGAGGAGAATCTTTATTATCTCTCAAACATCACCAAGTTGTTGTATCAGAAGATTTAAGTCGAACTTCTTCTTCGGCTGAAGATTTCTCCGTTGAGTGTTTCCTCGATTTCTCGGAACAAGTTCAAGAAGAACAAGAACTTGTCTCTGTTTCTTCTTCTCAAGAAGACCAAGAACAAGAACAAGATTGTATCTTTAGTTCACAACCTTGTATCTTTGATCAACTTCCTTCTTTACCGGTAAATTTTTCTTTATTTATTTAGCAAAAAAAAAAGTAACTATTTATAAGCTTTTTTATTTCTTCTTACATTTCAATGAAATTTTGTTGGTTTTTTTTTTTTTTGAAATGATTTAATTTTTTTAAAAAATTATTTTTAGGATGGAGATGTGGAGGAGCTTGAATGGGTATCTCGTGTAGTCGATGATTGTTCTACACCAGAAGTTTCACTTCTCTTAACACAAACCAAACCAAGTTTCTCATCTCGAATTCCGGTTAAGCCAAGAACCAAACGTTCTCGGACTAATCTAACCGGTGGTCGAGTTTGGCCAACCAATCAACATGCAACAACAGGGCAGTGGAGGAAGAAGAAACAAGAAACGTCCGTTGTGTTTCAAAGAAGATGTAGCCATTGTGGCACAAACAATACACCACAATGGAGAACCGGTCCGGTAGGTCCAAAAACGTTGTGTAATGCTTGTGGAGTCCGGTTTAAGTCCGGTAGACTTTGTCCGGAATATAGACCGGCGGATAGTCCGACGTTCTCTAATGAGATTCACTCAAATCTTCATAGGAAGGTTCTGGAATTGAGAAAGAGTAAAGAGTTGGGTGAAGAAATAGGTGAAGCTACTACTAAACCAGACCAAGTCAAATTTGGCAGCAAGTGGTAGAGAAGACTTAGGTAAGATAATAATAAACCTACTTTTTTAACATTATCTGTAGTGTTGTGTAATTTAACAACTTGCTTCATAACATTTGAAACTGTTTTGGGAATTAGTCTTTATGTATGAAGTAAAATTATGGGTTTTTAATGATGTGAGACCACCACCACTACTTAGAATGATTTTGGTCCATAAGAAGTGGCCATAGACTTTTTGAAGTATTTTGCAAAAAATATTAAAAGTTAACACTTTGAGAATATAAATGTCAAATGAAAGAACCATTCTGAAAATTCTACAAGAATTATGCTCTAATAGATAAGAGAGATAAAAGCTGGTTACAAACCTCAGTTTCATTTCGCATATTGTAACCAAATAGTTTTTTCTGTCTCATGTTGCAAAACAGTAAAATGATTCTCCTTCACAATGAATCATGAAGAGTGATAACTTTACAAGTTTATTACATTGATATTTTGTGCTTCAAAGCAACATAATCCCTTTATTGATGCAAGCATAAAGATATTTAATTTTAGAACTATATGGTGACAACATGATTAAGCACAACATAATATATAGTACATATCATTTACCAGCTTTACTTTTCTAGCTACAAGTTATTAAATTCATATCAATTGCTACATAAAGACTTACAGTAGAAGGGACCACAGTCCCATCATCCATGGACCAAAGTTGGTCATATACTAGATTTCAAGAGAAAAGTAATTTTACCATGTGATCTCTCCCAAACCCAACCAATAATCATGAACATTAAATCCTTTTCGATCGTCTATTACATTTTGAAGCAATATAAATCTCAACCTACTCAACATCAACCATTTTTTTGTTCTTTTCACACAAGGATTTGAACCCAATCCTTAAGTTCTCTCGTAGAGGAACATCACATACAATTGTAAAATCACAATGTTACTAATAGAATATGAGGGAAGATTAGCTTCTGTTCACAATGATTACGAGAACAAGCATATTAAATTGCGGGTATATTTAGAGAAACAATAACTAATATAAATATCAAATTTTATTGATCATAAGTTCATAATAGAAACAAAAAACCAAACACATCATAATGATCCGTTTAAACCAAGTCTTCTTAGACATCAATTCAACGAACATTCAGTAAGCCGAACTAAACAAAAACAAAATTAAACCAAAACACAACTTAGACTCAAATCAATAATTTTGCAAATAATTTTGAGCAAGAACTAAACCCAAAACTTCCAAGTTATAACAAAACTAATTCCACTTCTTTGCCGTATCATAACCAAACCGAAATCCTATGAAGGTTTGTTGGAAGGATCGAAGATCTGACCAACAAACAAAACAGTTCCAGTTTTGTCTTCTCTAATTACAAACAGAAATGGATGATCAGCCACAAAATCTATAGGAGGGTCCCAATCAAGAGCACATCCCTCTTCATCACTAACATAAGTGGCCGCAGCAGCTTCAGCGCCTTCTTCATTGATCTCGACACAAGCTTTATGGTACAATGACACTGAACGCAATCCCAATTCACTTAAAGTCTTTCCACCGTCTAATCCGTAACCAATTTTAAACTTTGGTATTCTGAACTCACCAACTAAAACTTTGTAACTTGGAATATGACTATCAAAGAATCCAGAAGTAGAAGCCATTGTCTTGACAAGATTATCCAATCCATCCTTCTTGTCTGGGAGATAGAAATATATCGAGAAGCTGCAATTTGTATCGCTATCATCACCACCTTGTCGATAAGGCATCTTAAGGACCTTGAAACCATCATAAGCCGTTATGAGTTGGTCCTCATAACTGCTCATGAATGGCACATACACTGAGGTTCCATTGTATCGGTAAAACTCTCTGTCTAATGTCTTTGACTTGTGGAATGGAACTTTCCAAGCTCCTTTGAAGTACAATGCGTTTCCATAAATGCATGTGGTGTCGCTTGTAACGGAACCAGGAGGAAGAAGATTTTTGATGAGACCATTAGTGTTATTTGAAGCCCATGAATTCAACTCCTTACGTACTTGTTCAGCCTGTTTCAAATCACCAAAAACAAAAACAAAAAACCGAAATTATGACTATCATTGGTCACATTTGTTTAGGGTAGTACAATTTGTACAATTTTTTGTGTAACCAATCAATAAAACAACATTAGAAAATATAATATCACTACTTGTATTACTATACTATCATCTCTAATCACTATTTGATGCTACTTGTACCATCAAAAAAGTTGTACTGTGTTGTGTTAGTGTTACCTACCGGACCCATATGTAATATATAGTTTAAAGACATCATAATTCTAGGTTAAACAAAACGTAGAAAAATAAGGCAGAGACTGAGATTTTACCTTTGAACGGAAATCAACGCGATCGAAACCGGCTTTGAAGAAATTCTTAAAGAGACGTTTGTACTTTGGATCAATCAGTAGAGATTTCTCGATCCACACGCCATAGACCGACGTGATTTTTGGACCGCCTTTGGCGCTACGGTCAGCAAAAACGGCGGAAACGATCTCCCTAAAGACAGCGTTGAGCTCATCTGTTGAAGAACACCTAAGGAAGGAGAGGATCCCAACGGAGGAATCTCCGGGACCTGAGGCCACCAAAGTGAGTGCGGTGTTTATCGATGCCGGAGAGAAAACGACGTTAGAGTGTTTGGCTTCACCGGAGAAGAGATGGTTCGCAACGGTCGAAGCGACGTCGTTTCGATTCTTTATAGCTTCTTTTACATCAATGGCTGACTTGGACTTAAAGCTAGAGGGAAAGAGACTCATTGAGATTGAGCTGCGGCTTATCAATGACCTAACTTTTTTTTCTATGATTATGAAAACTTCTTAAGGGTTAAACTCATTTATAGAAAATATAGATCACAAATTACATAATTAGATAAATCTTTAAATATTAAATATTTATTTAAGAAACCGCCAAGTATAGATAGAAAACTTTAGGAAAGAGTTTCCTTGAAGAGCAAGTAACGCATGGATCTGATAATATACCAATTTGTTTACAATGGGAATAATGTTGGAAGAAGCCAATGGTACTCCACATAGGCATTAACCACAAAACCATCTTCAAATTCTACATCGACTGAATCCAGAAGAGCCTTTCTCAAAATTGGTTTAAATTTGGAAGTTCAAGATTCAAATTAAATTTACAAAAATTAGTTCATAATCAAACATCCGTTGTAGTCTAGCTGGTTAGGATACTCGGCTCTCACCCGAGGAAGGACTCAAGTGTGAGGATGTTGCGTTTGAAAACCTTTGGAGGAACCTTGGTAGGAGGAACTTCCTTGTTATTCATGTGCACATACAACAAACAATAGAGCTAGATTATTTAACAGTGAAATAGAGGTACATTGATAGAAATAGAAACAATGGCGAAAAAGAGAAGTAACTTTTATAGTTACTTATTTTTAAAAAGGGAGTAACAATTTCTAATGACTATGCATTTTATTAACTTACATCAGTTAATTAGCTTCTAGATCTTCCTTGATCAAATCAACCTTAGAGGAAGGATCAAAATAGTATAATTTATAAAATAACAAAAATTGCCGTATGTGGCAAAATCTTAACCCTTAGATATAGATTTAGGGATATTGGCTAGTATTAATTTTTTTTTACGGTTAGTTAACCAATTAACCTTTTATATATATAGTATTGTTTATTGCCAAATATTGCGATTTTGTAATGTGAACAAAAATTGGAAGAAGATTTTTTTTTTTTGCTTCGTTATCCCAAATCAGTTTGAGTTATGAAAATAGTTGTTGGGCCAAGTTGTAATAATGTTGTTCCAATCACTAGCCCATTAATTTCTCGCTATTCAAGCGAACTGAGAGATCAGTAGTGGAAGAAGAAAGACTGTAGTAGAGCAACCCTGATTTTACGACGGAGCAGGCGAGAATGAAGGTCTTTAATGTCGACAGCAGAAATACTATTTGTGTCTTCCTGTTCTCCGGTGTGGCTAACGCTGGGTTCGTTTCTCTTTCTCTATCTCAAACAATTTTAGGGTTTTCTCTCTCTCCCTCTCTCAATCGATTCTTTTTTGTGGTTACCGCTGGTTTCGTTTCTCAATGCAGGACTTGTAAGAGTTGTATTTTTATTTGTGCTTCCTAGTTTTATACTCTTGGTTTCTTAGATTTGTATCTTGTTTTCTAAGAAACCAGAAAAAGAGAAGTAACTTTTAGAGGGTATTATTGGGCATGAGATTTAATTGATTTCCAGAATTTTGAAAAGCTATCATTATTGGTTTATGAATTCTTAAATTCTAAGTAAAATCTATTGTTTTAAAATTCCTTGTTATTGGAAAATTTTAGATTTGAATGATTTTATAAATCTATTAGAATCTAGTATTATTGGTGGATGAATTTTTTTATAATTTTACTCATTAAACAAGATTTTGAAAATACCTAAGAAAATCATTGGATTCTTAAAATCCTTATAACTAAATTTTTGAAATATACACAACTCTCTACAAATTTAACAAATCTTTGAATTTTTAAAATCAACCAACCCTATGAGAATCCAACTCCCAACAAACCTCCTCTTGACATGATGCTCAATTGTTTTCGCAGAAGAAACATTTCCAAAGACTTGCATAAATATAATGGATTAGCATGGTATAACACTCAATGAAAACACCTAAACATACAAAATGTCGATTCATTGTTGATCTAAGTTTTATTTATCACCTCATCTAAAACCGAGGATATATAAGAATAACTTGTCACATTTTGGTTTTGGCATGGTTATGGAAATCATGTCATTGTAAATATCTAGCCTTGACTTGAATGGAAAAAAATTATACCTTCCTTCTCAGGGATAGATTATCAGGTTGTATCCTATGATATTAACGAATTTTTCATTTCTTCTTTCTGATCAAAGTAGAATGCGCCTTTTATCATATAGAATCTCATTTGAAGAGTCTCCAGGGCTATGAACTGATGCTTCTAGTCCTTGTTTTGTGTTAATATTATTGAGCTACTGAGCTAGCATGTATATAGGATGATTGTTTATGTTTTGAGTTCTTATTATGGTTCAATCTTCACAAAATCCCATTAGTCTAAGAATCCGAGGCCTCTTGCTTTGCTTCCGAGTCTTCAACCATTGTTAATTTTACCAAGCTTTTGGGTTTACAAGAAAGAATCTCAGCGAAGAGGCAGCCACCTAAAGACGATCAACCTAGAAAAGTTTTCAAGAACTAAATTTTAAAATGAAGAAGAAAAACAACCCAATTTCAATTTTGGTGTACTTGCGGGTGAGGAGATTAACTCGAGGAGTGCTCAAGCACAAGTTGATTTTGCAAGTGGCAGACATAAAAGGAGGAAATATATAAAAATAAGATTAGGAGATCCGAATATTACAAAAGTGCTTCCATTATTCGGATCCTCTAACTTAACAATGATTATAATCATTTATTGGGTCTGAATGGTGACCTCGTTTGGACGTATGTGCGTTTGCAACCGCCCCAATTATCAAACGGGTGGAGTGACCAATCTGACCCATTAGAAGAAACTTAAGAAATCGCACAAAGGCGATTATAACATGATAGAAATGCAACAACAAACCACACGACCACCACTCTTAAGCAGAGTGGTAATCAAACTTGTCTTGGTCGCAGTAGTAAAATCCGAGGTTACTGATCGCTGCCGAAAGAGAGTTTACTGAAGATCCTGACTCAGTCACGAGATACGGCATGTTATGGAACGAACGGTCTAGACAAGCCGCAACATTGTTGTATTCGTCATCATCTTCTTCTTTGCCTTCATTGCCACCGTCTTTGGTATGCATCAACTCCTCTGCTCGGTGTTTTAAGGTCTCAAACATCATCTCGGGATCATGATGCATCGCTCGTAGAACATCAGCTGAAGACTGACCAGGCACAGCTAGGGTCACTGCAAAGCTATGTGGTCCATCGCTCTGCGAGACCCGAACAACGCTTGGCCCGCCAAACAGATTGTGGACTCCACCGAGCGCCTCTTCGTAAGCCCCTCCAAGGAACATACCCAAAAAGTACTTTCCACCATTGTTCTCGAGCTCGTGCAACGGCAAACTGGTTTCGCCGCCTATGAACTCATCGATCTTCCCGTCGCTGTCGCCAGTTAAATCCGATAAAATCCCACGAGCCCTGGGCCTTTGATCGAGCTTATGGATAGGTACTATAGGAAACAACTGACCAATCCCCAAGATATCAGGAATCGAAGTGAAAACCGATAGATTGATATTGTAAGTATGAACTGTATCCGATGCACCGATAGCTTTCAACACCCATTCGCATAACCCATCAACAGAAACTAACTGCTCGATGCTCAAAACACCGTCTTTAAAACCTTCGACACATCTCTGCTTTAATTGATCAACATAAAGAAGGCAGCTTTCGTGATCTCCACGCACCACAGCAGCGTAAAGATCCTCGTAATTCACTCGAGCTTCGTCACTTTCGAGCAAGAACTGAATATCCTCGAAGCTCGCTTGATGAACGCTTGGTTTAACAGCCGAAACCACTTCGAAGATCAACACCGAATGATGAGAAACGATCGCTCTACCGCTTTCGCTGCATATCACGGGATGTTTCACCGATCTCCTCTCACATACAAACCGGACCGAAGCCACAACAGCTTCAGCGTACTCCTCGAGAGTATACGCAATCGAAAGATCCGATTCACCCGACTTAGACCCGTCGTAATCAATCCCCAAACCACCACCGATATCGATAACTTTCATATGAGCACCGAGACGAACAAGCTCACAGTAAAGCTGAGCAGCTTCCGATACACCGTTTGAGAGCAAAGACGTCGAAGGAATCTGCGAACCGAGGTGAAAATGCAATAGCTGGAGACAATCAAGCATACCAGACTGACTCAGCTTCCTCACAACACGAACAATCTGAGAACTAGTCAATCCAAATTTACCCTTTTCACCAGAAGTTGATCCAAAATGACCCTCATGCTTAGTCCTAAGCTTAGCTCTTAACCCAATCACAGGCTTCAAATTCATCTTCTTGCTCAAATCAATAACTAAATCAAGCTCTTCTTCTTGCTCAAGCACAATTACAGTATTCAAATCCAATTTCCTCCCAAGTAAAGCTAATGATATATACTCAGCATCTTTGAAACCATTACACACAAGAAATGCTTCAGGATTACCTTTACACAAGCAGCTCATAGCAAGAAGGATCTCAGGTTTAGAACCAGCTTCTAATCCAAACCTAAAAGAAGATCCAAATTTCACAATGTCTTCAACAACGAATCGATCTTGGTTACATTTCACCGGATAAACTCCTTGGTAATGAGAATCGTATCCTTGACTCTGAATAGCGAAATCAAACGCAGATTGAAGACACTCGAGCCTGTTCTTCAACACATCAGGGAAACGAACGATTAACGGAAGCTGCAATCCTAAACCACCGGAGATTTTCGGATCATTGACTTTTTTGACGATTTTGAGCAGATCGATGTCTTGGTTACGTAACGTATCAGAGCCATGAGGACGAACAGATATGTTACCGGAGGAATTCGCCGTGAAATATGGAGCTCCCCAACCATCGATCCGGTAAAGTGAAGCTGAGAGAGACGACGACCATCGGCAAGAGGCGTCACCGGAAGTTGGTGTCGCCGGGAGAAAAACGTCGCCGGAGATGGGAATGGGATTATCACCGGAAAAAAAGTAACCAGTATCGACGCAAGCTAGAGCAGGCATCTTCATCTTCTGAGTCAATGTCTCATAATCCTCTCAGGAAAGTCTGATGCCAGTAGGAAAGTCTTAAAGCTAGAGGGAAAGAGACTCATTGAGATTGAGCTGCGGCTTATCAATGACCTAACTTTTTTTTTCTATGATTATGAAAACTTCTTAAGGGTTAAACTAATTTATATAAAATATAGATCACAAATTACATAATTAGATAAATCTTTAAATATTAAATATTTATCTAAGAAACCGCCAAATAGAGAGAGAGAAAACTTTAGGAAAGAGTTTCCTTGAAGAGCAAGTAACACAAGGATCTGATAATATACCAATTTGTTTACAATGGGAATATGTTGGAAGAAGCCAAAGGCACTCCTTCGATTTATTGGTTTGTTTCCGGTATCGTTCTGGTTTATTTCGGTTCAACTACTAACCTGTATGGGCCAAATTCTTGTAATTTAAGCTCCAATCACAGGCCCATTAAAAAAAAAAAAACTATTATCGGTCCCTCTGAGTGAACCAGAAGGTTTCTCTCACTCTAGAAAAACGTAAATCAGATTATAGAGGAAGAAGAAAGTGTAGAGAGAAGACTCAGAAATCAATCGGAATCAGGAGAAAAAAATGAGCGGAGTTTCGTCGGCGGCGTATTTTGCCCGGCGTGCGGCGCAAAAGGAAAGGGTTCGAATCCTTTATCGTCGTGCTCTTAAGGATTGTCTCAATTGGTCTGTTCATCGCCATATTTTCTACCGAGAAGTAAGTTTTTTTTTTTTTTCTTCCTCAGATCTGAGTATCCGAATCGGACTTGGACTTGTTTACATTTCGTTTTTAAGGATCTATCGTTTTGGGTTTTTGATTTCTTTGTTCTTTGTTATGTTTCAGGCTTCTGATCTGCGTGAGAAGTTCAATGCTAACCAAGATGTGGTTTGTTCTCTTGTCGATTTCAATTTATTAGTAATCCGTGGAAATGGAACTTTTTTGGTGTTTTTGTTTGATTTAATTTGGTAGAGAGGCGTTTAGAGAGATGACTAATAGATATGTAAGTGTGTTTGGATGAGGAATTTTGATGTGGAAACAGAAAAGCTTGTTCTGATTCTGCTGGATTGTCTCTTTGCTTAGTTGTTCAGAATTCTGCTATTATCAAATATCAAGTATGTGGAAAGATGTGAAATAAGTTAATGATCCATTTGTAGCTATGAGGACCCTCTTTTTGACCTCATGCAGTTTCTTTGTATGATTTTTGTTTTGTTTGGTTTGATTTGGTACAGAGAAACATTAGAGATATGTCCATGGCTATGTGAGTGTTTTTGGATGAGAAATGTGGGGACTTTTGTTGTGGGAAAAGTTTGTTCTGTCTACTGGATTTTCTCTTGCTTAATTGTTCAGATTTCTGCTATTATCAAATATCAAGTATGTGGAAAATTGTATGTTTTCCTAATATTTGATGTGTAGTTAGTGAATGTGTGTATCACAGATGTTTTACACTGCTGTTCAAGAATTCTTGTGTTGAGTTGGATTACGATGACACGATGACAACATTAGTGATTACGATTATGATCCCTTTGATTGTGGTATTTGTAGGAGGACGTTGACAGAATCGACAAACTGATTGCTCACGGTGAATCAGAATATAACAAATGGCGACACCCTGATCCTTATATCGGTTAGCATCTCAACCCGTAAATGAATCGTAGTTAATTTGATAGAAAGAAGAAATGTGTGTTAGGTTTATAGAATTACCCTCTCGGATTAGAGAACAAGAGTGTTCACTTCTGAATTGGACACTAATTATTACTCATATTCTCTGTTGTAGTTCCATGGGCTCCCGGTGGCTCAAAGTTCTGTAGAAACCCGCCTCCGCCTGCTGGGGTAAATTTTTCTTCTCAACACTTTATTCACTTTCATCGACACATGATCTCACTTTCTTCGTCGCAAGTACTGATGTTCTTGTGTGACTGATGCAGATTGAGATTGTGTACAACTATGGTCTAGAAGACAACCCCTAAAACCTAGTTTGCATATTTTCACACCAATCAATAAAGTAAGTTAAATAATCATTTTAGGTTGCATTCTAAAAATAGTTTTTTTTTCAATTCTGATAAATGTTCTTTGCTAACAAATCAAATTGTCAATGGTGTTTGTTATCTACTGCAGATTGAAGCATCCGGTCGTTATGGTTCAGACGATAAATTAACGACTTTCAAGGTTGAATCTTTGATGGACCATTTGTAGTATTCAAAAATGTTTCTGTTCCAATAAGACACTCTTGTTTCAGTTTGGTTTGTTTTTCATTCATCAAAA
The DNA here is from genome assembly GCA_963576765.1 of Draba incana. Lineage (NCBI taxonomy): Eukaryota > Viridiplantae > Streptophyta > Magnoliopsida > Brassicales > Brassicaceae > Draba > Draba incana. The sequence goes on along the minus strand of OY755212.1, from coordinate 5,791,873 downwards.
AAAATATTTCAGATTGCTTTTGCCAAGAATGTAATCATGAATCATGGATGTTCCGAGCATGAAAACTTATCAGTAAAACAAAAGTGTGTTCTTTTCTTACCTCTGCATAGGTTTTTAACATTTGAGATCATGTTTTTTTCATGACGAATGTTTCGAAATGAGAGTTTGAAACGGAACAAGCTTCATTCAGCGGTTTCAGTACCGAAGTCTCAAAAAGGGGTTTCAACTTTGGCTGCCATGTTTGGATATTTTACCATTTCCTTGTGTGATTTTAGACCAAATTATCTCTTTGCCATAAAATGTTGGATTAGGATAAAGTGTTTTTCTTCACATAAAACCTTGTGATTATTGTCTTTAATTTATTTGTCATTAATTTATGTAATAGAGTAACGATATTGATTAGTCATCGGAGACTGGCCAAGGCAAATCTTCCACGACTAGGCCAATTCCACCACCTTCTCCTCCAAAGTCTATCGTAATGGTCGGTCTAAAGATTCACGACAACACACAAACAAATGAAAAACTCAACTATAAAGCTATGCTCGAAGGTTTAACTGTTGAGGAAATTTCGTGAATGCGTTTATAAATCGAGAGTTTGGAGGTATAGATGTGATCCAAATTGTCGCGAAATCCGGAACACTCAGCGAACAAATGATAATGGAAATAGAGTAAAGCGGTTTTAGTGGAAACACTGTGAAAGTCCTACGCCAAGTAAGTGTCACAACACTAAAAAGACAATTAAAATCTTGTCTTGTATATTGATACACTTTGCAACAAAATATCGGTTGCTTGTAACAATTATCAAACTTCACTACCTTTATCTAAATTTTACTTGAAAGGTTCTCTAAAATTACATTGTTGTTTTAATATTGGAAGTATCGTGCTTCTTATGCAATATATAAAAATAAAAATTCTTAAATTCATTAATCCCCAATTGATCCGGATCACGGATCAGAAAATTTTCTAGTTTACTATCCAGATCGAAGTTAACAACATTCCATTTACTGTTGGTACCAATTTAGAAACTACAGTAGTCAAACCCCAAAAAGTGAACTCAAAATCAACTACCATTCGTCCATTCAATCTCATATAGAGTGCTTTTAATCTCAAAAGACATGGGCTACTAAAACTCTCAAGCTGCCCCAACTAGTTAGTTCTATACTTTTAGGGTTCATTCATCATCCGAGATCATCCTCGTCATCCTCGCCATTAGCGTCCTGATCTTTAAAGCCGAAAACCTCTCCAGTGAAAACCTAATAGCGAATAGTTATCATTAAACCATCATGCAAAGCTGATAAAAACAAGTTAAGTTATAGGGAGAAAAACATCAAACCATACCTGAGAAATGGTCCAGTCTTCCCATACAACCATAACATTTCCTTCGCCAACTCTGGTTACAAAGCCAAACTGGGGGAGCTCTGTGATTTTGCGACAAACAACCTCCCCAATATTATACTTCTATCCAGGAAACCCACCAGTTGGTGTTTGCGCATGCAGTAAGTCTCTCAAATTTATCTCTTCCACTACTTCTTTGATTGTGTCTTATCAATCTTAATATTCACAAATGGTTCAATCTCCTTCTTAACACTCGCAAAACGTGTGTTGAGCTCAACTTCCTTCTTAGACTCTTTGTACGCATTCTGTACCATGAAACTTGTAGTCGTGAAGGGTAGGACAACTATGAACAGAACAATGGGAGAAATAGTCCTAACATAACCTCAAGATTTGGAAAGATTAAGTTATGAGATTTGAAAGGGTTAAGTTATGAGGTTAATTGGTCTTTAGAATTTCTATATGTGTTTGTATTTGATATGATTTAATGTGCATTTAATATGTAATCTGATTTTTCTCTCGGTTTTTATGTAGACTATGTTCGTGATATATAACTCGAATTGGACAAAGTCATGGCGTGTGTATTTCATGGCGAACGATAATGGTACCAACTCCAAATTCGGGGCGGGATGGACCGACTTGTTTGATCAATATCCGCTTGCTGTGAGGGAAACTTACACATTTAGCCTCTTCAAACACCACCATATGCAGCTCACTCGTGATGATTAATGTGAGTGTTAGAGATTTTGTGTTGTTTTCACATTTATGGAGAGAATGTTTCTTATTTTGCTGCCAAAGCTATTTATAAATCACTGGATCTATACCATGTATTTCATGCGTATGTGTTTGTGTACTGTATTATGATTCCCAGCTACATTTATCTTGCTTTTATCCACACATACCTTATGAGTTTAACGAATAGTCATCGGTCATCACCAACTTATATTCTTATGAGCTTGCGTATTGCTTCACATGGACAGTTTATGCTAAATTTCATAAGCATGTATCAATAGCCAAAACCACAAAATGAAAAATTTCAAGCATTATTTTTGAAATTCTCTTTTCTAAGAATTATGTTCGAATTCGAATTGGCTTATTCCAACTGGCTTTAGAGTTAAAATTTGGTTGATACTTGTCTCTTTCATGTGCCAAAGAACAATATTCTCTCCTTGTAGTTGCCCTTTTCTTTGTTGCTCTGCTATCACGTCTTCAATCGTATTATATGTTGCCAGTCGGTTATTTGGTCTTCGATGATTACGCAAAGCACCAGAAAAAGTCATGTAGTAAGGTATACTCAAATCGATACAACCACTCATGCTCCTAATATCAATCAACTGTCCTTTTGCTGATCAATCATCAAGCCAAAATGAAGTTGTTTGGCCATTAAGAACATCTATCCTTAAGAAATTCCTTACCAACATTGCATCAAAGAGATGTTTTATAACCTTGTCTTTATGTTTCATTTCATGTTTGAAAGCAAAGTTGGTAATAACCTTAAAAAAACAACAGATGAGTTTCTCACAGACTCACCTCATATGGTTCTTGGCTTGTCACGAAGAAGGTGTCAAATCCAAGGAGTTGGCCCATGAGAATATGAATGGTTTCTTTAGCGAGCCTCGTGGAATCATCCAGTTGTAGTGGTTGTTCATAACAACTTTTTATGAAAGATAAGAAACCGAAAGCATTAAGTAGCCAATGTTGTGAATAACATTGTTGATAATACTTACATTCACACCATGAAGAGGAGATCTGGTGCTCATTTCTAATTAATCACCATCTTATTCCAAAATGCACAAGAGTACAATACATTTAGAAACGAAACGAAGAAACTATATCTATAATAGTAATAAGCATCATATGTTATGATTCCTATATATCCTTATTTTTATCTTAATTTGAAGTATTATATGTATCTCCTTGCTATGGAATATTTTATTTGAAATATTGTATGTATTGTTAGGATTCCTTTAAGTTCTATTCTGGTTATTTTTATGTAAGCTTAATTTTCAGAGCCATGAGGAAGAAGAATTGATAATAATCAATTTACCATTCATTAAAGTTAAAATGAAAAATAATCCCGAAAATCTAATAATCTATACAATTCGAACTCGTGACCATTAAAATTAACAAGTGTGAAGGTAAATACAAAGCAATAATAGTAAACGTTTTGAGAAGAAATAACTTTAACATTAGGTTTTTGGTAAGCATTTATAAAGGAAAAATAAATTTTATACCTTACAAATAAACGTCAGTAGATTTCTTACCAATCAATGATTTGGTACTAGATTACAAATCAATGATTTGGCTTGGGAATATGGACCGATCCTAGCAAATTGATGCCGTTTTGTACATATGTTGCATTTTGGTAAGGACCATGGTCGAGAAAGTATATGCCTCAACTTGTAAGTAAAAAGCCGATTCCAATTCCAAATTGCTAAATTTAAAGCAAAGATGTTACTATAGGATTGGATTCTTCTACTTATCTCTTTTTTGGTCTCTATATTTCCATTTCACGATGAAAGAAATTGTTACAACGTTGAACAAAATAAAATAGAGCTTTCTGTGGCAAAGATCAAGAAAACTTTTTGCATGATCATTTACAAAACAATGACATGAACCATAAGGGTACTATACCATATTCGTCAAACTTTTTACCAAATTATAATCCTTCCTTTTTTTTACAGAATTATATGCTTTTTGTTTTTGACTTTGCATGATCGCCGACAAGCGGACAACTCTAACGAAAACAACACATTATCTCGAATATACATTTTTATTTTCTTTCTTTTATTTTTGTTAAAAACAGGTCCACATTTTACTTCCACGTAGAAGGGAAATATGTTCGACAAATCCGACCTTAATAAAATAAAGAGAACATATTCGATAATGCTGCAATCACCTAAAAACATAAACATGAGCCACATATCAATCATTCCACCTCTTCCCAAGGCCTAATAAATATTTTAAAATTTTTGAAAGATGCTAGTCCATAATCATGTCAGAATCTTACCTTATGGAACATGTTTGTGTAGTCATTTGTCAATTCACTCTTTACTCACAACCACCATGGCTGTTTAAGATGCGAAACCTAATCCCTCTAACAAAAGAGAAGTAGAGAAAAATGTTTCATTTATCAATATAGTGAAAAGAACTTGTAGCACACAATTCATAGTTTTTGAATTTTGTATTACAACGAAAAACTTAGAAATCCTAATAAAGTGAAAGTGAAACCTCGTCTTAATACTCATAAAATGGTCGTATATTAAAAGGGTGCTTGTTCACAGCCTCTGTTGATTAGGGGAAAGTGAAAAAAAGAAGGGGATGTACTCTTCTTCTTCTTCTTCTTCTTTGTCTTGTTCACACCTTCTGTTTCTTGCACTTTCTCTACAATGTTTTAGCATCTAACCAAAGTCAGTAAATCAAAATCATGCATTTAAATTTCAAAAGTTGGAGATAATAAAACTTGCCATTGGTTGCTTATTCCTCTTCGGGAGGCAAGGCTGCGAGAAAAAAAGATAGCAACTTTAGGCACACAAAACTTCAAGAAAAGGGAAACTTCTTGGTTGTTGAATCAAATGTATTGATACAATAAATCCTGTCCTGCTTACCCATGTATTGATTGGATCTGGATCACCTTGGTGTGTTACATGATTTTCTTTGAGATGCGAGACCAAATCTTCAAAGGCTTTGCCATCCAAACGGCAACTTGCGCAACGCCAACCCGGGGGGTCAGAAAGCAGCGGAGGAAAACAAACACCTGCCAGTGAAAAGCTTTGCCATGCCTGGAGCGATAGAGGATTCCAGGGGTCTAGGCTCTGCCAGGAGTGGACCAATGGAAGAGTCCAGGGGAATGGTGGACTAGGATCATTAAATGGTAACTCCTGGATAATCTTGTGTCCCATGCTTTGTACATGGCCAATAGAGGCACGGAAGCTAGGCTCAGTGGATAAGAGCATTATATTATCATGCTTACCCAGCTTTCTTTGATTGTAGTCCCAAGACATCATTGCCGAGTCAATCCCCGAGAATTCTGTTTTGTTTCAGCAAAAAAACTAAGAATATAGACACTGAGACACACGTAATGGATGGATGGATGGAGTAGGGATTATTAATAATTTTACCGGTATTCACGTAAGTAAGAGAGACTCCAGAGGAATAGACCGCTCGCAGAATATCGAGAGGGACGCGTGTTAATATGCCAACAGCAGTGATGGTGATCGGACCAGAGTAGCCTAAATCCTTCAACGCCGAGTTCATCAACGGAGCAACAAGACTAGCATCATCGGCTGAGGGAACCGAACATCTGTAGATGTCCCAAAAGACCGCTGTTCCAGCCTCCTTCGTCATTCAAGAACCCTAAAAATCAAAATTCGAAATTTAGATCTAGAACGGAAAATCAGATAATCATTCGGAGGAGGAACTCGTTTTTCAATCACATACCTCGCTAATTTATTATCGAATCTGAAACGCTAGAGAGAGGAACAACCAAGCAATCGTTTCGATCGGAGCGAATCGAATCTTCTAGGTCAAATTCGCGTGGTGCTTAAGTTTCATAAAAAAGGTCAAATTCGCATGGTGGTGGGGTATATGGGCCGATACGCGTGGCCCATTATGTGGAAGATATCAATCTACAAGACTAAACCGGTTTTAATTAATTTCTTTATTTCTTCCATTAGGTGAAATAGCGAACACGACAAACCAAATACTCTTAAGGCATGTTGAATTGTAACCTCCTTATGCAGTGTTCTTATAATATAAAATTATTAAAATGGTTGTAAAAAGAAGAAAGAGAATGTTTTTGTGGGGTATATTAAAATATAAAATTAATAAAATTTGAATAAAGAAAGTAGATAGTGAGTGTGTTTAAATATAAAATTAATAAAAGTTGAGTAAAAGGAAGAGAAAGTGTCTAAAATTAGATATTTTGGAGAGTATTCTTAAAAGAAAGATAAAGTGTTTAAATATAAAATTAATAAAAGTTGAGTAAGCAGATGAAAGAGAATGTATAAAGTTGAGTAAAAAAAAAAGAGAGTATGTGTTTTAATAAATTTATATTATAAGAACACCCCATAAGACACCATGGTATTACCATTGAACATGGCCTTAGCATTTCGCGAGTAGGAGGATCCTCGATTGCAAGCGCGCTTTGTTACGTGTTTGTGGCGTACGAGGTTATTCCGTTTTGTATGGAAAGAGTGGAGTCGGAGTTTCTCGAGCGTATAGGTACTACTTTGTTTATTATTTTTTTTAAAAATTGATTTTGTTCAACATATAAAATTGATATCTAATCCCTATTTCTTTTTTTTGTTTCTTATGTTTGACCCCAAAAAAAAGATGACCTTGCTGCTAAAATGGAGATTACAGCTGTTAAGCAGACCTAGCTGGCAAAGATGGCTAGATTTGGTTAGTTACTTTAAACTACCTAATTCTATTTACGCTTTAGTTATTAACTGTCTTAACATTTTTTTTTTCTTGTTTTGTTTGCTGAAAGGTGGCGCGGGAAGGTAGATCTTGAAGAATTCCACGAGAAGATGCCATCAAGGAACGGTTTTGAGTAGCCACATACTACTCTTTTTCCGTCTGAATTTTGTTTTTAATTAGAATGACAAAAGCACATGAGTAACAAACAGCCCAACAGATGTGGCATATAATAATTACAACGTAAATTGTATGAACCTCGAAAAATAGGCTAAATGAAGAAGTACCATTCACAACAACTAAAATTACTTCGTACGTAAAAAGCAAGGCTAAATCTAAAGGAAGGACTCAAAGGTGAGGATGTTGCGTTTGAAATCCTTTGGAGGAACCTTGGTAGGAGGAACTTCTTTGTTATTCATCTACACAGAAAACGAACAATAGAGCTAGATTATTTAATTTAACAGTGAAATAGAGGTACATTGATAGAAATAGAAATAATGGCGAAAAAGAGAAGTAACTTTTATAATTATTTAATTACTAATGACTATGCATTTTATTAACTTACATCAGTTAATTAGCTTCTAGCTCTTCCTTGATCAAATCAACCTTAGAGGAAGGAACAGCTTTGTCCATCCTGCACACGGACAGTTTTGATTGTCATGATGATTCATTGTAATTAAGAACAAAATTGCTAAACATTATCGAGGAACATATTCACGAGCATTATCCATCATGCACCTAAATTTAATTTTTGTATTTAAGAGTAACATCTAGTCTGATCATCCTCAGATCCTCTTAAGCAATATAACATTCAAACTTCTTATTTAAAAACTTTGGAGTTTTATTCTCCTCTTGACATGATGCTCAACTGTTTTCGCAGACTAAACATTTCCAAAGACTTGCATAAATATAATGGATTAGCATTGTATAACATTCAATGAAAACACCTAATTAAACATACAGAATGTCGATTCATTGTTGATCTAGGCTTTATTTATCACCTCATCTAGAACCGAGGATATATAACAATAACTTGTCACATTTTGGGTTTGGTAATGGTTAAGGAAAGCCTTTCATTGTAAATATCTAGCCTTGACTTGAATGAAAAAAAGTTATACCTTCCTTCTAAGGGATAGATTATTTAGTAGTTGATGCACTTGCATGAGATTATCAGGTTGTATCCTATGATATTAACGAAATTTTCGTTTCTTCTTTCTGATCAAAGTAGAATGCGCCTTTTATCATATAGAATCTCATTTGAAGAGTCTCCAGGGCTATGAACTGATGCTCCTAGTCCTTGTTTTGTGTTAATATTATTGAGCTACTGAGCTAGCATGTATATAGGATGATTGTTTATGTTTTGAGTTCTCGAGGAGTAGTGCTCAAGCACAAGTTGATCTTGCAAGTGGCAGATATAAAAGGAGGAAATATATAAAAATAAGATTAGGAGATCCGAATATTACAAAAGTGCTTCCATTATTCGGATCCACTAACTTAAAAACCTTAAACAACAATGATTATAAACATTTAGATTTAAACATGATAGAAATGCAACAACAAACCACACGACCACCACTCTTAAGCAGAGCAGTAATCAAAGTTGTCTTCGTCGCAGTAGTAAAATCCGAGGTTACTGATCGCTGCTGAAAGAGAGTTACCCGAAGTTCCTGGCTCAGTCGCGAGATACGGCATGTTATGGAACGAACGGTCTAGACAAGCCGCAACATTGTTGTATTCGTCATCATCTTCTTCTTCGCCTTCATTGCCACCGCCTTTGGTATGCATCAACTCCTCTGCTCGGTGTTTTAAGGTCTGAATCATCATCTCGGGTTCATGATGCATCGCTCGTAGAACATCAGCTGAAGACTGACCAGGCACGGCTAGGGTCACTGCAAAGCTATGTGGTCCATTGCTCTGCGAGACCCGAACAACGCTTGGCCTGCCAAACAGATTGTGGACTCCACCGAGCGCCTCTTCGTAAGCCCCTCCAAGGAACATACCCAAAAAGTACTTTCCACCATTGTTCTCTAGCTCGTGCAACGGCAAACTGGTTTCGCCGCCTATGAACTTATCGATCTTCCCGTCGCTGTCGCCAGTTAAATCCGATAAAATCCCACGAGCCCCGGGCCTTTGATCGAGCTTATGGATAGGTACTATAGGAAACAACTGACCAATCCCCAAGATATCAGGAATCGAAGTGAAAACCGATAGATTGATATTGTAAGTATGAACTGTATCCGATGCACCAATAGCTTTCAACACCCATTCGCATAACCCATCAACAGAAACTAACTGCTCGATGCTCAAAACACCGTCTTTAAAACCTTCGACACATCTCTGCTTTAATTGATCAACATAAAGAAGGCAGCTTTCGTGATCTCCACGCACCACAGCAGCGTAAAGATCCTCGTAATTCACTCGAGCTTCGTCACTTTCGAGCAAGAACTGAATATCCTCGAAGCTCGCTTGATGAACGCTTGGTTTAACAGCCGAAACCACTTCGAAGATCAACACCGAATGATGAGAAACGATCGCTCTACCGCTTTCGCTGCATATCACGGGATGTTTCACCGATCTCCTCTCACATACAAACCGGACCGAAGCCACAACAGCTTCAGCGTACTCCTCGAGAGTATACGCAATCGAAAGATCCGATTCACCCGACTTAGACCCGTCGTAATCAATCCCCAAACCACCACCGATATCGATAACTTTCATATGAGCACCGAGACGAACAAGCTCACAGTAAAGCTGAGCAGCTTCCGATACACCGTTTGAGAGCAAAGACGTCGAAGGAATCTGCGAACCGAGGTGAAAATGCAATAGCTGGAGACAATCAAGCATACCAGACTGACTCAGCTTCCTCACAACACGAACAATCTGAGAACTAGTCAATCCAAATTTACCCTTTTCACCAGAAGTTGATCCAAAATGACCCTCATGCTTAGTCCTAAGCTTAGCTCTTAACCCAATCACAGGCTTCAAATTCATCTTCTTGCTCAAATCAATAACTAAATCAAGCTCTTCTTCTTGCTCAAGCACAATTACAGTATTCAAATCCAATTTCCTCCCAAGTAAAGCTAATGATATATACTCAGCATCTTTGAAACCATTACACACAAGAAATGCTTCAGGATTACCTTTACACAAGCAGCTCATAGCAAGAAGGATCTCAGGTTTAGAACCAGCTTCTAATCCAAACCTAAAAGAAGATCCAAATTTCACAATGTCTTCAACAACGAATCGATCTTGGTTACATTTCACCGGATAAACTCCTTGGTAATGAGAATCGTATCCTTGACTCTGAATAGCGAAATCAAAAGCAGATTGAAGACACTCGAGCCTGTTCTTCAACACATCAGGGAAACGAACGATTAACGGAAGCTGCAATCCTAAACCACCGGAGATTTTCGGATCTGTAACCTTTTTGACGATTTTGAGCAGATCGATGTCTTGGTTACGTAACGTATCAGAACCATGAGGACGAACAGAGATGTTACCGGAGGAATTCGCCGTGAAATATGGAGCTCCCCAACCATCGATCCGGTAAAGTGAAGCTGAGAGAGACGACGACCAACGGCAAGAGGCGTCACCGGAAGTTGGTGTCGCCGGGAGAAAAACGTCGCCGGAGATCGGAATGGGATTATCACCGGAAAAAGTGTAACCAGTATCAACGCAAGCTAGAGCAGGCATCTTCATCTTCTGAGTCAATGTCTCATAATCCTCTCAGGAAAGTCTGATGCCAGTAGGAAAGTCAAATGCCAATATACTGGCATCATTAGTTCTAAACCTTTTTTTTAAAAAATTTAATACTAAACTAATCTAAGAATTTCTCTTACTTTTTTTTGTAAATTTTGCTACTTCCATTGGTGAACCCTTTAAGAGGTTCGTTGTAGATAGACTCGAGTAATACGACGAATCAAAATCATAGCTTCTTCGATTTCGATCTCCGATCGATTCAAGCAATTCCTCCGGTATAATCTTCGTGTCTCTGTGAACATCGAACGACTTGTCAGTGCAAATCTCGACTTCTCTATACACACTCAATCGACATACGAAACAAGTTTTATGTACATGACTAGCATTCTGTATTGTAATCAAACTATTCAACTCAAATCACACTAACATAATCATTTTCAAGACATAGCTATGTATTTCATTCAAGAAAAGCACCTATATAACAAAAATGCAACAAGTTTCTAAAAGAAGTGATCAAATTATCCTAAAAACGCTAAGGTAAGCAGTCAAATCTACTACCAAATCAAATTTCAAGAGTAAATTCACCTTAAGGCTCTCAACAACACCAGGAACAACTTCATGTTCAAGCCCTGCATATTCACCTTCAGTATCAACGTTCTCATGATGAGTAGGCAAATTGAGCAAAGAAGCAAACAGATCAAGCTCTTTCCTCAAATCCCCATTAACCTCACACCACCACCAACTGGAGTCTTAAGCCCACCTTTCAAATAAACGTTCTTCTTCTTAATCGATTGCAAAAATCCCTCCCGTAAACTCTTCATGTCTCCGTGAACATCGAACGGCTCAAAGTTAACCGGCGCGTGCATCGCTTCCTAACTTGCTCCACCGCTTTCGTCACCAGAGGTCCGATTCCGCCGCCGGGAATCAACGTCACAGGTCGTGGCTTTCCGTCGCCGGGTCTGGGCATGTACATCACGGATCGGGTCTGGATTTTCGACTCGGCGAGATTCTTCAAGTAGCGAAATCGATCGGCGAGACATCTTCTTCTCCCAAATTTAATCGGAATCAGATTTTTCAGAGAAGAAGAGAAAGTGCGACTTGAACGAAAGGAGAAGAACGAGTAAAATTGTGACACGTGGTTCTTTGAACCGTTTCTAAAGTCTCTCCCACAAGAGACGCTTCACGTGAAAACTGACCAAATAATTTGTTTTTCTTTATTTTCTTTTTGTTTTAATTGTTTGATAGTTGATACTACTTCCAATTTGGTAAATTAAAAATTGATGTTAGTGGTTTTTTTTTTTGATTTTTTCTTAATTCATGTTGCAAAAACCACAAAATACAAAGGGTTGCTATGCTTTTTCTCTACTAATAGGTATTAATCTTTACGTTTTTACATTAGTGTGATTTTATTGGTTACTAACTCTTCATTTTTTTTTTGTGTATTTGGTGGTGAAGGTTTTTTCTTTGATGATGATAGGAATGAGCTTGGTTTGAGGGACGAGGACATTGTTGATGAGACATTTGAGCTAGCGAAAGATAATGAGATGTCTAATGAAGAGAAATACGAGGCTTAGAAGAGACAAGCAAAAGCCAATGTCGAGTTAGAGGAAATTGTGGATATTACAAACAAGTCAGGGATTCATCTTTACTGAAGAAGAAGAAAATCGTTACAGTTACCGTGAAAGACGAAATCAATATGGTTAGAAAAAAGAGATTGAGCATGTTAAAGAGCATCTCAAATTCGTCCTAGATTACTTGCCTTGAAACAAATCTCATGGTTTATGTGTGTCTCAAACATGAAATAGATGTTGAAGATTATTAAGAAAGAGTTGTCGAAGCCTTAAGTTTGAATGTACTTGTGAACAAGAAGAGTGGCTATGAATCCATATTATCAATTTCAACGATTTCTGTGCCAAGTTGTACCAAGTTGATAAATCCCTTCTCTTTATTATTTGAAGTATTGTGTAAATATTCAAAAATTATATGAATCAAAAAACATATTTTCAGGAAATTGCGCCGAAATTTAGATTTGTAAGGGGAAAACCATGTTATTCACGTGTAGAAAACCACAAGAGTTAAAACAAGTTGACATATGACAATTGTATGAATTAAAAATTCAAAGCTTTTCACATAGTTGTATCTAGTTTTTGGTTGTACAAACAATGTAAACATTTGTGCTTTTCTAGATTTTAACTTTATACTAGTTAGACCATCTCCAACCCATATCACTATTTTTCACTCTAAAATAGAGTAAAGTAGAGGTTTCTCCAACCATTACTCTATTTTTCACTCTAAAAAGAACATTCTAAATATATTATTTTCAATTTAGTCCTTGATTTATTAAAAGTATACAATTTACCCAGTTATTTTATAATTAACAATAATTCACTAAAATCATAATAATATTTTTAATGAAATTTTATTATAGAAATAAATAACATTACACAAAAGAAAAAGACAAAATAATATAATCTAAGCATTAGTATTACCAATTTTTTTTTTACAACTGATCAACTAAATCATCACGAAGTGAAAAATGAGCTTCTTTATCTTTGATTCTTCTAAATCGCCCAAGAAATTCTTGAAACCGGATATTATTTTCTTTCACTAATTCAACCTCCAGAGGCGGAGCTTCTCAATCGATTTCAATCGGTGGATCGAGATCACGCTCATCTTCGATTATCATGTTATGCAAAATGATACATGTAGTCATTATATCATGTAGCATCAACAAGTTCCACCTTCGTCTTTTTCATTTGGACAATATTTTGATGATTTAAATTATTAAATCATTAATTGTATTATTTATTTTATGTTATTATTTTAATTTCATTATTTTCCATTAATAAATTTCATCATATTTGAAAATTTTGTTGCATTTTAATTGTGTTGGTTAAAGATTTTTTTTAGTATTAAGTTTGATTATCATTTTATAATTTTGTTAAAAGGCCATTAATTATTAATAAAAAAAATAAAGTGCCAATAACAAAAAAATATTTTTAATAATATATTTTAGATGTAAAAGTAGAATTAGTAAAAAAATAAAATACTTACTTATAAATAAAAAAATTCAACTCTAAAATAGAATGGGAAATGAGTTTACTCTACACGTAGAGTAAAAAAGGTGTGGTTGCTCTAGTTTGGTATAAGATTTAGAATGAGGTTGGAGAGGATTTTACTCTAAACTTACTTTTACTGTGGGATTTAGAGTGAGGGTGGCGATGCCCTTATACCAATAAAAAGTTAACATTGTTTAGTTGTACAAATGACATATAGTCATTCCTACATTGCCCCAAGATTTTTATGTATTAACATGTGTAGAAAGACATTGTATACATCTTTCTCATCATAAGGTAGTTAGTATTAACAAGGTCATCATAAAGTATAAGGTGTTTTATGTGAAAAGTATAATATGGTAAATACAATTATCAAATATATTTATTTTATATAAAGATATATCTATAACATATTTTTATGTTAATTATAGAGATATGTCAAAATATAACTCAAAAACGATTTAAAATAATTAAATCCAAAACTATTTTAAAACCCACAAACAATCAAAATAGTACTAGTATTATGTAGTTGTACAAATCAATTTCCAAAACCATTTCAACCTCTTCACGACCGGTGGAGAAGAACATCCTGAATTTTTTCCCATTTTCCCTCTCTTCTTTACTTCTTTTTCCTATCTATTTGTTCGGCTTCTTTGCTTCTTTAATTTCAATTCAAATTCGACAAGAAGATTTGGTTTGATTTGGTGGGTTATGTCACAATTGGTTTTGTTCTCATACTGGAACTAATAGAAATTGTAAAAGCTTTAAAGCCTTTTGTTTTTCTTCATATCACAAATTCAAATATCTTATCTTTGAGTCATTACATAGAGAAACATTTTGGTTATGTTTCTACACAAACACGAAAAGATACTACAACACAAGACTTCTATCAATCTTCAAATCCATTTTATTCATATGTCTACCACCAATCAATATTAATATCTCATGTGAAAGGATTAAGAGAACAAGTCTAGCCCACCTTGTCCACGACGCCTCGGTTTACAAAACAAACTTGAAGGTGAGATTGATACGAATGTCCTCTGCCTCATAATCATCAACGATCCATGCTTAATGTCAAACTTTGTTGATAGTCTTTAACCTATTCTTCCTCGCAGATCCACCATATCTCCTCTTTTCTCTGCATGCCACACAAAACAAACGTTTGTTCTTGGTTTTGCTGGAAAATGCTCAATTAATGGTGTGACTCGAAGGTGATCACCATACCAAAGGAACATTCCTCGTGTTTCTTTTTCTTCAACACAAAATCATGTTCGCACACAAATGAGATTGAAGCAATTTTGGGAGTTGAACCATAAAGCTTTTCATCATTACATCGACGAGAAAGAGAACGAAATCCCTCTTTAAACAATCTTGAATTCGAGAAGATCCCACATCGGAGCCTTTCACGTGGTTCACAAAAAAGTGTCTCTCTCAGGAACCCAACGCGTCTCCGTCACCATCGACATCTACAATTAAGGTTCCTCGTAAGTCTCACTTCAATCCTCATTTCTTAGATCTTATTGCATTTCCTCAAAAATCTAATTGCATACTCTGGTCGATTTGGGATTTCTATTTGGGATATATCCGATCCGATTATAGTTTGGATTATTATTGGATTCTACATATAGTATAAGGAACCAATCCGAACCGACCTCATATAACCGATCCCCAACTGAAAAAAATTCAAAATATCCGAATGGTTCTTACAAGCCATTATCCGAAAAAAACAAAAATCCGAATTACCCGAACCGTACCTGAATGGGTATCCGAATGCCCACCCCAGTTGGGAATATGGACCGATCCTCGCAATGTCGCTATGTACATATGTTGCATTTTGGTAAGGACCATGGTCGAGAAAGTATATGGCTCAGCTTGTAAGTAAAAAGCCGATTCGAATTCCAAATTGCTAAATTTAAAGCAAAGATGTTACTATAGGATTTGGATTCTTCTACTTATCTCTGTTTTTGGTCGCTATATTTCAATTCCACGATGAAAGAAATGATTACAACGTTGAGCAAAATAAAATAGAGCTTGCTGTGGCAAAGATCAAGAAAACTTTTTGCATGATCATTTACAAAACAATGACATGAACCATAAGGGTACTATATCATATTCGTCAAACTTTTTATCAAATTATAATCCTTCATTTTTTTACAGAATTATATGGTTTTCGTTTGTCTTTGCATGATCGCCGACAAGCGAACAACTCTAACGAAAAGTCGAAAACAACACATAATCTCGAATATACATTTTTCTTTTCTTTCTTTTCTTTTTGTTAAAAGGGTTTTTTAGGAATATAGGCAGTTTTAAGTTTTTAATTTGTAAAATAGGCAGTTTACTATTTATAATTAGTAAAATAGGCACATTTTCACTATTACACTATTTATAATTAGTAAAGTAGGCATTTTTCACTATTTACGGTGTACAGAGTCTAAGGTATACGGTGTACATATTTTAAGGTTTCCACTATTTACGGTCCACGCACTATTTACGGTATATACTGTTTACGGTGGATATAGACGGTGTACACTGTTCATGGTGGATATAGTACATCGTGTACATTATTCACGGTAGATACAAACGGTGTACACTATTCACGACAAATACTATTCACCGTGTATACTGTTCACGGTGTATACTGGTCACAGTAGATACACACGGTGTACACTATTAATGGTGTATACTGGACTGTTCACGACATATACTATTCATGGTGTATACTATTTACGGTGGATATACATGGTGTACACTGTTTACGGTGTATATTGAACAGTATCCTCTGTGAATAGGGTATATCGTAAAGAGTGTCTGTCGTGAATAATGTTTCGGCATGAATAGTAATTGAGTTCCTTCAATAGTATTTTGTCGTGAATAATGTTCATTGTGAATACTATCTGTCGTGAATAGTATTCCATCATGAATAATGTTCGTCGTGAATAGTAGTCTTCATGAATATTAATTGAGTCATTTAATAATGTTCTGTCGTGAATAGTGTATGTGTGAAAAGTATCATCCGTAAATAGTGTGTCATGAATAGTATCCTCTATGAATAGAGTCTGATGTAAAGAATGTCTATCGTGAATAGTGTTCCGTCATAAAATATTGTCTTCCGTCGTGAATAGTGTGTACACCATTTACCATGAATAGTATGTACACCTTCCACCATGAATAGTATGTTCACCTTCCATCATGAATAGTATGTTCACGACATATACTATTCATGGTGTACACTATTTGCGGTGGATAAACATGGTGTACACTGTTTACGGTGTATATTGAACAGTATCCTCCGTGAATAGGATATATCGTAAAGAGTGTGTCGTGAATAGTAATTGAGTTCCTTTAATAGTATTTTGTCGTGAATAGTGTTCGTTGTGAATACTATTTGTCGTGAATAGTGTTCCGTCATTAATAGTGTTCGTCGTGAATAGTAATCTTCATGAATACTAATTGAATCCTTTAATAATGTTCTGTCGTGAATAGTGTATGTGTGAATAGTATCATCCGTGAATAGTGTCCGTCGTGAATAGTATGCTCTATGAATAGAGTCCGTTGTAAAGAATGTCTGTCGTGAATAGTGTTCCATCATAAATATTATCTTCCGTCGTGAATAGTGTGTACACCATCCACCATGAATAGTATGTACACCTTCCACCATGAATAATATGTACACCTTCCACTATGAATAGTGTCTTGTGTATTAGTGTAATAGTGAAACATGCCTATTTTGACAATTATAAATAGTAAACTGCCTATTTAGCAAATTATATAAGTTAAAAGTGTAGTGAGCAAATTTTTCCTTGTTAAAAACAGGTCCAAAATTTACTTCCACGTAGAAGGGAAATATGTTCGACAATTCCGTGACCTTAGTAAAATAAAGAGAACATATTCGATAATGCTAGATTATTTAGTAATAGCCACAAAATATTTAGTAACTATGATTAAAGATTTGTAGCAAAAATCTTGTTGCTACAAATTTGCAACAAAAATTCATTTGAAACAATGTAGTGGTAGCAATGTAGTATTTGTGGGTTTTTGTAGCAAAATGAAGCAAAATTGGTTACAAAATCATGTTGTAGCAATTGGCTACAAAATTAGCTACACGTCACATGTAGGAATAAGAAACAAAAAGCTACAAAATAAATGAAGCAATCATCCATAAATAGCCACAATTTAGTTGTTTCAAATATCACAATTAGCTTCAACTTATCTGTTTCTATTTGCTTCAATTTGTCTCAGTACTACTCAGTAACAAATACCACAAATGACTACAATTATAGACAACCTTCTTGCTTCAGATTACTACAAACAAATAGTAATACATAGCTATGTTTTGCTACCAAATTCCATTAGATAACTTGCTACAAACGACAAATGATTGTAGCTAAATGGATCTTTATAACCATTATACAAAAGCTTATTGATTTTTCAGAATCAGGAAATCTCAAAATAAATTATTCCAAACCAAAAAGTTTCGTCATGCCTATTAGGATCCAGAACCGGCATCAGACGGCGTGCCTCATTGGCCATAAGAGCATTGATGGTCCTGTCTACAGGAACAACACCTCTGCCACGACCACGCCCTCCACCTAGACCAACACCTAATCCGTTTCCGCGCCCACCACCAGCAGCACGACCCAATCCACCAAAAGCTCTGTTACCAACTCCACCACCAACATTGGCCACTCCACCACCAGCTCCGCCTCCATTTGCTACTCCACCACAACATCACCTACTCCACCATCAGGTCCACCAACATTAGCCACTCCACCACCAGCTCCACCTCCATTTGCTACTCCACCATGAGCCGCGTTACCAACGAGAGCAGCTTGTCCAGCTCCGTTTGCAAACCCCCTTCCACCAGCTCTGTTTGCAAACCCCCTTCCACCACCAAGTCATGGGCCAAGCCCGCTGCCGCTGCCGCGTTGACCTGGGGAGTCACGGCCATCACGAGATCCACCAGCAGATCCTTGAGATCCTCCTCGCTGCATCTGGAAGATAAATGGAAGATCTTTAGTACATGGAAGCATATAGAACCAAATAATCAAAAACACGAAACCCTAAACAAACAATTTATTTGTGGATTTAGGTGATTTACCTTCTGAATCGAAAGAGACACTAAAGAGAAAAGTCTGAGAGAGTGAGGGAGGAGGTCGATAAAAGATGGTGACGGTCAGAGTGAGAGATATAGGAACAAGAGTGAATGATAAGAAAAAAGCTTAATCGGCGATGAAGGAGATTTACAAAACTCTGTACTAGTGTTCAAGAGTAAACCCTAGAGAGTTCTGGGAGATGAGGCGGCAAGAAGAGATAAAATCTAGTTTCCTTTGGTAAGCTAGTGTAAGAATGTATTTATTTACCTGTATTTTTTATTTGCAACAATTAAATTGATACCTAATTGTGGGTCTTTTTCTGCCCATCTAATTATACCCATCACTTCCATCAGACTTTGTGAAAGACACACGATGCCACTAAAACATCACACGTGTATGGCATAGATGAAAAGTTATGATGGGCTTCATATCAATCATGGGCCTTAAATTTGGATCCTTTAGAAATAACAAATTTTTCATTTTTCATTTTGCATATGTAGTCCCTACTAGAAGCAACTTGTCACAAATTTTACATTTGTTGATTTGTCACAATGTTGTAGCACATTTTTCACAAATAGCTACTAATTAGCTACAATTAAACGAAACCAAAAATCTGTAGCAAAAGTGTATCAATTAATAACTAATAATTAGCTACAGTTATATAGTCCCAATTAGAAGCAAACTTGTCACAATTTTCATTGGTCACAATGGTGTAGCACATTTTTCACAAATATTTACTAATTAGCTATAATTAAACAAAACCAAAAATTAGTAGCAAAATTGTATCCAATTGTCGTTAACATTTGCAACAAAACTGTATCCATTTGTTGCTAACATTTGTTAAAAATCAGTAGCAAAATACTCCCTCCGTTTTTTATTATAGGATGTTTTAGAGATTTTTTTTTGTTTCATAATATAAGATGTTTTGAGATTTCTATGTAGTTTTTACTTTACAAAAAACTGTGTATAATTGGTTAAATTATTTATATTTAATATTTTTTTTGGTAAAAAAGTTTTTTCTTAAACTTTGTGCTTGAACCCAAAACATCCTATAATAAGAAACAGAGTGAGTAGTATTTATTTGTCGCTATCATTTGCTACAAATTTAAAGTGTTGCAAAAAAATTGATCTCGATTTCCCACATTAATTTTGAAGCAAACTGTAAGTATTTCCACAATTATGTTTGTAGCAAAATTACCCACAATTACTTAGTCTCTACTAGAAGCAAACTTGTCACAATTGTTCATTTGTCACAACTTTGTAGCAAATTATCCATAATTAGTCACTATTTAGCTACAATTAAAGAAAACCAATGTTCAGTGGCAAAATTGTATCGATTTATAGCTAACATTTACTACAAATTGACAGTGTCACAAAGTTTGTGGCTATTTCATATGATTCTTGTAGTGGGCGCTGCAATCACCTGAAAACATAAACATGAGCCACATATCAATCATTCCACCTCTTCCCAAGGCCTAATAATTATTTTAAAATTTTTGAAAGATGCGAGTCCATAACGCACACATGCATGTCAGAATCTTCTTACCTCATGGAACATGTTTGTGTAGTCACTTGTCAACTCACTCTTTGCTCACAACCACCATGGCTGTTACGTTTAAGATGCGAAACCTAATCCCTCTAACAAAATAGAAGTAGAGAAAAAAATTTCATTTGTCAATATAGTTAGTGAAAAGAACTTGTAGCACACAATTCATAGTTTTTGAATTTTGTATTACAAAGAAAAACTTAGAAATCCTAATAAAGTGAAAGTAAAACTTCCGACAAAAAAAAAAGTGAAAGTGAAACTTCGTCTTAATGGGTAGACAAAGATTTTGCAAGTTTGTTCATCGTTCAAAATAATCATAAAATAGTCTTTCATTAAAAGGGGAAATTATATAAAAAGAAGATAAAAGGATCCGAATATTACAAAAGTGTTTTCATTATTCAGATCCGCTTAACTGAAAAACCTTAAACAACAATGATTATAATCATTTATTAAAACAAACGCTTAAATAGAAAATAGAGCTTGCTGTGGCAAAGATCAAGAAAAGTTTTTGAATGATAGTGACATGAACCATAAAGATACTATACCATATTCGTCAAACTTTTTAGGGAAAATTCCATAAAAATACCCGAACTAAATTCCGTTAAGCTTTTTAATACTCCAACTTTTTGGTTACCCAGTTTAATACACCAACTAATTATTTTTTCCATTTTAATTCATCAACTTTCAAACGGTGCCCATTTACCTACCTTGACTTTTATTTTTTATGTAACGCCCGTGGTCCAAAATGTTGGAATTCTTGATGTCTGTCGATCGACGGGAGTGGTGTCTGTCGATCGACACGGGGTTTTGTCTCGCGAAGGTTTTGGGCAGCAGAGTCTCTGTCGATCGACAGAGAGAGCTTCTGTCGATCGACACGAGCTAAATCGGAATTTGGGCTTTAAATTCTGATTGTTTTTGGTTAAGGGCTGGTTAGGGTTTCTCTATATAAGTGAAGGAGCGTGTGTGAGTCTTCTTTTAGCCGTTTTTAGAGAGAAACCAAAGAGAAAAGAGATTGGAGAGGGAGATTGATTGGATTGGGAGTGTTCTTCAAGGATTCTTGTGGATTCCTTGTTTTCTCCATCCAAATAGCGTGTGGGATCGTTTGGGAGGCTCTAGAACGAGTGAGGAGCGTGGTGGTGACTGATTTTTCGTGGCTGGGAATCGAAATCAGAGGCTGTTCTTCGTGTTCTTGAGTGTTCTTCTTCGTTCTTCGTCTTTTTCCTTCGAATCTAAGGTGAGTGCGTGATCGTGGATATGGGATTAGATTATTAGGTTATCGGATTGTTTGATTGTGTTGTTTGGATTTAATTGGATCGTTCTGTGATTGTTCTGGTGGATTGTGTGATTTGAGCCGTGAATAATCTCGCACGATGAAACGGAATCGAATCTCGAGAAGATTTGACTCGGTTTAGGTTTCTGCGAGAGGTGTCGATCGACACCTAGAGGTAGTGTCGATCAACACCACTGTTTCTGATCACGAGGTTTGTGTTTGAGAATGAGGTGTCGATCGACACCAAGTGGGTGCGTCGATCGACACTCAGTCGTTAAGTGTGCGTTTTGGTTTGAGGTGTCGATCGACACCATGTGGGTGCGTCGATCGACACCAGACGTTGGATTGCGGATTATCAATTGTGTTGTTCGATAAATTATGTGCTGTGAACTGATTATTGCATTATTGAGTTGTGTACTGATAAATTGATTAATGCTGGTTAAGTGTTGTTAATTGGAATCTGGTGGATTATCGATTGTTTTGAGTTATTCGTTGTGAACTTGTGATTGCTTTAATTAATTGTCTATTGGTAACTGGTTAAAACTGTTTAAATGATGATAATTGGAATTTGGTTGATTGTTGATTGATCGCGTAGAATTGATAATCTATTTCCCTTACTATGTATCCAGTAGACGGGATGACCGCTTCACTGAGTATTTATGATAATACTCACGTAATTCTGTTTTTTCCTTTTGAGTTGCAGGTAAATGAAAAGAGTGTGATCGCGGAATCGTGGCAGAGGAAGAGGATGAGTAGGATGTGTTTGGTTTGGTAGAACTGTGGTTAGGTTGATAGATTTTTATTATTGTTCTGGAATTGAATAGTTGTTTAACTGATTTAATGTTATTGATTTATTGTTTTAAAAAAAAAAAATGCGGGTGTTACATTTTAAATAATTCAAAAAATAATATTAATTTAAAAATAATAATAAACATCACAATAATTTTTTTTAATTCGAAAAAAATTGTAGGAAAAAATTCTGAAACTTAAAAAAATAAAATAATTAATTTTACAATGATTTTTTATAATAATACATTCGGTTTTAAATTTAAAAGCCTAAATTTAACTTTAAAATTTCCAAATTTATAATCTTCAAAACTTTAAAAACAATTTAAAAATAATAAATTATGAAATAAAGCTATGAATTTTAGATAAAAAGAATTAAGTTTTGAATTCAAAAAACAAGTTAGGATTTTATAAAAAACTCAAAATTTTCTTACAAAATAGTGTTATATATGTCATTTATCTATTTTATTCTAAATTGACTTAGACAAGGATTTTGAATATATATAAAAAAATATGTATATCTTGAACTTCATAAAAAGTTATTGTAAATTTATGAATTTTTTGGTTTGAACTTTCTGAATATTAAAACTTTTGATTTTGTTTGAAATTTAATTTTGTATTTCAATTCGAAATTGAAAATATCATAAAATATTTTTCATCGAAAATTTAGTTTTTATGTTTTTTTACTTTTAGAAAATATTTCTTGACTTTTTGGAATTTTTTGGGTTTTTCTTTTATTTTTAAATAAATTTTAGTTTTAAAATTATTAAAACATAAAAAGATAACGGATGTTATCTTTCCGTTAAGTCGAGATAGGTAAATGGACACTATTTGAAATTTGATGAATTAAAATAGACAAAATAATTAGTTGGGAAATTAAACTGGGTAGCCAAAAAATTGGAGTATTAAAAAGCTTAACGGAATTTAGTTGGGGTATTTTTATGGAATTTTCCCAACTTTTTACCTTTAAATTAGAGGTCTTCCTTTTTTCTACAGAATTATACATATATTTATTTTTTATTATTATTATTTTTTTTTCATGATCCCCAACAAGCTGACAAGTGACAAGCAGCCTCGGCCCAAGTGGGATGGGCATGGGTGCGACGGCCCAGGGCCGTTATCATTTTTTTTAAAAAAATTCTTATAAAAGGGGTTCTTTTTTTTTACAACAAAAAGAGTCCGTTTTATTTTATTTTTTTGTAATTAGGGCCTATTTTTATATTATTTGTGCAAATAAAAATTATTTTTTTATATGTAAATAGACATTTTTCGGAAAACATATAAAAATCAGAGTCTAAAATAATGTTTTAAAATATTAATATTTTAATTTATAAAAGGGTAAAAAATACAGTTGGGATAGGGCTGCGGACAAGTTGGGCTGCGGACAAGTATAATGAAAACAACACTTATGTACATATTTATTTCATTTCTATAAAACGCGGTCCAAATTTTACCTCCACGTTCTAGGAAAATATGTTCGACAGATCCGTGACCTTAAAATACAGAGAAAAGATTCGATAATGCTGCAATCACCTAAAAAAACACAAACATGAGCCACATATATCAATCATTCACCCTCTATCCAAAGACTAATAAATATTTATAAAAAAAAAATGTAAGTCAATAACACACACACACACATGTCAGAATCTTGCAATATGGAACATGTTTGTGTAGTCACTTGTCACACTCACTCTTTACTCACCACCACCATCGCCGTTTAAGATGCGGCGAAACCTAATCAGTAATCACTCTAACCATAAAGGAGACAACTAGACAAATAAAAGGTTTTATTTATTTATTTCTCCATTTTTATTGTAGCTGTAGGCTTTTAGCAAACAATTGGTAGCTTTTAAATTTTGAACTACAAAAAAAGAAAAATTCATAAATTCTCATAAAGTGAAAGAAAATTTTGCAAGTTTGTTCATTGTTTAAAAGGCTCAAAAAATGGTCATATAATAAAAGAAGGAAATATATAAAAATAAGATTAAGAGATCCGAATATTACAAAAGGGCTTCCATTATTTGGATCCTCTTAACTTAAAAAACCTTAAACACAATGATTGTAATCATTTATTCAAAGAAACTTAAAAAATCGCACAAATGCGATTTTATTTTAACATGATAGAAATGCAACAACAAACCACACGACCACCACTCTTAAGCAAAGCAGTAATCAAAGTTGTCTTCGTCGCAGTAAAATCCGAGGTTACTGATCGCTGCTGAAAGAGAGTTACCCGAAGTTCCTGACTCAGTAGCGAGATACGGCATGTTATGGAACGAACGGTCTAGACAAGCCGCAACATTGTTGTATTCGTCATCTTTTTCTTCTTCGCATTTGGTATGCATCACTTCCTCTGCTCGGTGTTTTAGTGTCTGAAACATTAACTCGGGCTCATGATGCATTGCTCGTAGAACATCAGCTGAGGACTGACCAGGGACAGCTCGGGTCACTGCAAAGCTATGTGGTCCATCGCTCTGGGAAACTCGAACAACGCTTGGCCCGCCAAAAAGATTGTGGACTCCACCGAGCGCCTCCTCGTAAGCTCCTCCAAGGAACATACCCAAAAAGTACTTTCCTCCATTGTTCTCGAGCTCGTGCAACGGCAAACTAGTTTCGCCGCCTATGAACTTATTGATCTTCCCGTCGCTGTCGCAAGTTAAATCCGATAACACCCCACGAGCCCCGGGCCTTTGATCGAGCTTATGGATAGGAACTATAGGAAACAACTGATCAATCCCCCATAGATCGGGAATCGAAGTGAAAACCGATAGATTAATGTTGTAAGTATGAACCGAATCTGATGCTCCGATAGCTTTCAACACCCATTCACATAACCCATCAACGGAAACTAACTGCTCGATGCTCAAAACACCGTCTTTAAAACCATCGACACATCTCTGCTTTAACTGATCAACATAAAGAAGGCAGCTTTCGTGGTCTCCACGCATCACAGCGGCATAAAGATCCTCGTAATTCACTCGAGCTTCGTCACTTTCGAGCAAGAACTGAATATCCTCGAAGCTCGCTTGATGAACGCTTGGTTTAACAGCCGAAACCGCTTCGAAGATCAATACGGAATGATGAGAAACGATCGCTCTACCGCTTTCGCTGCATATCACGGGATGTTTCACCGATCTCCGGTCACAAACAAACCGGACCGAAGCCACAACAGCTTCAGCGTACTCCTCGAGAGTATACGCAATCGAAAGATCCGATTCACCCGACTTAGAACCGTCGTAATCAATCCCCAAACCACCACCGATATCGATAACTTTCATATGAGCACCGAGACGAACAAGCTCACAGTAAAGCTGCGCAGCTTCGGATACACCGTCCGAGAGCAATGACGTTGAAGGAATCTGCGAACCGATGTGAAAATGCAATAGCTGGAGACAATCAAGCATACCAGACTGACTCAGCTTCCTCACAACACGAACAATCTGAGAACTAGTCAATCCAAATTTACCCTTTTCACCAGAAGTTGATCCAAAATGACCCTCATGCTTAGTCCTAAGCTTAGCTCTTAACCCAATCACAGGCTTCAAATTCAGCTTCTTACTCAAATCAATAACTAAATCAAGCTCTTCTTCTTGCTCAAGCACAATTACAGTATTCAATTCCAATTTCCTCCCAAGCAATGCTAAAGATATATACTCAGCATCTTTGAAACCATTACACACAAGAAAAGCTTCAGGATTACCTTTACACAAGCAGCTCATAGCAAGAAGGATCTCAGGTTTAGAACCAGCTTCTAATCCAAACCTAAACGAAGATCCAAATTTCACAATATCTTCAACAACGAATCGATCTTGGTTACATTTCACCGGATAAACTCCTTGGTAATGAGAATCGTATCCTTGGCTCTGAATAGCGAAATCAAACGCAAATTGAAGACACTCAAGCCTGTTCTTCAACACATCAGGGAAACGAACGATTAACGGAAGCTGCAATCCTAAACCACCGGAGATTTTCGGATCTGTAACCTTTTTGACGATTTTGAGCAGATCGATGTCTTGGTGAGGTAAAGTATCAGAACCATGAGGACGAACAGAGATGTTACCGGAGGAATTCGCCGTGAAATATGGAGCTCCCCAACCATCGATCCGGTAAAGTGAAGCTGAGAGAGACGACGACCAACGGCAAGAGGCGTCACCGGAAGTTGGTGTCGCCGGGAGAAAAACGTCGCCAGAGATCGGAACGGGATTATCACCGGAGAAAGTGTAACCAGTATCGACGCAAGCTAGAGCAGGCATCTTCTTCTTCTTCACTCTCTTTCAACAACGATCAGAATCTACTTTTACAGAAAATTTTCTCGAACAAACAAACGAAATTCCCAGATTTTGTGAAGGTAGGGGTTTAAAAACCGCCGAGGCCGGAGCCTCGGCTACCCCCTCAAAAGAAGTAAGAAGATGAATCTATCGCCGCCGTGAAATCCGCCTCTCGCCGCCCGACCTGATCGGAGAATCTCCACGATTACGGTTCAGAAGAAGAAAAAAAAATCGAAATAGGGAAATTTCCAAATCTGAAAATCAACAACGAGATTTTATTTTATTTCCCCTACCATGCAACTTGCGAGGAATTGAAAGGGAAATAATAGAGGGAGGCAAGAATGTGGTGGATTTTCTCGGGAAAATGCAAAGAAAACGGAGACGGAAACCTAGCGGAAAAATTGGAGGCTAAACGGAAAATGAAGAAGAAGAAGAGAGAAGCGTGAGTTTGATGAATGAGGATTGGTTTGTTTATATAGGAGAGAAAAAACGAAGAGGAAGGTTAAAACTGGTGCAAGTTGGATTTGGGCCTGTGGGGCCCATTGAAGATTTCCTTTTTTCAACTTTTTGTTTTGTTTTTCAACACTTTTTTTTTTGCTTTTTTACTATTATTCAGTATAAGAAATCATAAAGTAATTTATCCTAGATTTTTTTTAGTGCGTATGCGTCATAGATTCAGGTGCTGTTTAAGCTAGTAGCCAAATAGTGTTTAATTAGAAGCAAAAATACAAAAAATAACATGGTTTTGAAAAGAAAAGAAAAAACAAACCAAAAACAAAAGAGTATTAAAAGGAAAATTTGATTTGCTGTATTTTAGTGGTTTTTATTTAATGTTACTGTTATGTTATCATGTGGATTGAAAGTTATTTGTGATTTGTTTCTAAAAATAAATTAAAAGTTGTTTCTTCTCTATTGGTCCACATCTTTTTGGGATTACCTTCTACCTAAATTCCTAAAACATTTTTTCCTTTTGTGCATTTTGTTTTAATGATAAAAGTAATAATTCCGACAAGTGTTATATCACAATAAATTCATGATTCTCTTGTAATGATGTAGGAATCAATCGACAATATTCCTTATATCTTTGTTTTGTTTGAATTTGTATTCAGTGTATCCATAACATTTAGGGAAATTTCAAGAAATTGAATAATAATGCCTAAATTTAAGTAGAAATGTAGAATGTAAAAGTAAGAATCCTTTAATATAATGTTATCAAAAAAGAACCTCAAAATATTTAGTGAACAACAATGAAAGTTTGAATTTTTTTCTGAATTTTATCATATTTTAAAACAGAATAACATCTTTTAGTTTACAATTTTGTCTCCTCTATTGGAATAGTCGATTGTCTAACTCAATTTGTGCTCGTATACTAAAAAAGATTGGTAAAAGTGTTTGCCAAAGATCTAAATTGGCAAATTCAATCTAACTTGCTCTGAGATGCTTTGTTCTGGTGACACATGACCATTAACTTTGCAGTAGGGTGCATGCAATGCACCTAATGGGCCATTAAACCTTGTGCAATGTTTTTTTTCTTCCTAATATTAATTAATTTCAGACAATTTTCTGTAAATTCAATAATACGGTGACTTTTAATAAAGCATAGCAATATATAATTGTACTTTGGGTAAGGTGACACATGTCCAAGAATTGGGTGATAGAGTACATTTAGCCTTCGTTAAAATGGTTTTTATTTTGTCACATAGGATATAGTTGAATTAGTAAATCAAAACGTTTAAAAAACCATTAATAATTATTATTGTTGTGCTTAGTAACTACTGAATACGTTGAAGAAAAAAAAAAGTAACTACTGAATACTGTTTGCTTTACTAATATAAAACTATCAATTAAATTGTTATGTTTTTTGTGGGACTCTATGGTCTTTACTTATTTTCAGGAAAACTTCTGTTGTCAGTCTTGAATAATACAGTAGTTACTTTTAAAAAGGAGCAATGCATAATTTTTTTTTTCTTGAAGCCCATAAAAAAATCCAGGCAATAAAATTGACCAAAAAGAGAAAGTTTGGCCTATAAAGATAACAAAATAATATAGTAATAATTTTGGTTTGATGCTGTTTGGTTAAAAAAAAGAATAAGATTCGGTTTTGCTCACGAACACTCATCAACCAGCCGCCACGTGATGGTCTTACGTGGGGGAGTTGTTGCGTTATGACTTATGCACTTTCCTCTTTCCTTCTTTTTAGTTTTTTTTTTTTTTACTAAAGGGGTACTATTCTACCACTAGACTTTTTAGTTTTAGGTTAACAATTTGCGCAACTTCTCTCTTCATTCTACCCTTCGTGCGAGTTAATCGTGTGACTCGATAATATTGAATCCGAAAACTATATATCCATCGAGGAATGTTATTCATTTCAAAACGGATTACTCTACCTAATCCGTTTTCATTCTGAAATAAAACTTATTCTAAATTATATGTTCAAATCATTTAAACCATTCAAATGAAATGGTTTGTGATCTTAACAATTTCTCCATTCATCGTCTACAAAAATATGAGAAATAATTTTCAAAAAAAATATATATATATATATATATGAGAATGAATTTATTATGTAGGATATTGATGAGCATCGTCAGGCGTATATTATCCAACCTAATCCTGAAGTGGGATATGAATTTTTTTCAAAGTATATATAACATTTTGATATTTTACAATGTTTTGAAAACCGGACCCGCGACCGAACCGGAGATACTTTTGGGTCATGGGTCAATGTGGTCCGACCGGGTCGAACCGGGGTTAATAGTTTTTTTTAAATAATAATATAAATAGGTTTTGTATAACTATAATATCCAAATATATAATATAGCCTTCGAATAAACATATATTTTTGATAAACATATATTTTTAAAAATTAAGAAAATCATTTTAATAACAAAAAAAACTATTCAAAGATAAAATTTAATGAGAAATAGTTAAGTTTATATGTAAAAAAAATATTTAAAACATTAAACCATAACAAAAATTAACTAAATTCAAAACTTTTTTTTGTTGGATAACTAAATTCAAAACTAGTATTTATTTCTATAAATTTTAATCATAAAAAATTTAAAAGTGGAAAAAAAGGAAATTTACACAAAAAAAAAAAACCTCAAACCCGGGTCAACCCAACCCGGCTAGCTGGCCGGTTCACGGTTGAACCCGGTCCGACCCATGGTCCGGTCCGGTTTTCAAAACACTGATATTTTATGTTATATTCAATTTTTTCCCTCTGACTTGATCAAGAATACTTGAGCTTCCTAGATAGTAGCATTCTTTAAGATATCTGGGTTGATTGGCAAGTGTTTTAGAAGTTATACACATTACACACACAACACAACAAATTTCTATAATTTTTAAATTGATAAATCAAATTCTTAATTGCTTTCCTTTTTTCACACAACCAAATTATGTGTTTTTAGTCTAAATTTTATAGCAAAAAGTCTGGAACTACAACCTTAACCAATCATGTTCCTAATAATACATGTTGTAAACCACTAAAATACTTGTTGATCAGGCGCTTTCTATATATTCCACACGACATTTTGAAGGCATTGTGAGTAGTGCTTTGTAAGTCCAAAATATTTGTTTCTGATTTTTACTTGTTGTTAGGGGTGTTTAGTCTAAAGTTTAGTTCTCTATCCAAATTAAAAATTTCCCGTTTCTGGAAATATAAAACGTAACATATCATTTAGATTCAGTATTTTTGATCGATTTATCAGTCTTTATTACTCCCAACACACACCCTTTAAATACCAACTACTCCTCTCTTTTTCTTGGGTGCTGTTACTATAGTATTCAAGATTACGGGCCATACTTTCTCTTCAAGCATGTAATAAATTTGTTGTCAGTGAGTCGGTTATATTATAGTATTATTAACCTTCGTCCAAATGATTTTTTAGCCGTTGAGTGGACATGTTTTTAACTAAATAACAGTTTTTTTTTGTTTGGCTAAATTGTAAATATTCATTTTATGAAAGGTTGAGGTATTACAAGAGAGCATTTACTTAATGTAGAGTAATCTTGGCAAAAAATTTTTAAACAAGATTACAATAAAGCTTTAGAATATTTTCTTAACACATAAGAACGTTCTCTTAACACATCGAGCTACTATAATATTTCTGTTTCGGAAAATTTTAGCTTGCTTTATGTTAATGATTCCAAAACCAAAGTCAATAGTTTAATACTATGATATTTAGGAAATTCCAATTAAATAGTGTAACCACATTGTTTTTTAAGCTGAAAGCTTCCATGCAATTACTATCTAGTATAACAGACTTGGATTACATAATTTGAGAAAAATATCAATTATATGTACAGTATGCTCAAGTATAGATAAAATATTTCGATAGATAATTACAAGATTGATCTTTGGGAAGAACTCTCTATATACCAACGCATGTCGAGATTAATATTTCGGAAGAAAGCTCTATAAACCAGAGATAATTAATTGGGTTAAATTTATCCAACATAATTAATAGATGCAGCTCTTAAAAATAAGATGATGGATAATTTCAAAGAAAAAAGTAAAAACATATACAACCAAGTTTAAATTCATAATTTAAAATTAGGTGACAGATGCAGACAAAATGTTATAAAGAGCCATAAGACTTGTACATACATATATTACAAATTTACAATGAATTGAGTTGTTGAAAAGACACATTAAATTATCAAATCAATCATAGACAAACAGCTTGATAGTTATATCTAGCGACGCGGCGATCGGGTAGTGAATGGATTTAATGGTCTTTAATTAGATCCATCTACAAATTTATACTGTTCATTTTTTGTGTTGGCTATTGTGAATGTCTCATGTAGTAAAAACCCCGTTTTTCTATAAAATTTGGAGGGTGGTACTTGTTTTAAATTGCAGTTAAAAATCTGTATTATAATTCTTTTATTATCGGTTGTTGTATAATACATCATTTTTGTATCTTATTATAATGATGATAAATCGGTTCTTATTACGTGCAATACATGCGATTATGATAAACGATTCCACAAACAAATAATTTTATAGTATAAGATAACTTTTTGAGTTTTTTCGCACAACCTACAAAAATCCACGACGAATGGATCTACATGCACCACATACTCTTTCCGCAACACGAGATCATGACATATATATAAGTCTACATGCATCACTTTGAATCTTCAATATCGCATCAATTATTCTACATAAGCTACATAATTTGTGAATCAAACTCCAAATTTGTTGTAAAATTCATTGAACACTAGACTACTGAACTTCCACATATGTATATGTGATTTCAAAAGAATTCCACTAAAAGTTAGTGGTAAGAAAAAAAAAAAAAGGTTGGAATATACTTATATACTACAAAGGATTATAGAATAGCGAAAGGAAAACGCGTTGACGGCGGTAAACGGCCGTGTAGTAAACGCGGAACACACACGTTCACTCCTCTTACGACTATCGTAAATAGTGCTCGTTCGTTTCATCTTTCATGCTACTATTCTATTCCTTTCTTTTTTGTTCCAAAAGTAACAATACAATATTCGCCTTGATCCGCAAATTTATATTCTTATTATTTAGTTAATCAAGATCGTAAATTTCATTGGCCAACGTATTTATATCTTAATTATCGTGACATGATATGGTGATTCATATATCATGTGGTTGTGATCGGCTAAATTAAGCATACATTAATGACTTTTGATACTCTCGACCATTTCTAACGTGCCGTGTCCAATTCGGTTAATTAAATGAATCTACTCTTTTTCTCCTATTTAGCATATGTTATTATTTTTCATAAACATATGCATTCACCTTTTGTAATTTTTCATAATGTTCTAGCTTCTAATCATTAATTAAGGCATTAACAAAGCTATTTAATTACAAAGTCATATACACAACAAAACGGAATTTGACGTGGATTGACTGATCGCTCAATGTGTAATGTAAATGTAAACTATAGTTATATATATACAATACATTGGTATTTGTAAAATACGATAGTCGATGTTTTAATGTAATTTTTTGGTTTTTTGCTTTAAAAACATATAACCAAGGTTTTTTGTTTGAACAATACTTAGGTATACCCCCTAGGGTGAATCCTTTAATTCACCTCCCTTCTACTTACCAATCAAAATGCCACATAATACCCACAATTAAAATAAATTTAAACAAATTCAGAAAATAAAAACTAAAGAGTTTCACGGCTACAGTTGACGCCGTTGAGTAACTTTTTTTTGTTTTCTCGTTTCATTCAGCTTTTTGCAAACAAAAAAAAAGGAAATCGCCCGTGAAGAACACGACGTCGCCGTTGAATCGGGTACTTCGTTTCCTCTTTGAAATTGATTGATTGGTGGGCATATTTCTTCTTGTCTTAGATTATCGGTTGTGTGTTTCGAATCCGTGAATTTTTTTTTTGCTGCATAAGTTCTTCGTTTTTCGATTTCGCAATTTAAGACAAATACTTGGTGGATTATCTTTGTAATTGTTAGTAATCGTTATGTAATTAGTAAATTTGGAAGTGATTCGCTTTGATATGGGCAAAACCCAACGACTAATGTTGATTCTTTATGAAATTCGATCAAATATGTGAAAGATTTTGTGTTTATAAGCATGTTCATATATGTATGGAACTGAACATTGATTTTCTTTAGGTAAGAAGAGAGAATAAGAGGACTATGAAGAAAAAGAAGGCCTTGTATTCCCAGACATTGCTCCAAGAAAAGTCTGAAAAAGTCACTTGAAAGACTCTGTGGTTTCATCATATAAGAGAGCAGCACCAAATGCAACAGTTTGCTTATGATGATTGACCCCGACAAATGGAGCAAATGGTCTACCATATTCATTGGTCTTATAAGTCGTATCAAAGCAAACGACATCTCCAAATAGATTGTAATCACTAATTGACCGATCATCTGCCCAGAAGATATTAGTGATCATTTCATCCTCATCAAGTTGCATTGAGTAAAAAAAAGATGCATTATCTTCTTTCTTTTTTTTGAAAGTACTCCAAAACTGCTCCAGCATCTCCCTTTTTCATTGCAGACATTCGCTTACGGTAGATGTAATTGCGATAGTCTTTCTCCATAAAACCCATATTTTCTCGACCCCCTACTTCTCTACTCATCATTTCAACAGTTGCTTTTGCTGAAACTCCTGACATCTCGGTATCATCTGCATGTTGTTTTTCAGAGATAGAGATTGCCCGATTGCCCTTCAGCAAATCAGTTCTTACAGACCAATGTGCAGCAATGGAAAATGCAATGGGGAAGGTGTTCCCTAAAACAAAACATAGGTTATGTGTGTGGCATATATACCAAAATGCTGCAAAGAGGTTGAGTCGTGTATTTCATGGACCAGACCAGTTTGCCAAAGACTTTGGAAACTGTGTATATGACAATGAGAATGAAGCTGATTGGTTATCGGCATGGACTGAAATGCTCAAGAAGCATGGATTGACCGAGAATAAATGGTTGAAGGATTTGTTTGCGTTGAGAGAAAAATGGGCAAAGGTATACGGTCGTCATACTTTTATAGTAGATATGATGAGCACACAACGTAGTGAAAGTATGAATAATACTTTGAAAAAATATTTGAAGCGCAGTTATAACTTGTTGCGCTTCTTTAAACACTATGAGAGAGTGTTGGATGATCGGCGATTTAAAGAATTAACTGCTGACTTTGGTATGATGCATACCTCGCCGGTATTATTTGCTCATGTAGAGATGTTGGAACATGCAGTGGGTGTGTATACACCAGAAGTGTTTACCTTGTTCCAGAAGGAATACACAGCTATCGGTGATTATGCTGCCAAAAGGGTCAATAAGTCTGATATGGTACGTGCTGAATACAATGTATCTTTTCGTGATGTTGAAAGAAATCATTTGGTTGAGTATGTTACTGCAAACCAAACGATACATTGTAGTTGCATAAAGTTTTCTTTTGCT
Source organism: Draba incana (assembly GCA_963576765.1). NCBI lineage: Eukaryota > Viridiplantae > Streptophyta > Magnoliopsida > Brassicales > Brassicaceae > Draba > Draba incana. Next base: position 5,757,488 of record OY755212.1, on the reverse strand, counting down.
GGGATCTTATGTCGTCATGCATTGAAAGTGTTGACCAAGAAGAATGTTAGAAGAATTCCACCTACCTACATTCTGAATCGATGGAGTAAAGAGACAAAAGGACGAACCATATCTTATTATCATTCAGAGAAACCTAATGAAACAGAAAAGGAATTGATCAGAAAGCGATATAGTCATATATGTCGTACTTTCCGTGAGATTGCATCTGTTGCTGCTGAACATACAGAACTGACATTGTGTGCAGATGAAGCTGCATTTCAGTTGCTTGAAAAATTGGTGGAAAAGAAAAAGGAACTTGTGAAAGCTAATAAATGGATGCTCCGTACTTCACATGTTGAACTCGTGGAAGAAGAAGAAGAAGAAGAAGAAGAAGAAGAAGTTTTAAATGCACGTGGAATAAAAAGAAAAATCCCCCTGGACGACCAAGGAACCAAAAAGTCGGACGACATAGTCGATATTTGAGTGCTCTTGAAACTAAAAATCCATCAAGTAATGCTAGAGCAAAGAAAAAATTGTTATTTCAGGTATTTGATATATATATTTTTTTTTTGTTTATGTCCAATTTTCATCGAAATGTGACTTAATCAATATATGTATTCATGACTCAACTCTTCCTCCTGATACCCAGTTATTTGTTGCTACCACTAGTCCGACCTTACCTAATGAACCATCTTTCTCACAACTGCTCCAGGTAAATAATTTGTTCTCCATATTTAATATTTTTTTTTTCTTTATGTCCAATTTTTATCGAAATGTGACTTAATCAATACATGTATTCAGGACTCAACGCTTCCTCCTGATACTCAGTTATCTATTGCTACCACTAGTCCGACCTTACATAATGAGTCATCTTTCTCACAGCTGCTCCAGATAAATACTTCATTCTCTATACTATTTATATTTGGGTTATCTGTCAATTTTTAATAATTTGAAGTATCATATTTTGTAGGGATTTGACAAGAGTTATGGTGGTTCATCGTAAAACTTTGTTATTTTAAATGTGAAAGGAGTCCTTAATTATCTTTTGTTTTCTTCTTACTTATGGTGTTTCTGATACATGTTTTTTTTTATTATTATTAATATTATCTTCGAAAAATCATAATTGTCCTAAGAATTTAGATTGATTTTCTTCATCTCTGCTGTGAAATCACTTACGCACTTATCACATTTGTATTGCTAATTCTACTAAAGCCGATGAATGGTTAGTCACTTTTGTTAAGCCATTTAATACGAACCAATATTTGGTGATAGTATCACGGTTTCATCCAGAAAATACAAGAAACAAACAAAAAAACATTTCATTTCTAGTAAATAGAGGCGTGTAATTGATACATAATTCAAAGGGAAATCAAATGTAATATGACTCATGGTTTGATAGAAAGATAGATTACAAAATAGAATAAGAGATAGACTGAGAGATCAACCGAGGAGGGCAAAGCCATGTCCAATTAAAGAAGTGGCAAGAATCTCATTGGCAGCTTCAGAGGGATATACACTATTCGTGCATTAACCACAAACAAATCGAACATGTATTTATCTCGATACAAGGCCTTCTTCTTCTTCATAGTCCTCTTATTCTCTCTTCTCACCTAAAGAAAATCAATGTTCAGTTCCATACATATATGAACATGCTTATAAATACAAAATCTTTCACATATTTGATCGAATTTCATAAAGAATCAACATTAGTCGTTGGGTTTTGCCCATATCGAAGCGAATCACTTCCAAATTTACTAATTACATAAAGATTACTAACAATTACAAAGATAATCCACCAAGTATTTGTCTTAAATTGCGAAATCGAAAAACGAAGAACTTATGCAGCAAAAAAAAATTTCACGGATTCGAAACACACAACCGATAATCTAAGACAAGAAGAAATATGCCCACCAATCAATCAATTTCAAAGAGGAAACGAAGTACCCGATTCAACGGCGACGTCGTGTTCTTCACGGGCGATTTCCTTTTTTTTGTTTGCAAAAAGCTGAATGAAACGAGAAAACAAAAAAAAGTTACTCAACGGCGTCAACTGTAGCCGTGAAACTCTTTAATTTTTATTTTCTGAATTTGTTTAAATTTATTTTAATTGTGGGTATTATGTGGCATTTTGATTGGTTCACTCTAGGGGGTATACCTAAGTATTGTTCTTTTTGTTTCTGTTAAAGAATATGTTCTTTAAACCTGGTGGCATCTGCAAACAAAAAATCATAAGAGTCACAAGATTTGTATTTAGTATTTACATCACAATGAATCGAGTTGTTGAAAAGACACATTACATTATCCGATGTTGAAATTTTGTTTGACTACACAAAACAATACCAAGTATTTAGGAAAACATTGCAAATTGCATTATCATTGATCAGCAACTACGTAACCGTTGATGTATTCATCAAATGGGTTCATTAGGAGTATATAACACCCAAAAAAATTGTAATGAAAAAACTAACCAATTATCTTAAATTTAGTGGTTAATATTTTCACATAATATAAAATTGGTTAGTTGCTATATTAATATTTTGTGTGTGTGTTATATATCAAATTAACCCTTATCTACAAGGGTCAATTTGTAAAATAACCATAAAAAATTATAATTCATAAGCTAGCAAAAAAACCTAAATCTAAAGGATGAAATTTGGCTACATAAGACCATTTTTGTTAGTTTGTAAATTATAAATTTTTTTATGATTATTTGATTTCCCTATCTACAAATATCATTTTTTCCCCCAAAACGGTGAATAGTCTAACAGAGATTAGGGCACATGCAGTGAGGAGAGACGAAAGCAATGATATATCATGGTTTTTATCCTGTTTAAGCCATGATATAAGTTCTATATCTAGAGTCTTTTGGTATTTTCTAGTTATTTTTAGAGTCTTTGCAGGTATTTAGATGTTTGAGGCATAAAAGATGTTTACTGAAAGTTTTGGAGCATTGCGGATTGGAGTGTCAAAGTGTCAAAGTTCGGATTCAGAAAACAGAGCTGGTGTCAATCGACACCACCTCTGGGTGTCGATCGACACCCTGATCAGACGAGCCAAAAAGCCCAAATCGAAGATTTTCGTTTTTGCGAAAGAATTCCAGATGTTTACTTTTATGTCTATAACGGTTTATGTACCTTATATATATGTTTTTACAGCCATTGTTTAGGCTTATGCATTATTTTATCTTTGTTTAAGAGATATCTTCAATTAATATAATGGTTTTTGTTTCGATTATGTCTGAGTAGCAACCCTGTTAGGTTTAGGGATTTTTAAAGGTGTTTGATGATTTGCTAGATCTGATCTAAATTGCATAGGATTAATATCATTAGATTGTTCTTCATCTTGTCTCATGTTCATTGCTGATTTTAGATTCATGACCTGAAATCTGATCTTAGGATAATTAATAGAAACGACAGTTTGATTGATTTCCTGAACTAAACTTTGATGAGCAAAATTCATTTTAGCAAAGAAATTTGGTTTAGGGTTTTGTGAGCAATTGAACCTGAACATTAATGCTTGTTTAGATTATTAGGATTTGCAAAGAAATTTGGTCTTCTAGGATTTAAACATAGATAATCTCTGCAGCGAAAGCTGATTGGTTTTATATTCGTGATTCATGTTCGTGAACTGTGCTTAATAATCCTATCTTTATTTATCATCTGCATATCTGATTCACCTGAGATTTCCCTGTGCCTAGCTTCTTTTTAATTGATTTCACAACCGTTTCATCTACTGCTTTGTTTAATTTGATTTACTTGCATTCTTATTATTCTGCCTTGTTTAATCCAAATTTATTTAATCTATTGTGTTTCCTGATTCCCTGTGGATTCGATCCTAAAGTACTATAACTAATCTCTTAATTTGAGAGAGTTTAGCTCATAGGTTAATTTGAGCACATCAAAATTTGGCGCCGTTGCCGGGGAATCATTACCACTAGATTAATACTATTAGGATTTTGTCTAGGTTTTTATTTTTGTTTTTAATTTTCTGCTAGTTTCGTTTGTCTTTCTGTTTTGTGTTTCAGGTACATGCGAAATCGCAATATCAGAAGCAACAAGGACAAGGAACTAGTGGGATACGATCTTCAGGAACTAGCACGGTTAGAGCGAGAAAATAGAAGAGCAGCGACAATGGCTGCTAGACCACAGTTTATACTGATTCCTGGAGAAGATGGAGTTCTGCGCGATCCGGCATGTCTCAGATAAAACGCCGAAGGGCAGAGGATCAATGACGATGAAACTGTAATCGTCGAGGAAGTTATCGAGTAGCCTATGGACGACGCAGAAGCTGGTGTCGATCGACGCCCCGATGGTATTGCTCGACACCCGAATGAATTACAGGTCACTCGACAAGGAGAAGCTGATGGTGTCGATCGACGCCAAGCTGGTGTCGCTCGACACCCTGTCCAGAATCAGCAACGGACTTTGGCTGATTTCAACCGTCCTGATCAATTCTACGCGAATCGAGCTGCAATTCGTCCTCCTGCTTTCCAGAGGAATGATTTTGAGCTGAAGCCTGCTTACTTCAGCCTGGTTGCTCAGAACCCTTACCATGGTCTTCCTCATGAGCATCCCATGGACCACATCGAGAACTTCGAGGATTTGGCTTCCAGCATCAAGGCTAATGGTGTGTCCAACAATTATCTCTTCTGCAAGCTATTCCCATACTCTCTCAGTGGAGATGCTTCTTACTGGTTGAAGCAGCTTGAGCCTGGATCGCTGACTACTTGGGAGGACACCAAGAACGCGTCCCTAAATTACTTCTATGATGATGCGAGATCAAAGGACTTGAGAACGAAGATTACTACGTTTCGTCAAGGCCCAACAAAAGCATTCAGGGCTACGTGGACGCGTCTAAAGTCTTATCAGAGAGATTGTCCTCACCATGGCTTCACCGATGTTCAGTTGTTAGGCATCTTCTACAGAGGAGTGGACTGGAGGTATCAGATGGCTTTGGATGCAGCAAGTACTGGTAATTTCAATACCAACTATCCAGAGGATGCGGTTACTCTCATCGAGAACTTGGCTTCTACCAACAGCACGAAGAACGCTGATTTTGAGAGGAAGCAGATGAGCTATAACAAGGATAGTGGGAAGCATTTGGTTGAGATGAACGCTAAGCTGGATTCTATGCGTAGTATCCTTATGGGAAAGAAGTCAGTACAGTTTGCTCAGGAAGTTGAAACTGCAGAGGATGTAAACTACATCAATGGTTCAGGATTTCAGAAATACGGAAATCAGCAAGGCTATCAGAAGCCCTTCCAGAGCAACAATTACAACATGAACTACAGTTCTTCTTCTTATCAGAAACCTCCTGAGTAGGACAATGAGGTGAAGAATATGCTGGAACAACTCCTAGAAGGCCAACAGAAGATGATTGTGACCTTCAATGGGAAGTTGGATACTATGTATCAGGACCTTGATGGAAAAATTTCAGCGCTAAGCACTCATGTCAAGAAGCTTGATGTTGAAGTGGCTCAAACCGCCAGTTCTATCAAGAGGCAAGAGGATTATCTGCCCGCGAAGACTGATGCTAACCCAAAGAGTACTTGCAATACGGTTCAGACTACTCAGGAGGACTATTTCGATGAGTTAGAGGTGATTTTTGGGTCTGCAGAGCCAGTGTCGATCGACACTACAACTGAGCATCGATCGACACTTGAAAAAAATCACGGTTTAGGAATCCATAAGCTAGTGTCGATCAACACTAAGGAGAGTGTCGATCGACACCCCGTCCTGACCGAGCCTGATTTTTCGGCAATCGTGATTGCTTCAGAGGAGAACGTCTACAAGCCTCCAGTCCCATTTCCCAGAGCTAGAAGGTCTAAGAAGGAGGTTGAGGAGGAGATTTGCAAGTGAATTATTGATAAGGTCATGGTTGAGATGCCTTTAATCGATGTAGTAAAGCTATCACCAGCTTTGAAACGATTCGTCAAGCGGCTTGCAGCGAATGGTATTAGTCCTGAGGAGGGAGCACTGCTGACCAGAGACATTAGATCCATACTCTTGAACACGACTCTAGTGCCTAAGAAGAAGAAGAAGGACATAGTGGTTTCAGAGGAAGTAAGTGCTATGATCCAGAGCAGGGTTCCAATCAAGCTTCCGGATCCATGCAACTTCGTACTTAATTGCTCAATTTCAACAGGGCAGTTTCCTCATTCTCTTTGTGATTTGGGGTCTGGTATTAACTTGATGCCATTATCTGTTGCTATTGATCTTGGGATGACTGATTTCAGGGCAACAAGGATGTCTCTTCTCCTAGCCGATCGATGCAGGAGATTCCCAAAAGGAATTCTAGAGGATGTGCCCATCAAAATTCAGAATTGCGTAATTCCTGCAATTTTTTTGGTTTTGGAGTATGATGATGAGCCTGAAGATCCTCTGATTTTGGGTAGATCGTTCTTAGCTACTGCTGGTGCTTAGATTGATGTCAGGAAGGGGAAGATCAAACTTGATCTAGGAGATGTGCTCATGGACTTTGACATGGAGAACAAGCAACATTTCTCATTTTTTTGGAGAGACTTTGGTGGCATCAGTTGCTTTAGTATATGGTTAATTACTTTATTTTAATAATTGAATATTTAAATAAATAACTAAATAAAAGTAAAATTATTAAAATATTACATATAGAAACGCTATCAAGGTCTGTTAGGTCATCTCCATCTATGTGTCTTACTAAGTTCTTATACCAAGTTCTTAAATATAAAATTATTAAAACACACACTCTCTCTTCCTTTTACTCAACTTTATACACTCTCTTTCTTCCTTTTACTCAACTTTTATTAATTTTATATTTAAACACTATCTCCTCCTTTCAAAAACCACTCTCCAAAAGTTCTTATCCCTCTATTTTAAGATCTCTCTTTCATTCTTTTCTTAACTTTTATTAATTTTATATTCAAACACATCCACTATCTCTTCTCTTTACTCAAATTTTATTAATTTTATATTCAATATACCCCAACAAAAATACTATTTTCTTTCTTTTTTCCCCTAAGAACCTCACTAAGATACATAGATGGTGATGCTCTTACCGATGAACGTGCTCTTACGAATGGTAGGAAGTCTTCGTTTTTATGGCCCCGCATTAAATGGGTACTAGTACAACAATATTTCTTCAATCAATCAATTAAAAACGTTCTATAACGAAATTGTCTAGAATGACTTGTTTCACGTGAAACATATCGTTTTCGTATCGTCGCATCCCAATTGGAAATCATTACCTCTCTAGAAATCATTCAATAAACTACGAATTATTACTTAACTTTTGTTTGTTTTAATAACCAATACGCACCATACACTGGTAATTAGAGCTGGCTGTAGGGCTCTGAATTGAGAAAGCGTATCCAGCAGAACGGATCAGGCGGATCAAGCGGATCTAGAAGTGCAAAATGTATGTTAATGGTAAAAATAGATAAAAAGCGGTCCAAAGTACTATACATATTTATAATAGTTCATTTATAAGATTTAAAATTGTTATTTTATTTTTTGCAAGGTAAAATAAGTTAATTTTGTAGAAAATTTCATTTATAAATGTAACATATATAAGTCATTTTTTAAAGAAAATTTTAAATACATTAAGTATATTTTGGTTGTAAATATGAGATACATTTGAATCACTAAAAAATATATTGAATTAGGCACATCGACCTTATTTGAATCTATGAGATGAAATTGTTATTTGCATATAGTCCTTATGATTTTGTGTAGGAACTTAAATTACTACATATGGACAAACTGATATTTGTGAAATGAAATACGTAAATACGATATTACAATAACAAAAATACCGATCCAGGATTTAGGATATGAACGAATTTGTAGAGGCGAGATACGATCTCTATCCTTAATTCTGGAAACGCCCCGTAGTGTGACGGTTGCATGACGTTCCGAATCCCATGATACAACTACAATCGATTCTATTTTGCACCACCCAACAACAGAATCACACGAACGCTAGATTTTGTGTTATACTCTCAGATACAGAATAAACAAAAATAAAAGAAACTTGTGAGAGATGTTGTTCATCATGAACTTATATTAAAAAAAAAATGTATGTTAAGAAGGAGAAGAATGACTTTATTATATAGGCCAAGGCTTCAACGTTTTTCAATCATAAAGGGAGTTTATGAGAATTCAATTGTATTAATATTTTATAAGTTACAAATCAAAACTCAATTGATTTTTGCACTTAATTACAAATATCAATTCTCATCACAACTCATAATTATAAGAGATATGTGTTTGACTTTTAAAAGAATAAATTTTTTGAATCATAAGTCACAATCCCAAGCCCAAACAATAGTATGACCCGAATATCTCCTCTCAAATACACCAAAGTGTATATAAGATTTTAAATCTTTTTATGAGTTCTCCACTTTATATATTTAAAGAATTTAATCCATACTTCTAATGTGAGACATTCGCTAGTATTTATACTTAACCAAATTTAAAAGCTTCACAAGCTTTTCATGTCACCCATTTTAGACCTCCATTTCTCATTCAAACTAACTCCGATATTGACAAGTAAATACACTATATCATAGTGCTTACGGCGACAATTACATCGTGCCCAATAACTGATTATTCCGATAGACGTCTCCATCAAAAAATACACTGGAAAATGTTATATTAATCAAAAGAATAAAACAAATAAAAGAACCGTACATTTTAACTTGAAACACCACATAAATGGAGTGGAAATACTGTTCTTAGCAGATCAACAATTTGAAGGCATATTTGTTCAAGTGTATGTACTGTGTGTGGTATAAACATTTTTTAATATATTTTTTAACAGATGAACCACATTTCATTATTTATGCGTGAATGGGAAGTTGAAAGTGTTTCGTACACTAAAGTGGTCGAGCCACTATATATTCTACTTCCCATTCAAGGCCTAAGTATTTTACAAGACTAGGACATGAAACTGTTTCACTTTTGTTCTATGGATTCGTCAAAAGGATTAAATGGAGATTTTGTATTGGTAGCTTGGTTGAGGTTTCGCATTGGAAGTTTCTTATTCAACTTTTTTTTTTTTATGAATCACCGGGGCACTAGTCCCCATAATTTATTAAAAATAAAAAGTATCCAATTACAACCGAATCTGCCGTGGGTGCGCTAATCCATCAACATCCTCTCTCAAAAGCAAAGGGAAATCCGTCGGTACAGAGAGAAAACTATGAAAACTTAATGGTAATGAAAATGCATAGTTAGCTAAACCGTTAGTTTTTTATTCAACTTTTGTCTTACTATATATTAAGCTATAGGCCTCTTGCTTCACTTAAAGATTTGAGAGTTGGGGGCGACTTCTATGGACCTCAAATTCGACATTCGCTTCGGGCTTTGATGATTCTTTTCAAGTCACCGGTGGAAGTCGGAAGAGCTGTAAGCAATAATAGATCTAAGGCTTTGAGGGCTGGCTTTCTATGGTGTTAGCTCGTGGCAATTCCAAGAAAGATCGCTGGATTATGACTGCGCTAGGTGATGTGGCAAACGCTAGGATGTATCATTTCTTTTGCCATCTCCTTAAAGTTTTTGTTGGTTCCATTGTTTGGTTTAATTAGAGCTCTTGTATAGTTTGTTGTTGATTTTATAGATTTTGGTCTTCTGATTCTTTAGTAATCTCTATGGTTCAGTCAAGAATTCGAAAGCTGTATAAAATTTCACATTCTACCAAAAAGAAAAAACATAGAAATTCTTAATTTTTGAGTTCAAAAAATTTCCTGACACAAACTCACCCAAAACAAAGTCAAGATAACCCTCAATAAAACACATACTCAAAAATACATGTTAATGAAGATATCAAACTCATCAAAAGATGTGCTAAGGATTTAAGTTCAACTTGTTATCCCATATAACTTTTGACAAAAAACCTTTCAAATATGAATATTCATTGTATAGATAAATCAAGTAAAAGAAACCTAACTTTAAGAAAATCACATCAACAAAGTTGGGAACACAAACACCAGAGGAGAGGGCAAGAAACATTGCAGAGAAATTTCATAAGACTCAAAGATAGTTTTTAGAAAGTAAACTTCTTTACAAATAATGTATTTAACTTCCTCAAGACAATACAAGAATACAAAAAACATACCAAGCTCCTCAGAGCTCTTTATTACAGAAACCAAACAATAAAAATCCCTACATCGGAGAGCAAAACCACCGGTAGAGAAAAGAAGATGACGATAAGCGGTTTTTGCATCCGAAACAAAAGTTCCAAGAATCCAGTAAATTTTTTTAGTTCCCGAATGATACATACTAAGCACGATAAAACAAAACGCACACAGAAGCAAAGGAAGTAGTACCTTTGGAAGCAAATCTTGTGGTTTACTTTCTCATTCTGCTCTAGACTGGCCAGCTCTCGAGGAAAGGATGATTCCAACAATAAGCCCGTAAAGAGCAAGCGCTTCTGCGAAAATAAGGATAAGAATCATCCCGACGAAGAGCTTAGGCTGCTGAGCATTCGCCCTGAAAAAAAGAATCGAAAACGTGTAAGTCAGATACAAATGTTATACACATATCTTTCATAATGTGTGGGAAGACGAGACAAACCTGACACCGGCATCACCAACAATCCCAATGGCCATTCCAGCTGAAAGACCAGCAAGACCACAAGCAAGACCAGACGAGAGATGTGCATATCCATCAAAGAGGTAGTAAGACTTAGCCTTGGGGTTAATCCCGGTACTGATGATAACCGCAATAATCAATCCGTAAATACCCAACACACCAGCCATAACAACTGGAACAATCGATTTCATCACCAACTCAGGCCTCATCACTCCCATAGATGCTACACCAACACCACTCTTTGCAGTTCCATAAGCAGCTCCCATACCTATCCATACAACGAAATTCACAGATTTCAACATCATTCCCAAAATGAAAAACGATCTTTATTAGATCGCATAACATCACTCAAATTATGTGTTTTGGTTCATATGATCGAAATATCAGCTAAAGGGATCCAAATTTCAAGAAACGTACAAGAACTTGAAATGGAGAAACTACTACATAAACAGCACTAATCTCAGATTCACAGCCAAATAGGAATTGACCAAACTATACAACAAAATATAAAACGATCCTTATTGGATCCCACAAGATTACTTGAACTATGGATCAGATTTCCAAAGGTCAAACGCAAATCATATCCAATCGCGAATTCCGATTTTCATATTCTGGATTCAGATCGAACCTAAACGACTCATTCTTCAATCAATTAGAGAAGCGATCTGCAACAAAAGTCTAATGCTATACACAAATCTCAAACAATTTTCCCAGAAACCAGGAAGATGATCACGAACAACGAAAACAGATCAAAACGGATTGGAACAACGATTCAAAAAACGGAAAAAAAAAAATCGAATCAGATTAGAATAGAGAAAAAGGAATTACAGGAGAAGACGAGTGCGGCTGCAGCGCCGAGGAAACCGAAGAACGGAGCTGTTTCATCGCCGCTAAACGTAGACATATCGGAATTCGTTCGTATCTGGGATCTGGAAATCGGAATCGAGCGAGAGAGAAGAAGAAGAAGAGAGATAGAGAGATTTGGTTATCTCTTTGAATTTATTTATTTTTTGTTTTGATTTGTTTTTTTTTTCCCAATGAGTGGAAGAGAACAACGTTGCTTTGTTGTTCTTTATCAGAGACGACCACGTCATTTTTGGGCCTGGGGCTATTCTAAATCTACCAATTCCGGTTTATTTTGGTTTGAAACCGATATAAACGGTTTATTTTTTTCTTTTCTTAATTCGGTTTTGTTTGATAAATGAAAACTGAAACAAAATCGGTTTATTTCCGTAAGCACAAACCAAACCGGTTTAGCTGACACTACAACATAACAACAAAGAAATTACACAGCCAAAGCAACATTTTTCATTGGAGAGATCTGAGTCAAGGACCAAAGAAGCTTTCATGCTCTATACTGAGGAAGGAACCATGTGAGTTTTCGTCTTCTTCGGTCCTCCATTTCGCACCATTCGACATCTTTCTTATCCAAACTTCACACAAAACATGGAAAATGATTCTCTTAAGAGTCATGACTTGATTTATATTATCCAATGCTTTTTCCGTGATTGCGCGTTTATAAGCTATCTAGCCGTATTTCATTCAAAACAGGAATGATATGATGAATGATCACTCCTAAACTACTTGACAAGCTTTAGCAATTAGATGAGTTAAGAACATATCATGACTCACCGCGAAGGGAAATCCAGCGTTATAATCAGTGTACTATGCACTCGTGCTCGGTCCTTAAACTACTTCAGACCATTTACTTTACATAGATTATATCTTCCTCAGGATCATCCACTTCCCAATCTTGATCATCCTCTTGTGACTCAGATGGTTCTGATCCCTCTTCGTCTCCACCGTCACCGCTTCCTTTCTCAGCTTTTAGTTTGTCCAGTATTGCAATTACCTGATAACAAATCTCTATATCAGTTTCTGACTATTTAGCTGCAACTAGCAATTTACGGTTTCTAACATGATACGGAAATGAAGTTTTCCAAAGACCGACATTCGAAGCTATAGATTTTGACCGGCATTATCGGACACATTCGAAGAATTTAGTTAGTTAGTTTGTAGTGAAAGGCATATAGAAGAAGCCTTACCCTGCTTCCTCTTTCCATGGATTCATCCTCGATAAATCTGACCTCAGGCGTCAATCTCAACTTCATTCGCTTCCCGAGCTCACTCCTAACGTACTTAGCTTTCGATTTTAACCCCGCAATCGCAACATCTTTGCCTCTATCATCGCCAAACACAGATACATACACTTTAACCACCTACAAAAGAAAACCATTTCACCTTGTTAAAACCTTATCTAGTACCAACTCTCAATTCACTACACACCAGAACACAAAATTGCAAATAACAAAGCCTTATCAAGAACCGTACAAGCAACAATATTACATAAGTTTAATCAAAGATTTCGAAAGACTCTAAATTTCTACTCTAGGGCAAGACCCAAATGAATACGAACATACACATGAGTTTCGAATTAGGGTTTTCTCTAACCTGTAAATCATTAGAGACTTCGACATCGCTGATTGTGGTAAGAGAAGAGAGGTAACGGTCAGCTCCAAGAGCAGCTTCGGGCAAAACTGCGTGTTGCAAAACCGTGTCTGTAAGAAGCATGTCGGAGAGTTCTCTCATTATCTGTTTAGAAACCATCTTCACTCTCCTCGGATTCGCCATACACTTTACGGTCCGTCGCACGGAGAGATTCGTAGGGAGGTTAATCGGAGCCGTTGATTGCGGGAAATGGAAAGCTTGCGATTTGGAACGGACGGTGGAGATTGGTGGATGAAGAAGGAAGAAGAAGTGAGATTGCAGTACGGTAGGCATCGCCACTAGTGGATCCTTGAATCTCTCTTGATTCCTCTGTTCTGTATTTGGATTTTGGACAAAGGAGAACTCCTGGAGAAGGAAGAAGAAAGTAAACGAAACAAGAACAATATCCAATAGAGATGTATCTGAGGGTAAAATGGTAATTTAGACAATGAACGGTGACGTGGAAGAGCCTCGCTTTGGGCATTGTCTCGATTCGAAAATGTTTCCATGGGTTGGTATATATACATTATACGGTTTCTGTTGTGAATAATAACCAAACACAAATTTTATATTTGCATAAACTAATGAAAAACAAAGATTATAAGAGTAAGTGGGACGTGAGCGTAATAAGGCAATGATTCTTCTTATTCTTATTACTTCTCTCAACTTATGTATCATACATTTGATTTTTCTCACCTATATATAGTCAGGCCCGGCTCAATCATCCGTGAGACCCGGTGCGGTAGCGAAAAAAAGGCCCTAAAGAACCAATTTTTTTTTTTTGAAAAACCTTTTTTCTTAATACTGACAATTTCCATTAATCATAATAAATCTGTAAATAGAATAAAACGGTGCTCTTTATAAATAGAGCTAACAATCAATAACATTTTTTTCTAAATAAAGGAGGAAAAAATTAACATTTTCAAGTAAATAATGCTGTTCTTTTTACATGTTTTGAAGCAAAATCATTAATTAAAGTCTCCATGTCTAATTCTTCCAAAAACTTATTTTCGATTACCATCAAAGCTAGTCCATTTAGTCTCTCTTGTGACATAGATGTCCTCATATATGACTTCAACAACTTCAATTTGGAGAAACTTCTTTCTGCGGAAGCAACAGTAATTGGAACAGTTAGTAAAATCCTATATGCAATTGTAGTATATGGAAAACTATCAAATTGAATAAGAAAATTCAATACATCCTTTGCCCCCATATTTTCCATCGGCAAAAGCTCTTTGAGAAACTTTAGCTCAAGAAAAAGCTCATCTCCATTAATGTCAAATAAATCACCATTTCTTAAACTATTTTCTAAATAACTACAATGAGACTTCAAATCCAAATCCTCACACAATTTCAATTTATTATAATCAAACAGAAAACCAAATATCTTTTCATACAATTGATATTGTTCAAACCTCTTATCAAATGAACTAATTGCATGATCTACTATATGCAAAAAATATTGAATCCTAAACTTTATCAATAGTTTCATTTTTATTTAATCTACAACGTAATTCAACCCAAGCGGTCATATTAAGTATATGTTCCTTACTTCTTTCATGCTCATTTAATCTAACAAGTATATGACTCCAATCCGAAAGACCCTTCTTTGCTAGTTGACTTTTCCTAGTACCTTTCTTAAAAATCTTACAACAAAAACAAAAAACTTTATCTAAATCTTTTGAGTACACTAACCACCTTCTATCACTTGTTTCTCCATTAGACAATTCTCTAGTATAGCAAGATGAAACAAATCTTCTAAAAACTTTGTTTTTAGGATCTTTTACAATAGATAAATCTCTTTTTGGTCCATTAATTGCTAATGTTTCTATCATTTTCAAGTCAAGCAAATCCCAATTTCTTGGATCATAGATATCTAAATCAATAGAAACACAAACATCATGAACTTTTTCAAGCACTTCATGATCATCTAATACTTGCACATTATGTTTATCTATATTATTGATATTTTCATGAGCACTAGAAACACCAATATCATCAATTTTTTCTTCCTCATGCGTTTTTTTAACAAAGAATTTATCTAAAGCTCCCTTTTGACCTCAAGTAGATAGTTCTAATTTCTTTTTTTTCCGCCTTTTCGCATACCCACTCGACATATTTAACACTCAATTGCTCAAAATTCAAACAACTACCAAACTGAAAAACGAAAACTAGAATATCAAATTGCTATAACAAAACGATGGAACCTGGCCGGGTTGGATTATGAAGATTGTAGAGTAGAGGGTAGAGAGAAAGAGCTTGCAGATAATGTCTGATCTTGCTGGAAATTAAAGTTATTGAGAACAGAGTGAGAAAAAACAAGTTTCTACAGAGGATTTTCGGTGAAGAAAATTCAGATTGTAAAACTAATAAAAAGGAGGTCATTGATTTATGAAGAAAAAGAGGAAATCTCTAACGGCTATATCAAAATTAGGGGAAAGATTTAGGCTTTTACCTGCTGGATTTCGATTGACATGCTAGATTGTGCAGATCTTTTCTTTGGTAATCGTAGGCTTGGTTCGTACTCTATTCGTAGCTTCTGGAAAAAAGAAAAAAAAATTGAAATCTCTAGTAATAAAGAAGAAACGACAAAGTAGATGTAGAGTATATAAGGTTTTAATAATTGTGTGCATCATTTATAGAATTTGGGCCCTTAATAGAGGTAAAATTTATTTAAATCGGGCCCTAAATATATCAGGCCCAGTGCAAAAGCTCCACGAGCACATGCTATAAACCGGGCCTGTATATAGTAGTAGATATTACATGAGCTAATGACACTTGGACAAACACTTAGGAGGGGTTATTGGATTGGGGATTTTGATGTATTTTAAAATCAGAAGAAATCATGTGTTATTCAATTGTGTATTCCACAAAATACATTAAATTCTCTTGTTATTGGATTAGTCATTTGTTTGGTGTATTTTAAAATACAACAAAAACAACTGTTATTCAATTTATTGTTGATTCTAGGAGATTTTGATTTTAATAGATTCTGATGCATTTTTTCCCTCAAACGTGAACAAGCAAAATACTTTGTCGTCCCTTGTTCTTTTGATGGATTCTCAATCTCTTCTTCCTCGGGAAAATAACGATTGCTTTCGTCTTCTCCGAGGGTTTGATGGTTTCAAAATCTGAGGGTTTAAACCTACGGTGGCGTTATCTACGGTGGCGTTTTCTTCTCCGACATCTCCTGGTTTCGTTTCTAGTGATAACGAGAACGATAAGGTAAAGCTCGCTCATTTTTCTTTCGTCTTCTCTTCGCTTTTGGATTTTCCATCTCGAATCATAGTTTCCACATTGATTTTAACTCATGCTTTCGCTGAATTGAATGTAGAGCGATAAATGTTATAACCAATCGAAAATGTTGTTGAAAGTGATAAGAATTGAAAAAATTGCGAAACAATATTCTGGCAATTTATAGATTCCATTGAATCAGCTTTTGATTTTAGGAAAAGCTTTTCGAGTATTCAAGACTGAAATTCAAGGATTTATTTAGTGTGAAGAATCTTTTTTTTTTTGCAGTAATTGAATATTAAGTGGTTTCACAGGTTTTAAAGATAATGAAGAAGATAGTCAATGAATCAACTTTTGGATCTCAAGTCATTGTAAGAATGGCATCTGTAATGTATTAGGAGTATGGGAATCACCATAATCAACTTAATGGTTTGAGATGCAGTATTCAAGTTATGGAAGGAATGCTGAATATAATCATGAGTCTTGTTTGAAACTGATCCATTGAAAGTCGCTTGAAGAACTGCTCGAGCGTGAGGGCCTTTTAACACAAAGGTACTTCTGTTTTCTTAGCAAATGAACAAACATATACACATTGATTGTTGTTCATTGTTGCATGGATTAGAATACAGCAAGAGTTTAAGTCGGACGAAGAATATTGAGCTGTAGAAAGATTGGATTATGGCTTTGCCTTTTGTCTCCTTTGTTTCTTTTTGCCTCATTTGACTAAATTCTCTCTGTGGTGTTTATCTTTGTGTAGCAAATTGCAAGATATCCTTCCTCAGATCCTCAGCCAACTTGTAACCATCGAGCTGTGTACCTCTTACATGTTCTTCCCCGAATCAAAGGTCCTTAAATATGTTGGTTTGATCTCTTGCAGGACCAGACAACATGGACAACCTGAAGAAGTTAGCAGAGCAGTTCCAGAAACAAGTTCCTGGTGAAGGAAATGCCTCTGCGACTATTCAAGAGGAAGAGGACGATGATGATGTTCCAGAACTTGTAGCTGGAGAGACAGCTGTTGCATCTTCTTAGAGAGAAAAGAGCGAGTCACCACACAAATCGCACTTGAATTTCTACATATCTCTATAAAAAAAAATTATGTTCGCTCGATCCCTTTTTTGTAGTGTTTCCTACAAGATTCTTGTTTCCTACATATCTCTAATGACTTAAGCTTTTATCCAATTGATTGATGTCTCAAGATCCCTTGGATTATTTCTCAGTGAATCAGATACCTTCTTCTTCAGTATATGGATTGGATTAGATGATGTGACACATTTGGCTCATTGTTGAGCTTCTTTGTCACTTTTCCTCACAAAAACCAATCCACTTGTATTGTTTGAGTTTCTTCTCAGACTTTCCACACTTTTCCTTTTTCTCCCTTCAAATTCTTCCTCAGGGAGATGTCTCTCTTCATCACAACTCAAAGTTTCTAAATTTTCATAAAACCATGGCTTCCCTCTTTGTATCTACTTCCTCTTCATCTTTATTTACTCTCGAAACCTGTCACAGCTCGCGTCTTTGTCGCAGTTAAAAACCCATATCTCTGAAACTTTCAAAAACTTGGTTGAATCAGACAACAAGACAAAGAAGCCTCCCCTTTGAGATGTTCAACGGAAGATGATCGAGTTCGTGAATCTGCAAACAACAGTTCGTCTCTGGTGGCAATAGCGGAGGAGCAACAAAAGGAGGACCACGCAAGCAATAACGCGCCTCCTTCTCCAGAAACCAGTGAATGGGAGGACGAGGAGAAGAAATCGAAGCAGCAATAGTTGGGTTGGAAAACGGACGAGGGGTTCAAGAAGTTTATGGGGCATCCATGAATTTTAGTCTTGAATCTTGATAGAGACATTAGATGAGCTTGTGATTACTCCCACCAGTGTTAAAATATTGACTAGTGCAAGCTCTTTGTTTTGACGATGTTTTGTTTTGTCGTAGCTTTTGATTTCCAGATTCTTGAAGGAGCAAGGATTCAACAAAATCTAACAAAATCCTTTAAAATACATGAACACCAAAATACATCAGAATACCAATACAATTTGAAGAATCCATCAAAACACACTAGAATACTCTCAAATACAAATCCAACATAATACTTTAAAATCCTCAATCCAATAACCCCTCCTTAGATGCATTAATCACTTGATTAATGGCAAAGCTTGTGGCAAAAGCTTGTGAGTGACACTTGTCAACTTATGAGCTATGCTTAGTGTGAGTTGATGATGAATAATCACTCTTTTTATAACACTCCCTCTTGAGTATTCATCATCTTTAATATGTTCGGTCTCAGACTGCCTCGTTAAAAACCTTATCATATCATAATACTCCTCTTGAGTATTCATCATCTTTTATGTATCCGGTTTAGACTGCCTCGTTAAAAACCTTCCATAGAAAACCCAGTGGGAAAAACTCATGGTAAGAAAAAGAGTGCAGTCTCTCCCTTGAAAATGATTGAGATGATCTTCTCTTCATAACTTTCGTATATGCAATCTCCCCCTCAAATAAGTCTTGTTTCTTCATAGACTCCATAGGGCGATTCACTTTGATCATTCTCTTCGCTCATCTTGGTTTCATTAATATATGACAAAGCGCTTGGAAGATTGATAGACCTTTTTTATTGAGATTATAACATTCCTCTTAGATGTCTATCTTTGGCGTGTTCTTAGTTGTCTCGTTAAAAACCTCGTCATGGAAAACCCAGTGGGACTAAAATCATGATAAGAGAAAAAGAGTACAACCACGCTCATAATCATATTTCTCCCCCTGGAAACATCATCATTACGAGATGCATTCCGATAATATATACCATTCTTTGGGGAGTTTTTGCGTGTTCTATGCTGTCTCGTTAAAAACCTTTCATGGAAAAACCCAATGGGCAAAAACCATGATAGGAGAAAAAGAGTACATCCACGCATATCATTACCATTTCTACTTTGGGCGTAGCTGATGGATATCTCAAATTCTTAACGTTTTCTGGACGTTTCTCTGTTTTGGGTTCATCTAGACCCTTTCACTTATGTCCTCTAGAAATTTCTCATTATATTACCTGAGGAAATTGTTTTCCTTCCAAGGTTTTTAATTCCAAAAATTATTTCATTATACTAATTGCGATAACTCTTTAGGAGTTTCAATCGCGTAGAGTTCCCGGAAACATAATAATGATATCATTAATCCTTCTAGGATTACAAATATTGAGCGCAATCCAAGTCATTTTGTCCATTCCTTTTTATGGACAAATCATCTTGATGTTCAGACTACTGGTCCAAACATCTCTCGTTCTTCAAACGAGTAACAAAGACTTGATTGCCTCTTTTAACGTATTGGCCAATACTTTTCTCTCTACGCTCATCCTCAGAGCGGAGTTATGATGCTCATTAATAATTTCACGCGCTTTATTATTAATGTGTCGACATACATTTTCTCTTTGGTTCCCTCTTTTTACATGGTTAATCGAGATCTCTAAATCATTCTCAATGATTTCTTTCAGGTACCTGATTTCATTATTAACCACGTCTCTTTACTCTCTTTAAGAGTTTAATACTCGTTTTTATTTGCTCCAATTTCTTTTCGAGAATTTTCTTTATTTTTGGAACCAAAGTAGTCTATCACGTCTTTTACGTGCTATAGACTTAATAGATTCTCCTTCCGAGACATCTATTCTTCTTGGAGCATATCAGCTGGAATATGAGATTTCCTCTTTTCTATTAGAATTATTCTTTAAACTTTCAAGTTTATAATTATGAGGATCTATGATAATTCTTTTCTTGAAATCTCATCCATCAGCTTTTGATTTGCAAGATAGTAGCGATCCTTCGAACTTTTGAACTTTAGGTTCACATTAACTTGTTCAAGGATACCAACTACTCAATATTTTCCCACGGAAAATTCTCATCAAAATGAGTGCAAATCATACAATAAGCACATCCTTCTTGATGGCTTAATATACTACATGCATTACTGCATATTCTATACCAAATCATAGAGATTAAATTTCACCATTAATGGTCATCCATTTTTCTCATTTTCAGTATGAACATAACCTCATTTATGTTCTACTTTACCTCTACATATAGTAAGTGATAAACTTTAGGATGTTAATTTACCAAGATTATCATACTTGGGATGTAAACTCACCAAAATTACCAACTTACTTATCGATGTGGGATTCTTTAACTCTCCCCCTCGAGATGATGACATTCTTTATCCATCTATCTCGCATTAAATCCCATTTTAGGATCGGCATATCCATCTTGGATCATGCTTTTTATTCCAGATCCTTTTAACATATATTTCAGGATTTATAATACACCATCTTAAGATAATGGATCTTCTGGCCCATTTATCTAAACCGAATCTCCTTTTAGATTGGTTATACTCATGGTTTAATTTTGGAGAATAAAGAACTCAACCACCATATCAAATGAAATTTATTTACCCAAAACGGCGACTCATCGATTTATCTCTAATGATGACCTTAATTTTTTTTTTTTTTTAAGACATGCTACATGAAAAACTTCTGGTTTTCACATAAATTTTCAATGATCTTTAATATCATGGTTTAATCGAGAGATGGCATGACGGTCATAAATTCTTTGACCAAGTAGTAAAACTTCTAGTTTACTACCAAAATATATTTTAAACAAGTTAATAAACTTCAAGTTTATTAACTTTGCCATCTATATTCTATGTATGTATAATTACATACATGCATGTCTTAGCCATATGCTCTTCTTAAGCATTTGCACTGTCCAATATTATATTGACACGTGCTTAATAAATTCTCATAAGAATTTATTTTCTTTTGAATTCAAAATTCAAATAAACATGATAACAATATAAATGAAAAGAAAATTAGGAGGCGAAGCCTTCCATATAATATTAAACATTAAAAGCAATACCAAAAATCTTATTATAGTTATCATGCCACATCGATCATGGTCCTTTTATTTCCTTTTGATTCTACTAGATCAACAAGGATTACGACATCGAGATGAGACATATCACTTAGGCCATTAAAGGAAAGTTCATATTCATCCAAGATGAACTAAATTCAACATTTTTATTTTTTCTTTACGTGGTTCTTGATACTATGGGCTGAAATTTTGGCGTACGACATCTACGTACCCATTTTCTTTTCATGCCACATTTGTAACAAGTGATCTCATATTTCCTTTTCACAACGCAACCAACTTCATTGGTTTCTTTTCGTTGGAAGGAAACTGAGACTCTTTCCACGTCTTCGTCCATCACCTTATTTATAACCGCGACTACGGTCTTTAATTACCGTGTCCGGATCCTTGTCCAATTATTATTATTATATGCTACCACATTCACTTCTGGGAATGGAGCTAATCAATATGGACGGATTAATGGTTAACCATCTCTTAAACCATTTTATAGGTGATGGCGGAAATATGATATTATCCTTTCATTCATTCGATGTCGTTTTTTTTTTTTTGACCGATCGATGGTTCCAAATTTTTATATGATCACCATATCTTTAATAATTTTAAACTAATAATTTTTCAAATTAATTGATCATATAGTTTACTTTCAAATAAATATGCAAGCATTGTAATAACATAATTAAATATAATAATCAAGATGCAAGCATATATATAAGGAGGCAAAGCCTACCATTAGATAAAGGAGGAGGCATAACCTACCACTCCATATATATTATATGATTTTAAAATAAAATCAACATATATTAAAATCTAAATCAAAGACAAGTTTAGATTTTACCTCCCTTACGTATAATCACAACGGATTAAAAATGACTTGGATTAAGAGACGGTCGTGCTTACGATATTTCAACGGCTCAACAGATAGAGACGATCGTGCTGATAACGTGTTGTGAATAATAACCAAACACAAATTTTATATTTGCATAAACTAATGAAAAACAAAGATTATAAGAGTAAGTGGGACGTGAGCGTAATAAGGCAATGATTCTTCTTATTCTTATTTCTTCTCTCAACTTATGTATCATACATTTGATTTTTCTCACATATTACATGAGCTAATGACATTTGGACAAACACTTAGATGCATTAATCACTTGATTAGTGGCAAAGCTTGTGGCAAAAGCTTGTGAGTGACACTTGTCAACTTATGAGCTATGCTTAGTGTGAGTTGATGATGAATAATCACTCTTTTTATAACAGTTTCCAGATTTTTCATTTGAAAATCTAAAAACGTAACACCTTTCTTTTGAAAAATGATATATATATATATATATATATATATCATTTCAAAGACCATTCAACAAAGTTTCTTTGTAAGAATATAACATGTGGTCTCCTCTAACCTTAAGCTCTCCCATCTACTCTTAACTTTCAAGAGCCATAATATATCGCTAAATCTAATTTGTTAGCAACGTTGTATTCATTTACTTGAGATTGGTTAATGTTCTCTTTGTTGCCTTACTTATAGAAAAATATAGCAAATCCACGTAAAGCATATAATGTTTTTTTTTAGCTGAATTTCCATTTTATTATAGATATTGGAAAGAAAATGTTGGACCATCACTTGCTCAATAGACAAAGAATGCTACTTGTGATTTATGCATGTATGTATAGGATAGTGATGCTCAAGTGAACTTCAATAAATTATACGTTTTAGCAAGATGAGATATTCTTGAACTTCTTGTCTTATATTGTATATCAAATTTTGACAACTTAAATTAGTCATCTTCGTTTTGCATTGTACTTTTTGGCAACAAAGATGTACGAAATTCCCAATTATCAATGCGAATATTTATTACTCGCAATACAAATATAGATCGACACTAATCCAAACGGACTAATCATACAAAGCAGAACATATAATTCAGAAACGGGCCGGACTGGGCTTTAGCTCTAAGTAATTGATATGTCTAGAGAGAACAATTTTTTTTTACTAATAAATAAATGAAAACAGAGGAACTAAAAGGGAGGACCACAAAAACAAGATAAGGTAATAGAAAATGTTGACTTGGTGGGCAAGTCCAACCATCTTCATTTCATTAATGGAGACGCATCGGAGACTTGGTGGGCAAGCCCAACCATCGAGCCTTTATTGCCAATGTTTCATTAAGGAAAACGAAAACACTGTTGCATCTTCACCGGAAACACTATGAGATCTCTGCTTCTAAGAACATGTTTATAGATAGGTAAAACGGTGAAGTAATATAAGAATTTGATATTATTAATTGTATTGAGATTATCATATTTACCCTAATTTAGTTTTGTGTTTTTTATAGTGATTATAGGTAGTACATATAGAGGGGTTCTAAAAAAAAATTATGAATTTGTGTTTTTTTAAAGTAAAGTTTATTTTCTCCAAAGTTTATATGACAATTATGACAATTCAGATTATCAAACCAAATCAGATTACCAATCATATAACAATATAACAATTCATAAATACAATTACCAAAACCAATTCATGATACAATTACCAAACCAAATCAGATTACCAATCATATATCTATATACCAATTCATAAAACCAATTCACAAAACCAATCACAGAATCTTCATATATCACCTGTTGACACCATAAATGTATTGGTTTAACACAACAAAAGACCACTTAATTCACCCATGTAGATTCTGAATTGGATGATTAAACAAACTGAAGACTATGAATAACACAAAATTAAGAATCAAAACAACAATTACCTCAATTCCTTTCTCCTTGTACCAGTCTGGTGTTTGCCTCTCTCCACCACCTCCAACACAAGTATGAAATCCCTGCACATTCACTAATCACAAAACTAAACCATACAATTCAACAATTAAGAAACATACCAAAATTACAGCACTAATGCAACCACTCGAACTACTCGAATCGAAACATTAATACTGGTGAGCTAAACTTACTGGCAAACGAGCTGGCTTCTTCTCCGGAGGGAACAAGTAAGCTTTCGTCTAAGCCGGTCTTTCATAAGGCGCGTAAGTCTAAACACAACCAAAAATCCAACAATCACATTCACATAAACAATCAAATAGAGTAAAATCAAAAGCAATACTGATGAAAGTAATCACTCAAGTATCGATTTGAATTCACCTCTTTGGTGATGATGCAGAGACGTCCATCAGCCAATCCATTTTCTACAAAAGTCCTAGCTGCATAACCAGCAGCATTTCCTCCACCAACAATCACAAACCTAACCAACACACACAAAATCAATCGATCCTAAAACTCAATGCAAATTCGAAAATTAGAATGAAATGTTACTGACTCGCGATTCTCGTTAGCGAACGAAGCAGTGACGAGGCCTCTAGAAGCGATTCTGGAACCGATCGGAGAAAAACGAGCGAGAGACGGAGAAATCGGACACCAATGAGATAACCCAGTCTTCGTCGGTAACATGGTGGATGCTAACGCCATGACTCTTCGAACTGCAACAATAGAGGATTAGAGAGATTCGATCTAGGGATTGAAAATCGAGGAAGAAGAAAGAAGACCTGGAGACATTTGTTTATAAGAAGTAAAACCAATTCACAAAACCAATTCATATGATCTGTGGATTTATTAACAGAAGATTCAGAGAGATCGTCGCAGTCGAGAGAGAAGAAAGAAAACGGAAAAGTAGCGTAGCTTTTTCTTTTTCCCTTTTTTTTTTCCAGATTTTCGACCAATCAGAATCACCCACGTTAACTATATTTACGGGTATTATAAGTGCCAGATTTAGAACTGTAAATATGATATTAGGCCCATTTTGATTTATTTTAATGTGTTTATTAACTAAAACCTAGCTATATTACTTCTTATTTACCCTTTATCAACATGCTCTAAACCGACTCTCCAGGCTTGGTCTGAGAAAACCACCTCCGCTTGTAGTTGTAAGCTTTCATCTTCTCTTTTCTTTTCTCTGTAACTCGTCTTTTATTTCTTCTTCTGATGTATATGTCTATTCCGCAGAGACACCTCGGTGGTGGCGCTCGATTCATGTCTGAAACCCCTCTCTATCACATTGTCGGCGCTGAACATTGTGGATCTACTTCGAGGGATGGGGATATCGGTAAACTCGTGATTAAAGATTATTCTGAATCTTCTTATGGCAGCATCAAGACTTTGGAAAAGACGGTGCCAATGGAACTGATGGCAGAAACAGGAACGATAAGAGCATCCCAGGGCTGGGTTGCGACATTGAAAGACAGTGTCGTGTGTCTCCAAGACGATCTCAACCCGAATGCGTCCGATTCAGAACCGAAGCGAATCTCCCTACCCTGTCTTGAAACTCTACATGGTTGCCAAACGCAGTTGGTAACAAGCGTGGCCATGTCCTCCTCTTCTCCGGAGGACGAGGATTGCATTATGGCCGTCAAGTTTGTGGGACCGCAGCTTAGCTTATGTAGACGACTGATATACTCTATATTTTACCTATTTTACTATCTATTTTAAAGTATTTTCAAAGCATTTCAATAAGGTTTTCCTCGTATTTCTAGTTTTAGGTTGTTAACATGAAAAATCATCTAAAAGGAGCAAAAAGAGCCTAAAGCGGGATATTCCTAGCTACAGCAAGTTTATCAAGCCAAAGACTTAGTCCAAACCATGAATTTCACAAGATATCACATTCTACCAAGATGGACAGAATCGAAGCACCCGAAGTTCTGCTACGGACGAACGACCAAATCTACTTGGAAATCAGTGAATGACGGCTACATTTCAAGGTCTTTGAGTCAGATTTCTAATGAAGTTGGATTTATCACGATTGGAGCTGTGAGCCAGAAGATACATCAGATTTAGTGAAGACATATCCTACTGCCTCGAAGATGAGAAAGGTGCAGAATGAAGTCAGACTTTGATGGACCTTAAGGCTGAAGTTGGTGACCATTCTCAGCCTAATATGGAGTGTTTTCAAGCCCATACACGAGTCCATACTCATGTGGCCGACCTTGACACCTAAAGTGCAGCAAAAAGACGGTTTTGCCCCTGAAGAACCCTAGAAGACCCTAGCACTATAAATACTTGTTTTTAGCCTCTTGTTTTAGGGTGTGCCGAAATTATAAACACTTTTACCTATAGAGAACAGCAGACACGCCTCCATTGGAGGAGCTTGAAGATAGATCTAAGTTTTAAGAGCTTTGGTGGATGATCTCGCTTTGTATCTCGCTATAGAGAAGAATCTTCTTATCCCTACTCTTTTAATAAAGTTTATCATCAGGTTTTCTTTAATCTCTTGCTGTTTTTCATGCACCATGTCCGAGTAGTTCATTAGTTAGGTTTTAGGTATTCAATGAGTTTCATAATTCAATGATTGGTTGATGATTGTCTAGGGAAATTATAGTATCTTCATCTTTACTTGTACTCAATGCATAGTTGCTTTACCGCGCATTTAGCTGCTTGAACTTAGGATTTTATAGATTCCAAAAGCTTTTATATTATCCGGAACTAGTATTTGATGAGCCAAGCGTCTTAACAACCTAACCCGTTAGTTAAGGAGTTCGGTGGACAATATCATAACCCATACTTTTATTGCGTGTTTTCTCCTTGTAATAACCGTGCAAAAGTCGAGTCTATTAGGGAGAATTAACATAGTGACCGAAGCCATGAAAGTGGAATGGTTATACAACAGTGTTATGAGTCCTAGATGGCGCGTATATCCCAAGTCCCTAGATTAAATCAATCATTATCGTTGCATGATTCTCTGCGAATTACCTAAGTCCGAACGCTTTTTATCTTATTGTTTTCGACCTTATTCACAATCACCCAAACGACTTTATTTTGTTCTAGCTTTATTTTAATCATTATAGTTCGTAGTGTGGTTAACAAGCCCTCGTGGATTCGATCCCTTATCTATACTAATTGTGATTGCTGTGCACTTGCAGGTAGTTGGATTAAGTGGTAAAACTTAATTCTCACACTCATCAAGTTTTTGGCGCCGTTGCCGGGGACTTGGAAGAACATCACCTCCGAATTTTTGATTAAAATCCAGTCTAGAACGCTTTTAATTTTCAATTTTTCTTTATTTTTCCTTTTAATTTCGTTTTATTTTCTTTTATTTTAAATTTCTAACGCTTTGTTTCCTCGTTCTTCTACGTGTGTTTCAGGAGTTTATGCCTAGTACTAGGCTTTCTAACAAGAAAAGCCTAGTAGAACCTGAGCAAGAAATAGACAAGTTTGAACATACTTTAAGAAGACTTCGACAACAAAGAATGGTCGATTTAGCAAATCAAACCGAAGAGGAGCGAGTACTCGCTGCCCAAGCCGCTCTAGAGAGAGCCAATCTTGACGGGAACCAGCCCCAAGGAGGCCAAAACAATCAGCCTGCCCGAGATGGAGAAGATGACCTTCCACCGGAAGGAATTCAACACCAACCTCGCATAGAAGATCAACATCTCGTGCCACCTAGAGATATGAGGAACCAGCCGCAACTTCAACACTTTAATCATCAAGGAAACCTCAATCTCCAGCACGCTGTGAACCCGAGACAAGCTCAACTCATTCAACTTCGCCAATACCAAACTATCGGAGATATCGATTCCTCCGATGCTTTCTTCTTGGATAGGAATCCAATTCGTCCACCACCTCCTCAAAAGAATGATTTTGAGATCAAGACTCAAATCATTGCCTTGGTGAAGCAAAACCAATTCCATGGACTTCCGTCCGAGCATCCTCTAGACTATATCGATACTTTCAAGGAGATTTGCAGTACAACTCGAGCAAACGAAGTTCCTCCGGACTATTTGAAGTGCAAACTCTTCTCATTTTCTCTAAATGATAAGGCTCTAAGATGGATGAAGTCGCTGCCGCCGCATTCCATTACTACTTGAGATGAATACAAAAGTGCCTTCTTGAACCAGTTCTACACCAAGCAGAGATCAAGCTCTATAAGGAACAAGATCTCCATTTTTTGGCAAGGAGCCACCGAATATTTTTTTGAGGCCCTTGAACGTTTCAAGGAGTACACTAGAGATTGCCCTAACCACGGTTTCACCGAAGGAAACTTGTGGAACATTTTCTACAATGAAATCGACTACAAGCACCAAACATCTTTGAATGCTGCGAGTAACAGAGATTTCATGACTAGACTTGTGCCGAAAGCTAAGCAATTGATCGAGAACCTTGCTGCGAGTGATGCAAACTCATCTCAAGACTACAATAGAACCATCAACAACACACAATCATCGTCCGAATCAGCACAAATCGCCGAGCTCAAAAGTATGATGTCTCAACTACTTAAGAGCCAACGAGGAGTTCATGCCGTTGAAGAAATCGTGGGTCCTAACTACGATCCTAATTTAGAATTTATTGGAGATGGAGCACTAGAGAATCAAGAGGAAGTGAAATACATAGGAGTAAACTATGGGAACCGAGGCTACAACAACAATTTTCGGCCTAACCCAAACCTTTCCTACCGAAGCAACAATGTGGAGAACCCTCAAGATCAAGTCTACCCTAAGCAGAGCTACAACCAGCAAAACTATAATCAAGGATCCCAATATCCTCCAAAGCTACCGTTCTACCCTAGGGGGAGTATACCAAACCAAGCAGCCGTTCATATTTCCTTTAACCGAACATCCGATAAACCCAGATTCGAAGCTTGAAGAGCTCAAGAAAGACTTGTTAGAAGCTATAACCCAAACTAGGAAGGAACCATCTCAACGGATAGATGGCATGTACAATGACCTCAACAACAAGTACGAGTCCCTCACTACACATATTTCAAAAATGGAGACCCAACTCAATCAACTCACCGAGTCCGCTCAAAGACAAGGTAAGGAGAAAGGAGAAACGTTTGCGAATATGGTATCTATTAAGGAGGAAGAGCTCGTGGATGCACCTAACCCACTTGAAGACTAGGCTATAGTAGCTTTGAAACCAATGGAGAAACGCCGTCCCGATGAATCTAGAAGAGCGTACAAGAGAAGAATGAGAAATGTACCTTTAGAAAAGGTCGACAATCCAGGAAAGTTTTCTATTCCATGCTCTATTAATAGAATAGATGTCTATGATTGCATATGTGACACCGGAGCTAGTGTCAATGTGATGTCCTTGGCCGTGGCAAAGGAGCTAGGATTCTCTAGTTTCGAAACTTCCAAGGTATGCATTGAATATATGGATTTATCATCTTCTACACCTATTGGAGTTTTAGAGAATGTCATGTTAAGAGTTGGAGAAAGAGACGTCCCAACTGATTTTCAAGTCCTAGAGATGAAGACCGGAAGGATGAAGCCATTGATACTCGGCCTATCATTCTTAGCCGGAGCCGTCATCCATTTCCCAAACCGAGCGATTCGTCTCACTAAAATTGACAAGCAACTCGTCTTTCATGCGATGAATGCTACTAGTGTGCCTAACTCGGTGTGAATGAAGATTACTAAACAAAGCATTGACCCCGGAGATGCTGCGGAAAGGAAGCCGAAGATCGTAAAAGTAAAGCCCCCTGTTATGATCATTAAGAAACCGGCTAAAGAGGAGCAAGAAGGAATCTCCAAAAGTATTAACTCAATAGTTACAACCATGGAGATTTCTAAAGCCAACAAGGAAGAAGAACGGAGATATAGACTCTCCGACGAACCAACCACGATAATCAAGATCTTCATACCAAAGGGAAGCGAGACAAATGATGCGGAATCTATTCAAAGGAAGCTTGAGAACACTTTGAAACTCTTCCCCATGAGCATCATCATCAACTTGGACGATGGAGACCCAACAAAAGCAACCGAACAAGTCGAGGATTCAACGATTAAGGAAGCTAAGGGAACCACAATTCCTTTAGTGGATACATCAAAAGTCTAAAACCGACAACGGAGTCGAGCTAATTGACTTAAAACAAGCGCTTTGTGGGAGACAACCCACATTTTTAATTTTATTTATGCTTAAACTAGTTTTTAATTTTCATTTCTAAGTTTTCAAAGTTTTTAAATGAGTCAATCAGTTGAAAAAAAACTCTACTTATGGAATATTAGGTATCTTACGTACAAATCTACAAATAGGCAGTTGACCACATCAACATAGAGGTGCATTTACTAAACTCTCCCTCAGGAGTTTACTTGAAGATAATGATGTGACAGGAAAATCTTTAGCCGGCCGGGAATATATCTTATTTGTCAGACTATAAAGTGTAGTATAGGTTTGTGGGTATTGTGAGCCACAAAAACGTGTGTCAGGCGGCGACATTTATTATAACGTAACAGACGATGTGACAACACATAAATTCAGTATAGGAGTTTCTGTATGTATACATCGAACCTTTCGTTTGCCCGGTATATATTCCATTACCATACTACAATAAACTCATACCTCAAGCTTAACCTAAAGCAAATATCTTCAGCTACCTACAGACATAAATAAAATTTTCAAGTACAGAGCACAGTATCACTTCCCCAACTACCTCGGAAATCTTCATCCGTAGCAAGTAAGTTATTAAGATTTTGGCTTCATTAATAACTCATTCACACCATTTATGATTTCTAAAGAAACCCATATGTATATAAGGAAACAAATTTTTTTGGTATATATCGCAAATGTCCAAGGAAAGTAAAAACGTTTATGGCTTTGAACCTTGGACGCAGGAATGGCTGGAATGATTCGTCTCTTAAGAGGAGATTAGGTGATATCATCTTATGGCAGGTTGGAGTTCCGTAGCACATTCCTCCTTCCAACAAACTCTTACGAAGAATATCAACAGAGCTTGGGTGCTTATAACGGTATGTGAGCCCCCATAACTTGGATTTGGTGATTTTAAAAAGGGAAGCAAACTATTTATGTTATATATTTAACGTTGTGTAGAACTAATCGGGGGAAGGATCATCATGGGTGTTCGAAGGGTGTTGGAAACAATTTTCACTGAAGCTGAAATGATGGCGCTGCATAGAGTTCACCTTGAAACTCTGTATTCAAACCCGTTTGACCATGTAAGAGAAGTACCAACACTTATGATTTCCACTGCCACACAAACACAAATTCATTCCATTCTAATGGAAGATGACCTGACCTCTACATTGTCCCTAACACAGCCAGGAAGGTTTCAGCGTAACCAACCAGCTCCAGCTCATGACTCGCCAGGTGAGTAAATATAGTCCTCCAGTAAGTAGTATAGCATAGAACCGTAAGTAGTTGCCTTTAATAACTAACACATTTTATGTTTTCGCAGTGCCAATAACAACCATATTCCCTCCTTCAATCTCTGCTAACAGATTCCAATCAGGTCGTGGGGAGAGCCGCTTTGGCCGGGGAGGCACACCCTCTTTTTTCAATTACATTGAGAGAACATGATGCATTGATTATGGTTGGTTAGAAGAGGCATACTTCTTTTGGAATAGAACTACTGATCACCCTGGTGAACAACCTACCCATGTAGAAGTTGGTGGGAGTAGCGGTGAGGCTAAGAATGTGGAAGGTCGTGAAGAACCACCACTCTCACCGACCAACAACACTGTACTCATAACTTCTAGTGAAAGTGATGGTTCGTCGACCGGTTCTTCAGGGGATATAGTTGTAATGATGGAGGTTGGGGAAGGCGAGAACTCAAACAACGTCCAACCATTCCCGCCTATGACTGAAAATGTTATAACTAACGTCGAGAACACAATGAGTGCAACACATGGTACAGAAGAAGGTATGAATGCTCGTTAATTCCGCCTTGCTTCGGTAGAGATTAGACAGTATATAGTAAGGCAAAAGTTAGAAATAGTAAATAAGAATTTTACAGCATTTAGGACATTTGGTAATGATGAATTTAATAGCAAGAATTAGAATGTTGTGCATGTTTAGCAACATAATGATATGAAGTAAGAAAAATATAATTAATAGAAAATATTTAAGTAAACTATTGGGTCGATTATAATGAGGAAAATTATCGCTAATGACAAACATAACCATTTACATTTTACAGTAACCACTCCCTCTACACCGCAACCAGTTTCTGTGGAAGGTTCCGCAACTGAGATACTTAGCCAACCTGATCGTGGGATGGCTGACGTTGACCTCAACTTAGCAACAGGGACAACACCCATCACGGGTGAGAGGGTGAATGAAACAGATGGTGGAGGGTGGACTTCGGATGAGAGCTACACTATCGGTGGGTTTTAAGTAATATTCGAAAATAATAAATGCTATGGCTTGTAAAGTTGAATTTGCTTCTGTTAAGTGTTTGATTTTGGGCTAAAGTGCGATGTCGCACGTAAAGGTCCTCTAGTGGCCGCATTTTGTTGTGAAACTATTTCTATTTTGGATTCATGTCTGCCTATGTTTAATTATAACGTGTTATTCTACTTAATAATTAACTTTCAAATTATTGTCTTAACAATGTACAAAAGAGTGAGGATAATGTCTAATGCATAAATTCAAATGCAGGAAACGAACAAAACAATGATCATGAGTTATACATTGGGATGATTTTCACGGACTGCGATGCGTTCAAAAACCATATGGCTTTGTATGCCATACGCAAAAAATTCCAATTCCGAAATAAACGATCCACACCTGGCAGTATGGTTCTCAAATGTTGGGGAAATAGCTGTAAATGGAGAGTGAATGGAGGTCAAATATATAACTCAGAAATGTATGAAATCAAGTCCACTCACCTAATACACTCATGCACTGTAGATGGCCGATCTGGATTCCAAAGGCAAGCAACTACAAGAGTTATTGGCAATATGCTAAGGAACAAATTTGGAGGGCCAAACAAAGGGCCAACACCA
Organism: Draba incana; assembly: GCA_963576765.1. Taxonomy (NCBI): domain Eukaryota; kingdom Viridiplantae; phylum Streptophyta; class Magnoliopsida; order Brassicales; family Brassicaceae; genus Draba; species Draba incana. The sequence continues at coordinate 5,724,584 of OY755212.1, read as the reverse complement.
AGAGAAATCAGGTTCATCATGCGGGGGGACCATGGCCTAAGAATCTCCTACTGGAAGGCATGGCGATCAAGGGAAATAGCAATGGAGTCAGCTAATGGGACATCGGAGAACTCTTACATAACGTTACCTAATTATCTCCAAAAATTGGGCAAAGCCAATCCTGGAACAATAGTTGCCCTAGAGACCACAACTCAGCCAGGCCTGGGGGACAGATTCAAATACCTTTTCATTGCATTTGGAGCCTCGGTGGCAGGGTACCAGTTCATGAGGAAAGTAATCATCCTAGACGGAACTCATTTAAAAGGAAAATATGGAGGTTGCCTATTAACCGCATCAACGCAGGACGGTGACAACCATATATTTCCTCTGGCATCCGTAATTGTCGATGGTGAAAACGATAAATCTTGGACATGGTTTTTTGAGAAACTCTCTCTCCTGGTCCCTAATGAAGACGGTCTAGTTTTCATTTCAGACCGACACGCTTTTATCTATGTAGGGCTCGAGCAGGTAAAACATCTTTAAACCTGCTAAAACAAATTAACATGCTTCAATAAGTTTACTTTACTTACCATATACCTCCCAAATTTATGTAGGTTTATAGTGGGGCAGATCATTGCGCCTGTTTGTTACACCTTAAGAGAAATGTAAAGAAGGAATTTTGTAGAAGCTACCTTTGCAAACTTGTCTCCAATGCAGCTAGGGCATACACTTTGTCTGACTTTTACAAACATTTCTCCCAGATCCAAACACTTGAACCAGGTTGTGCGCAATACCTTTCAGACATTGGTTTCCACCATTGGTCACGTGCACACTTCCAAGGGAGTAGGTATGATATCATGACTACTAATGTGGCAGAGTCTTGGAATGCGGTTCTGAAAGATGCTAGGGAGTTTCCAATCCAAGCCCTAGTGGAATACATAAGGGAAAAGCTTATGATTTTGTTTGCTAAGCGACGATCAGAATCGAGTTCTTTCAAGGAAACTTTAAGACCAAAGGTACTTGAAATTCTAGCTACAAACTTTGAGGATTCTACAGGGTACGAGGTGAACATCATCAAAAGCCAACATTACCAAGTGCGAGACACAGATGGAACAACATTCCATGTTGACTTGGGAGCAAAGACATGTTCATGTTATAAATTCCAAAAGCTAGAAATACGTTGTTCGCATGCCATATCTGTGGCAGTGTGCACCAATGTCCGTATGGAAACATTAGTGGCGAAAGAATACAGAACTGAAAATTGGACAAATGCTTATGCAGAGGCCATCAACCCCACCACCAACGTGGAACAAATTCCTGAAATAACAAACGAGGTAGGCAGCCAGTTGCTATTCCCACCAACAACACACCACCCACCTGGACGACCCCGCAAGACGCGATATCTTTCACGCATTAAAACCCTAGTAAGAAACCAAACTCTTATAATGCAGTACATTCCATTAACATTCGCATGACTAATAATACGTTTTTGATGTTCCACTATAAGGCAAGGAAGAAGAATAAGAGGCAATCAATGTGCAGCCGGTGAAAGATGGTTTGGCCACAACAAGGCCACTTGTAAAATGCCATTATCCTAAGGCGGAAAAAAGCACGGGGGCATAAAATTTGAAGCAAGTGTCGACCAAATTATAGCTGCACCTAGGGCAGTAAAGCTTAGTTGTGTAATATGTGTAAAATTATATAACAATCCTAGATGAGACACATTCCCAACTTGTACTTAAATAATCTTACTCCCCTGGTGTTTAATATAATGTTTAATTATTAAATATTCAAAGCTCCTTCATTTGGTGGACAACAAAGTATGTTACATTTGAAGGAAAAAACATATACGAGACAACAACAAATCAACTTACAAAATATATGAACTTACCCGTTAGAAAACAAGATATAGAAGACTTGATGAACATATCATGTTACCATGGCCAGTTTCTACTACCTTAATAGAGAAGACATTAGTATGCAAATGCAGTGTGAACACATTTCCAACTCACAGAGACTGCAAACACGGAAATTACTTCAAAGCATTAACTATAACCCCAATTACACATACAAACGCAACCCACAAAAGGATAAGAAACTGACAAATGAGCTTCTCTCTTTCAGTGTTCAAAACAAGTTCTTCACTTAGGTGCTTCTGCTCCGTTTCAAGTTTCAACAACAGTTCTGCATCCGGACTTGCAGCCTCCACCTCCAATACTTCCGTTGAAATTTCACATTGGAGAGCATTTCTTAGATTCTTCAGTTCTTCTCTTTGCTGCCGAATTAGGTCCCTGGCTTCAAGTAAGGCAGCTTTCTGCCATCCATGAGGTTTCTCCACATCTACCCAACGGAAAAAAGAACAAGAGGTCCAGCTCTGTTTTCCTTCACCACAGGAATAAAATCGCCTCCACGGGTTATCATCGGTCCATGACTTCTTCACTACAACAGATTTCCCACAAAAGCATTGTATACCCACGACATTTGAACTACCGCTACTGGTGGCCGATAAAGTCCCAGAATTTTGACCTCTTTCCATTGGGATGCTTAGGGTCCTTCAGTTAGAGATAGATTGCATAACTGAATAACACATGTGTAATTTATGAACTCTTTGAGTACATGTGTTATTTGGGTATTTGTAGTTATTCTTCCAAATTATTTTAAATTCTAATGTTTGTTTAAACTCTTTATAAATTGATAGAATCTTGTGTTGTGAATCCATAAATCTTCTTCTACAACGAATCCTTAAATCTTCTTATACAACGATCACTTGTACACACGCCGTCATGACCAATAGTTTTATACAATCTATACCTCAACAATAATTACATGCTACCTTCAACAACCACCGACTGAGGAGAAGAAATCAGCAACAAATAATGAAATCTAAGTCATGTAAAGGAAAAACCTTGGATTTCATATTTGAATTCAATCCAAACTTATTCCCTTCTAAGCAAAATCTCACCAAGTGAAAGAACGAAAGATCATTCCACTTTCGACTATTTCCTTCTTATTTGTTATTATTGATATGGACCACATAATCTTTATGAGTGTAAATTATTCATTATCATTCATCACTTGTAAAAAAACTTGTTCTCTCTCAAGACATAGTATTAATTAGTTTATGAATATATATTCTGCCTTATATGGTTAGTCCGTTCTGGTTAATCGACCTATATTTGTGCTACTAAACACTAAATTCTTTTGACGTAAATTCACCTCCACGATCACTCCTTAGGCAGCCTATCTTCATTCTAGCTTCATTTTCAACCATCAACTTGAAGCTTTTAAAGAATGAGAATGCCTCACTCTTTAAAGACAGCAAATAGATCCAAGTTTTCCGGCTAAAGTCGTCAATGAAGCTAAGAATGTACCTCTTCTCTCCGACGGTATTAGGCTGAATTGGTCCACACAAGTCTGTGTGAATGAGCTGCAATTTCTCTGTTGCTCTCCAGTTTGCTTGTTTCGGGAATGTCTCCCTGTGTTGCTTGCCTCTAGCACACACCTCGCATACTCTCTCAAACATTTCAAAGTTGGAAAGCCCTATCACCATCTCCTTCTTTGATAGATTTTCCAGACTTTGTTGGTTTAGATGGCCAAATCTTCTATGCCACATATTTGACTCTTCATGAGATACCTTCAAACATGTCGTCTCTGATGTATCGGCTAAAAGCACAAACATCCGATTTGCTGTCATAGAAGTGTTTATAATCAGCCCCCACTCTTCATGAAACACCTTGCAGCTCCCATCCCTGATGAGAATCGCTAGTCTCCTCTCTTGTAACTGGCCGAGACTCAGCAAAATTGTTGTCAAATCGGGAACATAATACACATCTGGAAAGATGTGACTTCTTCCTTTTAAGACCACCTTTACACTTCCCCACCCTTGTACCCTCAGCTTCGAATCGTTCCCGAGTCTTACATTGTGCATAGGTTTTTCATCAAGACAAGTAAACCAGCTTCGATCTCCCGTCATATGATTGGAACAACCAGAGTCCAAGAACCACACACGATCTTTCTGTAATCTGTTCTCCTCAATGAATGCCATCAGCAACAGCTCCTCCTTCTCATCCAATGCGGCATAATGTGCAGAGCTATCCCAAGTAGGACATTCAGATTGGTAATGTCCTAGCTTGTGACATCTAAAACATTCGATAGTGGCTCTGTTACTGCCCCTGCCGCGTCCTCTTCCTCTATAAACTCCTCTGCCTCGTCCTCTACCTTCAAAAGAGACTTTGAGAACATGCTCTTCTTTTACTAGTCCTCCTCTCATCCTATCTTCATGAACCAGAAGACTGCTTTGGAGCTCGTCCAAAGTGAGTTTATCCAAGTTGTTTGATTCTTCAATCGAACACACCACGTAGTTAAAACGCATTGTCAGCGACCTCAATATCTTCTCCGAAATTGTGTTCTCTTGAAGTGTCTCTCCACACGTCTTCATCTTCTTCACAATTGCAAGCGTCCTTGCAAAGAAACTATTCACCGTTTCTCCTTCTTTCATCTGAAGCATTTCATACTCCTTACGCAACTGCTCTCTTCACTTTGGTGGAACCTTCAAACTTTTGTTTCATACTATCCCAGATTTGCTTGCTTGTGTCAGTGTTGAGGATTGTATCGAGAACATCTCTATCAATAGATTGATAAAGAAAATTCTTAAGCTTAAGATCCTTCAGCTTTTGGTCGTCGATCACCTTCTGTTGCGCCTCCGTAGGAACTGCTCCTTCGATCCTACTGATCCCATTCTCTATGAGATCCCAATACTCTTTCGAACGGATGAAATTCTCCATCAAACGTGCCCAATGATCATAGTGACCATCAAACCGAGGAATAGCCGGAACCACGAAACCTTTCGCACTGCTGCTATCTCCCTTCATTTCTCGTTCTCCTCTCTCTCTTCTCTCAACTGATCAGGCCTCTTTGTGATGAGGCTCTGATACCAATTCTTAAGAATGATTGAATACAAGTGACAATTGATCAAAGCTTTTCTTGATTAAAAGTGATAATGAATGAGAATACAACTGCTCCTTTATATACAGGAGACTTTAACAACGATTGAAACAAATAGCACTAAGGCAACTAACTCCTACAAACTAGCAAAGCCACAAGACTCGTTCACACGATTTATTCAAACAGAAACAGAAGCAGAGCACTAGCTCTAACACTTTAGGAATACTTCTACTGCTTTGACCACAATCCAACAGAATGTTTTTTTTCCAGGTCCTTCATTTTTGTTAGAGGAGGAATAACCTATTCAATAAAACTTCTATAAATTAATAACAAAGAATCATAATATTTTATTAATTTAGCGAAATATTAATTTATCGAGAAATTAATTGGGTTGAAAATTTAATTCGGAACTGGGAAATGCAATTAATTTAGCGAGGTATTAATTTATACAGGTTCCACTGAATTTGTTTACTCCAACATGGTGGGACGCAGTTTTTCACGCTTTTACTCTAAAAATATACCGATAACAACCGAACAACTTGAATTTGGATAGTGACACTCTTCTAACACTTATCTTGATCGCAATAAAATTAATTATGAATCAAATACCAAATCAATCAAGTTTTACGAAGGTTGACATTTTCCAAAAAACGAAATCTAAAAACCTGAAAAATTATAACCAAAATCGAGATTGAACATTTCAAGTCACTTCATGGTTCGGTACAAAATTCACATGATTTTAGTCCTAAAAACTCACTCAATACAATTTCGATTTTCAAAAATTCTGGTTAAGAAATTTGCAATGAAAACATAAAGAAAATATTTGAATTCTAAAATGACACAAAAGAACAAAAGCCTTTCAAAGATTCAGACAAGAACAACCACCCCCTTGCCCATCCAAGACTCAATAAAATAGTAAATATGCAGCAATTAAGGTCAAATGGATCAAAATTCAACAAGATTTCGTCATCATATAACTCCATTAGTAGCCAAAATTGTTGGTAATGCAGATCCTCGCTAATCTACCGAACCCAACCTCCTTCGATATTGTTCACTCCTCCAACGAGACCATCATCGATAAAATCACCTCCTCCTCGCTTCACCTTATCCTCCGTAGGCTTCACTGGATAGTTCCCGGTGAAACACGCGTAACAGAAACTTTTCGAATCTTCCCCTAAATGCTTCTTCAAAGTCTCAATCGACAAAAACGCAAGAGAATCGCAACCAATGTAATCCCTTACTTCATCAACATTCATCCTATTCGATATCAACTCCTCCGAGCTAGGCGTGTCAACACCGTAGTAACACGACGCGATAATAGGAGGACTCGCGATCCTCATGTGAACCTCTTTCGCTCCCGCTTCTCTCAATAAACGAACAATCTTCGAAGAAGTCGTTCCTCTAACAATCGAATCATCAACCACAACAACTCTTTTCCCTTCTAAAACACCACGGACCGGCGAAAGCTTAAGCTTCACACCAAAATCTCTGATTTTCTGAGACGGTTCGATAAAAGTCCGTCCGACGTAATGAGACCTAATCAAACCTTGCTGAAACGCAACACCGGCTTTCGCAGCGTAACCAAGCGCAGCCACAACACCAGAGTCCGGAACCGCAATCACCACGTCGCACTCAACGGGCGACTCATTAGCTAAAATCTCCCCGAACACATGCCTAGACTCATACACAGACCGACCGAAAACGATCGAGTTAGGCAACGAGAAGTAAATATGTTCGAAAATGCATTGTTTCGGCTCGGGATGAGGCATTAAACACTGCGATTTCACACCGTCTTTATCGACAACCAAAACCTCACCGGGATAAACCTCTCTTTCATAAGTAGCTTCAATCAAATCAAGAGCACAAGTCTCAGAAGCGAAAACAACAGCACCATTACTTCTCCTACCCATAACTAACGGTCTAAAACCATGTGGGTCACGAACAGCAACAAGTTTATCCTCGGTTACAAAAACCATAGAGTAAGCACCTTGAAGCTTCTCACAAGCATCAACAATCCTCATGAAAAATGGTCTAGCTTTAGAAATCGCAATTAAATGTAACACAACTTCAGTATCAGAGCTAGTATTGAAAATCGAACCGTTTTCTTCCAAATCAGCTCGTAATTTCGTGTAATTCACTAAATTCCCGTTATGTGCAACACCAACGGAACCGAATCGGTAACCGGCGACGAAAGGCTGGACGTTTTTGAGCATTGAGGAACCAGCGGTCGAGTAACGGACATGACCAATCGCGATGTCTCCTGGTAATTGGTCGAGTTTGGATTCGTTGAAAACTTCGGAGACTAAACCAACGCCTGTGATTGTTTGAAGAACTTTGTCTTTACTAACGGTGACGATACCAGCACCTTCTTGACCTCGGTGTTGAAGCGCGTGGAGAGCTAAGTAACAGAGACGTGAAGCTTCTGAGTCGCCGTAGATTCCGACAACTCCACACTCTTCACGTGGCTTCTCGTCGGAATCATCGTTGTCGGCGGCGAGAAGGGCGAGTGGGTGGTGAATTTGGGTTTTGGAGGAAGAGAGACTGTGTGGAAGCGAGAGAGAAGTGGGGAGAGGAGAGAGAGAGGGTTTAAGGAAGGGATTACGGAGGAAACGGAGAGGTTTAGAGGATGGTTTGTTTGGTTTAGCGTTGAGAGATAGAGAAGAAGAGATGGTGGAAGTAGCCGCCATGGATTTGGTGATGGTGGAGGATTTTCAGGTTTTTGGGAGGGTGAGCGAAAGAAATTGGATATTTTTAGGTTTTTGGGGTTTTTTTTTTATATTTTGGTTTTTTTTTTTTTACGGCGATATTTTGGTTTTGTTGAAGTCAAATTAGGAAATGGTTTTTATTTCAATGTGTATGTATAACACACGTAGTCAGTGAACTGACCGCCTCATCCTTTATTTCTACGAATCTTGTGTGTTTCTCTTGGATTCAATTTTTTGTTGATATTTTAGAAAAGAATCTGTTTTATACTCTATATATATTTTTACTTTTTCAAAGTCTGGATAATTATTACTATTTTCAATTTGAATACAGAAGTTGATGATGGATTTTGAGGTTTGTGAGGGTAACACAATTTTTGTTTTTGTTTTTCATTTTTATTAGGAAACGAATCCGCACGTTCCGCGTGGAAAAATAACTTGTTATACACAATACATATTTTCTACTGAGAATCAATTGGTTAACCAAAATAATCGGCATCACAATTATATTGACTATAAGTAGTTGGCAAATGTTTTCAGATTCTTGATCTCCAGTAATGTTTCTCATATCGATGACGTTATAAATGAGTTCAATTGGACATTCTATGTCTTATTAGAACCAAATGAGTTATGGGTCGGTTCGGTTCGGTTTGGTTTCACTTCGGTTTTGGTTTGGTTCGATTTCATATTTAGAAGTCCATATTAGACCAAATTGATTTGGTCTTGGTTCGGTTTCGATTGAATAATCGAATTGAAACCTATATAAATCAAGTGCCGAATTAAAAATAAAACACAAAAACATTATATGTGAAGTGTTTTGAGTCTAAAGTCCTTTATGAAACATCAAAAGAAACACAAAATGAAACACAAATTCTATTTGCATAAATGAAACACAAAATATGTTAGGACCAAGACACAAAATCTTAATTTATGTTTCGGATATTTCGGTTACCCGTGGATTTTCGGTTCGTTCGGGTTCGGGTTTGGTTTTTCGGTTCTAAACACATAAGATCTATTGGCTATTTTTCAAAAATCGGTTCGGATTCGATTCCGGTATTTTCGGTTTGGTTCGGTTCGGTTTTTCGGTTTCGGGTATTTTTGTCCACCCCTACTCTAAAATATGTAATTTTATTCAATATTTTGCTTTCGTCTTTTGAGGGTATATAAATATAAACGTTTTTTAACTTCTCAATCTATAGAGTGGTAGTCAAATCATTCTTTATTTTTGTAACCTTTTGGTTTCTGATTTTATCAAGAATCGTCGCTTCTTCTTGTATCTTAATAATTTTGGCCATCAACATCATTAACAAATAGTTAGTTGCGTGATTTTCATTCATATTTGTAAAAAACTTATACCATTGTAATATAATCTTTATTTTTTACATAGTTTATTGAATATCTAGCCGAAAATAATTGCAAAGAGAGCCTAATTAAGAGGTTTCTATTTGATTCAGTTCGGTTTTGATTGTTTTCCTTGGACGGATTCAATTCAATGGGTTATGGATCTCTGAGAATCAAAAGGCAAGGATGAGGTTGATAATTTGTAGTCAAAAGGGTAAGAAGATAATTAGTGAAATGATCCACCTCTATAGACTTAACAACAAGTTCAATAGGAGATGAAGCATTTTCTCTACGTGAAACTTTCTTACCCTTGCCAATTAAACGATATGGTTATCAAAATGTCATTTTATGTGGAGGTTCAAAAATGATATATGATGTACTTGGTTGCTATAAGAAACGAGACTAGAGTGAAATGATCCAAGCAGTTTCCATGTACTGTGAGAATACTAGTGATTTTAAAATAGGTTTTAGTTTTGTGGGTTTTTAGTGGGTCTTTAGTATGATTAAATGCCCATTTACACCCATTTAGATCTATGGAAGTTTAATGGGTTTAAATGAGTATCCTATTAAGACCCACTAATTAAATGTGTTTTACATTATAATAAATGGGCACCCTATTAAACCCATTTACATTTTTTTTAAAAATTATTAGAAACTAAAAAAACATACTTTTGGCGGAAAATAAGGAAAAGCGTTTTCGGCGAGAAAATTATGGAAAACGCGTTTTGGCAAGAAAATTACGGAAAATAAGTTTTTGGCAGAGAAATTACGGAAACACGTTTTTGGGCGGAAAATTACGGAAACCGTTTTTGACAGGAAAATTACGAAAACACGTTTTTGGCGGAAAAACGCGTTTTGGTGGGAAAATTACAGAAACACATTTTTGACAAGAAAATTACGGAAACGCGTTTTTGGCGGGAAAACGCGTTTTTGTCAGGAAAATTACGGAAAACGCGTTTTTCGCGGGAAAACGCGTTTTTGGCGGAAAAATTACGGTAACACGTTTTTGGCGGGAAAACGCGTTTTGGTGGGAAAATTACAGAAACGCATTTTTGGCGGGAAAATTATGGAAACGCATTTTTGGCGGGAAAATTATGGAAACGCATTTTTGGCGGGAAAATTACGGAAAACGCATTTTTGGCGGGAAAATTATGGAAACGCGTTTTTGGCGGGAAAATTACGGAAACACGTTTTTGGCGGGAAAATTACGGAAAATGCGTTTTTAACGAGAAAACGCGTTTTTGGCGAGAAAATTACGGAAACGCGTTTTTGGAGGTAAAATTACAGAAAACGTATTTTTGGCGGAAAAATTATGGAAAACGCGTTTTGGCGGGAAAATTACGAAAAAAATATTTCTCATAAAAACTAGTTGCTTTATAGTATCTCTTTTCTAAAAAAATATTCTAAATAAAAAAAAAGTAATTTAAAAGATAAATAATTTATGTGGATAACTAATTATTAAAAAGAAAACATAATCATATATGACTTAAATGGGTCTAAATGGGTGTAAGAGCATCTCCAATGCCCCACCAAATCCTACACCAAATCTCATTTTGGTGCAAAATTTTTCTGGTTTTTTCTATGATCGATGCAAAATTGCAAACAATATTAAAGACTAATACATGTAAAGACAAATAAAATTCAAGTTTAATCTTCCACACTTATTAATATTTTCTGATTTTTTTGATGATCGATGCAAACACTCTTACGTAGTGTATACTTTTGGGCTAGGCATTTATGAAACAATGTCAGAGTATATAAAATAGAATACTATTAGGTTTTGTTATTAAGTATTCTTTCTTTTTTCGAAATTAAATTCATATTTGGCTGGTACGAGCTTCTATATTAGCTAGTATCAATGTTTGGAGTAATTGATGGAAACAAAATAAAATAAAATAAAACACACAATTTAATGGTCTCATATATTCTATAAATAGCCTAGAAATCCATGTTTATTCTTCACATTCAACTAAACCTCAATTGCTTCGTCCAGCTTTTTATTTTTTCTTTCAAAATGAATTTTAATTTTACAAATGTTCCAATCTTTTATCCTTCATCATCTTCTTCCTCTTCTGATGATGATAAAAATATTGAAATACTTGAGAGTATAGATGATGATGAAGAAGCGATACATTATTCATGGGGGCTCACATTTAAGCCGCACGTCCATCCATCGAGATCGAGAAAGTGCACACTTTAGATTGTTCAACGATTATTTCTCAGAGACTCTTGTCTACAATGATACTATGTTTCGGAGAAGGTATCGTATGTCCCGTACCTTATTCCTTCGTATTATTGATGCAGTTGAAAACCATGACAAGTACTTTACGCAAAGATGGGATGGAAGGGGAAGGAGAGGATTATCGCCCATTCAAAAGGTCACAGCTGTGTTTCGGATGTTAGCTTATGGTCTTCCTGCAGATGCCGCAGACGAGTACGTAAAGATAGGTGAATCGACAGCAATCGAAAGCATGAAAAGATTTTGTCGAGCTATAGTGAATATATTTTCAGAAGAATATCTACGGTCACCAACATCAAATGATATTTCCAGGCTTCTTTACATTGGTAAAAAACGAGGGTTTCCAGGAATGTTAGGTAGCTTGGATTGCATGCATTGGAAATGGAAAAATTGTCCTACTGCTTGGGCTGGACAATATGCCGGTCGTAGTGGATCACCAACCATTATTCTTGAAGCTGTGGCAGATTATGACATTTGGATATGGCATGCATATTTCGGAATGCCGGGTACTAATAATGATATCAATGTGTTGGAGTCTTCCAAACTTTTCTCCAATCTTGCTCAAGGTATTTCTCCTCCTGTTCATTATATCATTCAAGGAAAAGAATATAATATGGGTTATTATTTGGCTGATGGTATATATCCAAAGTGGTCCACTATAGTGCAAACTATTCAACAGCCAACAGATCCAAAAAGAAAATATTTTGCTTCACGACAAGAAGCATGTCGAAAAGATGTAGAGCGTGCCTTTGGCGTTCTCCAATCTCGTTTTGCTATTGTGAAAGGACCGGTTCGTTTTTGGGAAAAAAAAGATTTACATTACATAATGATTACATGTGTAATTTTACATAACATGATAATTGAAGATGAACGTGATCTCGATGCACCAATTGAAGTTGGAAGAGAAGTTCCACCTCCCCAAGTCGAAGTAGTCATGGATGATCATATGTGGTTCCAAGAATTTTTTGCTAGGTTTAGAAAAATCAAAAATAAAGATGCTCATTTTTCACTTCGAAATGCATTAGTTGATAATTTATGGGAGAAGTATACAAATGGTGATGCATAAATTATGTTTTGTTATTTTATATGGTGTAATGTATTTTATTATAATATATAAATGTTAACTTTTAGTTAATATTTTGAACTTTTGAAAATTTTAGTAAAAATAAAATAGTTAGGATCAATTTGCAAAGTTTAAAAATATAGTGTACAATTAACAATTAACAAAAGAAGTTAAAAAAGGAATATACTTGGAATATTATTTTTTGGTGTAAAAATGGTGTAATGCATTGGAGTAAAACCTAACACCATTTTAGTGTTACACCATTTTAGTGTAAAATTTGGTGTAATGCATTGGAGATGCTCTAAATAGGTATAAATGGGTAAGTGTAAACTAAACGGGTCTAAATGGGTAGTCCTATTAGACTCCTAAACTAAACGGGTCTTAACGGGTTTCGGGTCTAAATGGGACGGGGTCTAAATGGGACGGGTTTACCCATATTAACATCACTAGAGAATACCCTACATCTTCTTCCCATCAAATCTACAGATCCAACAAACGAAACATCTTACGTAGTTACAATGTGAGACACCACACAAACACTATATGGACAAGAAACACGAAACCAGAAGACAATACTCAGTATAATCCGATTGATTTCCACAATGGACGCAAAATCAACAAATTTTGAGCGGGATCAATAACCACATGGTGATTGAGTAACCGTTGAATTTATATTTATATAATTTGTTTCTAAAGAGTGATGAGTGATAGCTAAATCCTTCTCTAATGTCTACCCTTTTTGATCAATGATTTTTTTTTCTAAAATCTGTATCTTAAAACGAACGTTCCTTGTCATCTTTGGGTAGTTTGGGTGCCCTCTTTGGGTAGTTTGAAGATTTTCCAGCGTTCACATCTTCTTTTCCTGAATTTTGTGACAGAAAAAATAGAACAAAAAAAATTTATACTATCGACAAGTTCAAGTTATTCTTATCTAACAATTGTTCCTATCACAAACTACCCAAGATACCTCTAACGGCAATCATCATCATCCAAACCCCAACATGATCACATCTTTATTAAAATCGTTTACAATTCTTCTGTCATTAAGATGGAAATAGTAATACCAATCAAACGTCATCAATTATCTATCAATATTCTGAATTTGCCACCAATTATGAAATCTAAAATCATTTTTAATTTGGGGATACTCCACAACAAAAGAGAATGGTGAAGAGAATAGGGGCTTACCGAGATCGAATTCAAAATCGACGAAGTATGATCTAAGATTTCTTTGACATACAGATGAAGAGAAAGCAAGGGATCTTAAAGAGGCGTAAAATAAGATCCCTTTAGGTTTTGAGAGAGAGAAGTAAAATATTATGAAACCATTTTGAAGGGTTTCCAATACAAATATACGAACAATCACAACTTTTCATAAATGAAAGGATTCTAAGATTTAAAAGGGTTCGAATCCTCACTCTTCAGTTGCATCTCTCCGGATCAAAAAGTCTATCATGTCTATTCGTTACCAAAAAGCAACTATTGAAATCTGATGGATCTTGACCGTCCATTGGATTTAAGAAAGTAATATCAACCATTAGATCTTCTATAAAAAAAAGTGTGACGTCATCATTCCCTAAAAAGAGTTTTGCTATTATATATAGATTCGCGACCGTCTCACACTCCGATTGGTTATCATTTTTGAGTAAAACGGTTAAAAATTTTTAAACGGTTGTGAAGAAGATCGTTTTAGAGAAGTGGTGAGACTTGACGGAATAAAAACAGTCTGAAACAACGTTCAACTCCCCCATAATGCTTTTTATGCTTCATGTTTTCTACGATTGTTTTATGATGTGGCCTCTTCATGTTGAAATATGCAAATTGAACCAGTGTGATCAACCAACTGTTTCTAAATAACAAAAAAATTCATTTACTTTTATAACTACCAATGTTCTATTTTGGAATGAGGCTATTTATCAACTTCAATAGACAAAAAGATGGGGCGCGAATGGTGCATGATGAACAAATATGTGATACGAAATTGAGGGTTCGAAAAATACATTTGTGAGGAGAATAGATATCAATAAATCCTATGATGGCCTCATTATATTGTTTAAATGGGGTTGAACCATTATATATATTGAATTATACTAACTAGCTTTTCTGGTTTCTATGGATTAGGTTCCAGTCCATAGCCTTTCATTAAAACATATGTCCATTTCAAAGATCAAAAATTTGCTGCTATGAAATTTGAAAAGGAAGTTGTTTCTGCTGATTTGTGAACTTTTCCATGAGTTAATTATTGATGTGTTTGTATTCAGATCATAAACCATCACTATCTACCATTCCAGTTCATATTTCTCTAAAATTCCTATAGAAGTCAAATGTATGTTTGAGATAACATGTACATGATTTTCCGTTGATAATATGCATTCTTTTTTTGCAAAATGGCAGACATTCCATTTGTATCTCTTTCTTGTTATTCTGATCAGATATGCGTTTTATTGTACTGCCTGAAACAAAAGGAATATGAGAGTAGATATTGTCACCAAGACCATTTGAATGCATCGAACAACGAAGTCGCATACTTGCGCCCGACTTGCCTTTGTAATGTAAACACTCATCACGAGTTTATACATTCAAAGTTGCATCAAATATATCGTTACTTGACAATAAATGAACTTCGCAATGCTTAAATGTTAACATGAGTTCCATTTCTCTACACGAATCTGCAAATAGTTTTGGTTACACCGTGGGAACAACCAAGTAAGATATAATTTTATGGTATATGTGCTTCTTTTGTACAAATATAATTCCTTACTATTGCGCATTGTGGTATTGCCTGAAACAAGCGGCACAAGGAAGTCGTTTTTGTCATGTAGACCATGCTATTGCGTCGCATATTGCATATGTACATATGCGGCCTACTTGTCTCCGCAACGTCAACACTCATAACGAGTTTATTCACTCAAAACTGACTGAAATTTACCGCAACTTGACCACAAATGAAATTGGAGCTCCCCCGAGTACTCGATCTTCACACGAATCTAAACATTCTTTCAGTGCCACCGTGACAACAACCAGGTAAAACTCATCTTATATTAACTTCATCTTATGTTAACACCATGCCAACAACAAATTTACTATTGTTTTCATTACATGTTTCTTCAATACAGAACTTAATTTCTGAGAAGAATTTCGTGCGTGGATTTTTCTTGGTCTGTGTGCTCCACACAATCGTGTGTGGAGGCGAGGAAACATGTGGACCTCTGGAAACATGATTTGATATCTCTACAAACCTGTTGCACCAGAAGCGGTGGCTGCGAGGTGGTTTTTTCATGGTTACGTCCTTCCGTTTGACATGCGGGTATATTACTTTATGAGATATACGGTTGTCCCAGAGAGCATCCTCCACTTCCTCAAGGACAGCGAAGAGGAGGAGGTGGACGGGGACGAGAAGGTGGTTTTGAGCAAGGACATGGACGAGGAGGAGGTTTTCAGCAATAGGGACGAGGAGGAGGGTTTCAGCAACAAGGACAGGGTCGAGGAGGAGGTTTTCAGAGACCTCTTATGTTTCAGTCTTTGTTTCAGAGACTGTTGGGAGCCAAAAATGTCCACAAGAGAACAAAAGCTGGTGCCAGCTTAGGTGGAAAAAGCGCAGAACAAGTAATCCAAATATAGGAGTTCTCTTTTGAAGAAGATTTGCATGGGAAATTTGGCATTGCTATGAATCCCAATGTTATGCCGAAGAAACAAAGGGGTGGGACATTACAAACAAAGTGTTCCATTACATCATTTATTTTATTTATTTGTATCAGTTATAATTGATGCAAAAAAGTTTTACATCATTTATTTAAGTGATTCTGAAAATGGTGATGCAAATACTTTGTATCAATTTAAACATAAACGATGTCAATTTATATAGGTTACAAAAAGTGATGTAAACTTTAAATCAATTAATAGAAATCATCTTAGTATTTCTTACGGTTACAACAAATGATGCTAAATATTTGTATCATTTATTTTAATTGATGTTATGATTATAAATAAACTATAATTAGTTATTTCGTATATATTATTTTACTATAAAACAAATTAACAAGCTTTATTGGAAACGTAACTTAAGAGTCTAAAATTATTTATTTATGAACTCTATTAGATTAAAATCAATTAAAACAACTATTAGCCCACTAACCGAAAAATTGGTACATGTATGAGAATATTTATAGGAAGGAACTTCTCTCCAACCCTTCATTTGTTTTCGATGTGGGATAAATGGTGTGCAATCAAAAGAAACGAATCTCTAAAGAAATTTTAAGTAATTGCATCAGTCTTTTCTTAACTGATGTTAAACAATTAATTAATAATTATTATAAATATATTTACATCAGTTTGAAATTGACAATATTTTGTATCTTCTTTTAAATGATGCTAACACACATTAGTAAATGTATCAATTATCTAAGTGATGAGAATTCATATTTTTGTGTCAATTTCTAAAAAAATTATTTAAACATGTAGAAATTTATATCAATTTTACTGAAAGTGATGTTAAACTAGTCAATAAAACATCAATTATCAAAATTGATGTTAGATAATAAAGTTTGTATCATTACCTAATTCATTTAGTTAAGTGATTCAATTTAAGTGATGTAATACACTCCTTTTTTTTTTGTAGTGGGAGAAAAAATAATGTAAAATTCCTTATGGTTCAGTCCCGTGAAAAAGATGAAGCTGATGGGTTTCAGAGGGAGATGAGCAAGAGTAGAACTCCACCACATATCGAGAGCACGAGAACTGGCAAAAGGTCTGCGTTATCAGACAAAAAAGGATGTTCCCTTGAGCTTCATCAACAGAGCAAAGCCAAGAAACAGAAACCAGATATTAGAACAAGGGAAAAAGGTTTTTATCCATTGCCAGAAGATGAAACAGCAGCTACACCAGAGATGTTCCATGGATTATCCAAAAATGGCGAGGAACAAGAAAAGGCGAATAAAGTTCTCAGGGAAAAGTCTTTTAAGCCAAATCCCGAATTCCAGAGTCAAAGGTTTGGATATAAAGCACCATTCTCAAGTCCTTACCCTCCCCAAGCATTGACTGAAACAAGAATATGTAGCTTCAGTACTAAGAGAACCTCCCGATGGACAAAAGCCCAAGCATCAGATACCGAGAAGAGATTGCGTGTAACCTTCATAAACTCAAGCTGCCTTATTGTCACTTAAGATTATGCATGTTGGACTTTACATATTCTTCTTCAACCTTTGTGTATCTTTATCTCTTTTCACGACTTGTTGGAGAAGAAAGGAAATTATTCTTTCGGAAGTGAGTGTTCTGCCGAGCCAAATAAAGATTTAGTTCTGTCGTTTGAAGAGAAAGATTCAGATGGATCAAGAGAAGAAGACTTACCAGCGTTGGGACATTATGACAGTATGCTTCTTCTTATTATATTGTTTTCCTGGACATTTACAAACTGGAGGCTCTTATTTTCTTCTTAAACAAATCCATGTTTTACTTATGTTATTGATCTTCTGATTCAGGTCCCTCAGAAAGGGAAACTTCTACCTGGAGTAATGAGAAATCTAAGCCAGGCTCTAGCTCAGCTAAACGTAACTCTCACCTTAAGGGCAATGGATGTGTCATGTTGAGTCCTACTTCCTCTTTTTCCAAAGGTATAATACTCATTAGTATGTCATTGCTGTGTGGCTTTTTCTACTACACTCTAATTTGTTTTGTCCTGGAAACTGAGCAGGGATCCATGAAACGGATCTCTTCCAGCGGTTTTCAGAGATGACGGAAGATGAAGGCTTGGGAAGGTTCTCTTGTTGATATAATGTTACATGATATCTTCTTTCCTATGTTGATTTGATTACTTACCATGTGTCAGGGCTGTTGCTGTGGCTCTTCAAAACCTTGAGAAAAAGCTGAAATCTGCAGCTAAAAAGAAGTCAGCAGAACTTATAGCATCAGTCTCCGAGGAAATACATCTAGAGTTGGAGAATGTCAAGTCTCACATCATAACAGAAGTGTATGGATGACAAGGTACAACATTGCATCATATCCTGATCACTGTGATTTATTTCAGTCATAAACCTTTACTCATATCCATTTACTCACCGTGTCTTTTTTTCACATGATGCAGCTGAAGTGATTGTCGCAGACGGTTTGAAGGAGGATGTGTTAGATTGGCCTAATGTGTGGCCTTTTCATGACATTCATGTTTTTTTTTTTGATATTAACGTTTTTTTCATGACACTCATGTTGGACTCTGTACGAAGACAAATCAAACTATAGTACGCAATGAGATTACTAATTTGTTTGTGTTTTATACAATAGCCGGAAAAGAAAACATTATTCTGCGTAACATGTACAAATTGCAATATATGATCATCAAGAATTTTATAATTTAAAGTGTTTATTCTCTTTAATACTTTTGGACGGTGCCGTTTGCAAATTAATACGAGAGGATACAAGAAATATCCTACAAATATAAATTTATATATTTGGATTTAGTGTATAAAATATTAATTGAAGATTGAATAAGAACCAAAACCAAAGATGAATCAAAAAGACTATTACAAGGTTAGCTACCATTAATTCCCTTGAATCTTAAAATGCGGAAAACCGAATCAAAACCTAAACTAAAAACCAAATTAAACTCTGAGGGGATGTGAATCTCACAAGAACTTGATTTGGCATTTAGATGAACTGTAAGGAAGAAGAAGAAGGTCATTGATGAGTTGCAGTTTCTCGTTGTCATCAGCATCAATTTCCACTTTCATCATTTCAAGAAACTGCATTTGATATAAAAAGCACTGGGATTGTATAAATTCTCCACCACTTCCTCTAAAACCATATATCTCCAACACCTTCACTTCACTTGGATCAATGTAGAATCCCTCACTTCTTATACAGTGCAAGCTCTGGATAAACAAGCATCACAAATAAAGAGTTAGGATTCTAAATTGGCAAATTCTCTGCTTTATAAATACTCCCTGGTCTATGTGCATCATATCACTTGATGTTTAAGCATATTACACACAAATTAAAAAACCATATAAATATTATTGTTTAAATAAAAAATTAGTTCAACCAATCACAAAAGAATACTGCAGAATTTTAATGGTCACAAAAGATAAAAGAATATTAATTTTTACCTTCAAATTGAAAACATCAACTAATTTGATACAAAAGATTTTCTCTAAAACAAGTAATATGATGATACATAGGGATTAGATGATGATACAACACCTTGAGGACCAAAGTTTCTAGCTTTGGAGATTTATTGAGCAGACTCGGAAGCACATACCAATCTATAGAAAGCCAAACAAGGTTTACAAAGGAAGGTAATTCTACTTCCGGACTGCTTGAATACATAGTCTGAAACACACACAAAAACAAACTAGTGGTTATTTGACCAGACCAGAAAATGATTTTTAAGGCAAGGACAAAGAGACACACCTTAAGAGAATTAGAAGACAGGGAAAGACTTTTAACGTTGCTCATCCAACATGCTTATAAACACTCCATTGCTGTTCCAAATCAACATCTAGTTTGGCTTCAACAAGGGAATCCAAGAAATTGGCAGTTGAATTATAAGGACAAGGACTGAGACCAGAGAAGTCAAGGTAAACAAGACTCGGTGCGTCGATCTCGGTGAATCTAGAGTGTTCCAAAATGTTATTGTAGTGAACTGTGAGTCTCTTTAGGGTTTTGTGGGATATGATTAATTTTGTTGAAGCTCGTCGAGCGTATGTGTAATATTGTACGTTCTCAACATATGAGTAATATTGTAAGGATAATTCCTCAAGTATTGGACAACCAGGAAGCATCCCACGACAAAATTGCTCGTTTCTAAACCAAACTCCATGGAGGAAAAGACTCTTTAGCACTGGAAGGAACACAGGCACTCGAAAATCTATACGAAGAAGACCAAGCTCTATTCCTAACGTTAGCTTAACCAGCGTCTTGTTTGTGAAGACAATGCTATAAGGAATCCTTGGTGCCCCCAACGATTCATTCATTCTTAAACGGAGATCAAGATCCATGAGACCTCGTTCCAAGGCCATCCTTATCCATTTCTCCGTAAGAGTGTAACAGATACGACCATCTTGGCATTTTAGCGAGAGCTTCTTTATGGAATTGCAACCGAAAAGTGTTTTATCGGCGAAATCCCTGAATCTCTGGTGCACATCTTTCCTCTTTATAAATCTAGCCACCACCTCCTCCTCCTCCTCTGGATACAGTAAATCAGAGTCGTCTAAGCATAAATCATGTTGAGATACAAAAGAAAACAGATTCCTCCACCTTTTGGAGAGGACAGATGTAGAAACAGATCGTTTAATGGGAAGAAATGACAAGATTTGAGAAAGTATATCATCAGGAAGAGAGCTGATTGCATCTACAGATTCTATTTTCACCTTTTGGCATCCATTGAGACACACACAGATGACAGATCCAAGCCCTAGTAAGTATTCACCTTTTTAGGTAAGGCAAAGAAGATAGCTAATTAGGGTTTCTAAACATTTATAGTTTGCCCTATCTTCTTCCTCAAGTAAACATTGTGGATCCTCCAAGTAAATCCTAAAACTCTACTAAGATGTGCCTTTGGGTTTATAAGAAAAATCTCAGCGAAGAGGCAGCCAAGTAAGAACAACGATCAACCTAGCTGAGTTTTTAAGTACTAAATTTCGGCTTGATGGGCTTTAGTGGACTAATTTATATGTGTAATTGAAATTTTATCAAAAGTCGAAAACAGAGGAGTAATCCTAGGATTAAAACCCGAACCCGACGTACCCGACCCGACCCGACCCGAAAATACCCTACCCGAATCCGACCCGAAATTTTCAAATACCCTAATGGATCCTAAACACCTATACCCGAAAAACCCGACCCGAACTTAAACCCGAACTTACCCAAAACATAAAAAAAATCGGGTACTTTTAAGAATTTTAGTCATTTACGGAGTTTTTTTGAAAAATATTGTATAAAAATAACTAAAACATAGTAAATCCAAAAAAAATTAGGATAAATCTAAAAAATAGCATATTTTTTTTAGTATTTAGGGTAAAATTACCATAATGGATTCTATTTTAAAACTCAAACCCGACCCGAACCCGAACCTACCCTACCCGAACCCGACCCGAAATATTCAAATACCCTAATGGGTTCTAAACACCTATACCCGAATTATCCAAAACCCGAAATACCTGACCCGACCCTACCCGCTTACTCAAAATCTCAGGACTACAGAGTATGAAGAAGATAGGCTCACATGAACATATAATTTCGAAAATTTTGCTATGCGTTTGAAAATTAATGTGAAAGTTCTTTCTTTAAAAAGATGACTCTTATTTCAAAAGTTTTAAAGTGGATATGCTAACTCTAAACCAATTATTATAGAATTGAGAAATCCGAACTACTTTGTAGTTTTTGCAATATGAAACAATGCAAAGTAAACAACAAACGGAGAGTGGCTTCATTTTTAGATTAAATGTCACGATCAATCACATTGCACCGTGGGGTGTGATAAACATTTCTCATTCTTTTGTTTTTTTCTTCTGGACCTTTTATTGTAATATTAGCAGGCTTTTGTGGGTTTCTGCTTTACCAAATTAATGTTCAACAAGCAAATGCAACCAAAGCAAGGGTAAGAGCAATAGCTGATTTCACACATATCTCTTGCAGTAGGAAATTGTTAACAAATTTACAATGAACCAATTGTTGGTTTCAGAGGTTTGGGAAAATAGGTCTGGAATACGCGAGGAGACCAAACTGAAGTTCATGACTCTTGACTACGTGAAGAGAACAAAGTTGAAGTCTGTCTTGTTTTTAAGTTACAAGTTTGTATGCAGATTATGTATTTGAGACTATGATTCTCTTTCTGAATTTACGTTTTCTCTGTTCTTGACAAAAAAAAATTACTTTTCCTCTGCCTTAGATTCTTGATTCCTTGGTTTCATTATGTCATGTCTCTATTCCTGAAACAATCATTGTGGCATTTTTTTTTCTCCCATCACAATTATCAATTCTACTTGTATTCGAATTTGGTTTCTCTGATGTGCTCGTGTTGTCTATTCAATAATGGCCTTTCTCCTCTTGCTTCAAGTTGAGAAAATAGCATCGACATCAAAATCCCTAGCGAAATTCTTCTTCATGAATGTTTTTTTTTCCAGGTCCTTAGCACTTTTGTTAGAGGAGGAATAACCTATACAGAAAAATCTCTATAAATTAATAACGTGGACCATGATATTTTATTAATTTAGCGAGATATTAACTTATCGAGAGATTATTTGGGTCGAAAACTTAATTCGGGACTGAAAAATTCTATTAATTTAGATCGAGTATTAATTTATACAGGTTCTACTGTATTTGTTTCTAATCAGATTCTTGAGATCTTAAGAGGAGAATACAATTCTTTTCATCTGCAAGTGGAAGGACTTTCGTCTATGAAAGGACTTTCTTGTGTGGAGTTCTCATTCACAGCAACAGCTCAAGAAAACTCTCTGGAAGGCGGTTGTCAACACGATCCAAACATGAAGTTAGTTCTGTCCCTTTTTTCTGGAAGACGATTGTCATTATCCTATCGCAAACTCATAGGCGACATAACAGGCCAGAGGCAACGTGGAATAAGACTCATGGGAAAGTCACCATCTCGGCATTGAACATCACGAGTGTGGTGCAACGGATGCTCTCAGTTCTCAGAACTCGTGGCTGGATGCTGGAAATATCTCCAGCTTTCCTTCTTACTTGGCTTATCTGAAAAAATGTTTTAGTCTCGGGCTGATCGAGCTAAACTGTTTTTGCCCTAGTCTCATATTTCTTATCACAAGTACTCAAGCAAATAATCAAGAAAAAAATAAAGGCCACAATGATAGTCATAGTCTCAGGACATAAATGAAACTTAGACTCCTGTCCAAAAACGCGGATTACTTTTCAAGAACTAAATTTTAAAATGAAGAAGAAAAACAACCAATTTCAATTTAGGTGTACGTGCGGGTGATCAGGAGATCAACTCGAGGAGTGCTCAAGCACAAATTGATCTTGCAAGTGGCATATTACGTTATCAATTGTTGTGCTTTATATCAAAAGGGTTTATTTCTACTTGGTGGTGGGAGTCCAGTAGGATCTCACCAAGATTTCCTTTGATTTTAAGTAAATTAAGCAAAACATAATGATATGGTAGTTTCTTGTCACCCAAGAAACGATGTAACCACAAGTAACTGTTCTCATGTGACCCAAGGCCTGTAACTAATTGTATTTCTCCATTTGTATATAGGCTTGCTTCCCAACAAAACATGTACATACTAACCTAAGGGATAAGGCATAGAGTTACAAAATCGCATACTAAATCAATGCCTAAAATAAAATGTAACGACTCTTCTCATCGGACTCATTTCGCGAATTTACCCATACGATTGTTTTTAATTCAATCCAGCAATATCTCGGCGGATTTGGTTCCAACCCCCAAACACTACACATACGAATGTTCACGAAAAAACAGCTTTGGTAAGATTCATTGAAAAGACATAAACACGTTGGTAAGAAAAAGTTGGTAAGGAAAAATATTTTTTTAAAAAAAAATTGTTAGCAAGATGATGTTAAATAAAGATGAGAGAAAATAACAAAAGTAAATAAATATTAAAAAATGAAGATGAATGAAACGCAAAACGAAAAGAAAATTACTATAGTATATTATCACAACAAATGACAATTGTTTAATAACAGAAACATATTTTTTAGAGCTATTTTAGATTTAATAATTCACTATATTAAAAACGTAAAGTTCTAGTATGAGATAAGAATAAAAGTAAGATAAACTTCAAAAGAAAGATAAAAAACTATCCCAAAAGAAGATAGTATCGTAAATTAGCCAAATTTAAGGGGCACTATAACACTAACCTCACCTTTAAATATCCCACGCTCCTCTTCCCTATACCTTTGCTTGCCCAAATCATCCCAAATATTGAATCAAAGCAACGCCTAAACATGTTTTCTCTCTAACCCTTTTTTTTTTTTTTCTCTCCCAAAATTTTCCTTCACTTTCTCGGGAAAATTCATTTCGTTTTTTTCGTCATGGGGAAGAACAATACAATCAGAAGCGTTGTACGGATCCGTCATATGCTTAAACAATGGCAGAAAAAAGCACATATCGGATCATCCAACAACGATTCTGTTTCCGACGTACCTCCTGGACACGTGGCGGTATCCGTCGGCGAAAACCGCCGTCGATACGTCGTCCGAGCGAAACATCTCAACCATCCGATTTTTCGACGGCTTCTCGCGGAGGCAGAGGAAGAGTACGGATTCTCTAACGACGGTCCATTAGCGATTCCTTGTGACGAATCATTGTTCGAGGAGATTATCGGAGTTGTAACTCGGTCTGAGTCATCAGGACGAGGAGATCCGGCGACGCTGGATGATCTCCGGCGATGTAGTCACGTCGGAATGGCGAAAAACGTTGAATCTCGACCGTTGCTTCCTGGTATTGCTGAAAAATCTGTGTGTTGATGATGATGATGATGTTAAACTTGAATCATGTGTGCAAAATGGAATTTGGTTAGAGATTAAATTTTTCAATCTCTAATTAGAGATTTGGTTTTTTTTTTAATTTAAGTTTTATGTTTTTATTTCGTTTTGCTAATTATTATGATCCTAGTTTGACTGGGAAAATTCACTAATGGAGATGGCAAATTAGGGTTTGATTGATTTTTTTGGTTGGCCGCCGATAATGTCATCCCAAGATTGAAAGAAGATTTGAAGGAGAGTTTTTGGAGAGAGAGAGAGCCTCAGTTTTAAAAAATTTAGAGATATTTTTTATTTGGTCAAGAGAATTATTATTTGTATCTTTTGGCTATTTTCAATTGTATATTTCAGATTTCTGGATTTTATAACTGAGGAATAATATTAAATTTGAAGAAGTTGCTTGTTTATGCTTTTTGTTTATGGTAAATACATGTCATGAGCGTTTTATGTTCTGTTTAGAGAAATTATTAACATTTATATGGTTTCATATTTATTTCGAAAAGGTGATGATGTCTTGTTACCGAATTTATTGGTAAAGATAATTACAAACATTGAAATGGTTATTTTTTTATCGGCTAAAATACATGGAAGTGATTTTGTTTGGGAAATGAGATTTGCCGTTTCAACTGAATGTACTAGAGTAACATTAATTTGTTTAAAAAACAGTAAATAGTAGATTTGATGTGTCAAAAATATATTTGTGTAAATTGGCTAATCAAATTAGAACTATCATCTAATACAAAACAATGATGCAAACAAAAACATATTTGTCATATATGTATATATTATATGAAATATTTATTATATGGAATCATATGGTACATATAAAAGAACATATCATATTAGCAACACACACATACACACTACAATTTAATATTTGTAGATTTTTATGCAAATTTCTATTATATTTAAAGTAGAACATATACAATAATTAATACTTATTAGTATGTTTGGCCATTTAAATAGTTAATAAATATGAGTGAAAAATCTTATAGAAAAATATATATTAAAAAATAATGTATACATACACATAAATATATGTTTGGCAATTGTTATTTTCCTCGGAATTGGAGAACACATATATGTGTAAATTATATGATTTAATTTAATTTATCTCTAGAGCTCTACCGTAACCAGCATAATTCAATTTGTACGGTATACGTGGTACGTCCAGCAAAAGCATCTCACCTAAATACGTGATGTTAACTATTGCTTTAACTACGAGTAGAAGAAATTATTTTAAATTTTACCCAATATATCTACGAAAATCATATCAAATAAGCTTCCCATTCTATATGACCAAAACATGGCCAAATTTAAGTCACAAATTAGCCACAAAAATCACCAAAAAAATGTTTACATATACGAAATAAAATTATAGTGGTATCTAAGAATTGCATCGATCATTTTTCTTAAGCATAAGCTCAATTTTGAAGGTTTATCATCTTTTGATGAGCTAAAAGCTATTACGTTATAAGACAATCTTTCATGATAATTAATTTGTTTCACTAGAAAAGAGTATCCGGATCGTTGACTAATCGTAGAATTAACCATTCACCAAAAAAAGTAATTGACAGAGATGGATTGTGCTTTTAGTAGACAAGCAAATCTTAGTAAATCATCTAGCTTTTGCGTGAATATTCATTAAAGCACTAAGCAATTTAATAATTAAACTATATGGACTGTTTTATTTATTTTTATAATTCATTTAATTACTTTTGAAAAGAATTAGTCATAAGGCATTTGTTCTATTGTCGAGAGTTTTACTAAAGAAACATGCAAGACTCAAAAATATAGATTTAACAATGTCGGAAATTTAATACTCCTTCTGTTCCCCAATAAGTGATGTTTGTTTTCTTTTAAAAATAATGTTTTTAACTTACAATGCAGAATTAATTAACGACCATACGTTTTTTTAAGGTTTCCACTAGAATTATTCCGGTTCTGCCAAGATTGGTATAATATGGATCGAATTAAATGTGGTCCTGCTATTTTCCAAATCCTAAAAATCGGTCAAGGCTTGACAGAAAATCTAAACACCGAGATTAATATAGAACCTACAGTTAAGAAAAAATCGTGGAGAACTAACCATTATTGAACGGACAATAAAAAAATTCTGTCTAAACCATTAGAACTTTATTAACCATTATATAAAATCCAGCCGGATTAGGAAGTAATTGTTTTATGAACAAGTTGAATTCGGACGTTACGTAGCCTACTAAAAGTAAGACACTATTTGCTGTATAGGTCGTTCGTTGAGTAGTATGTGTCGTCATAATCCTTGTAAATTATCATGCTTACTTTTTGAAAAGTGGTCACTAAAGATCATAGTGTCTTCTAAATTACCTAACAGATTACATTCGTTGCTTTATTAATTTAGTAATTAACAACTTGCACATAATTTAGTTACAATATATATTGGTAATCGGGTTTCAAATATATCGTATGATTCCGTGAGAATATTGGATTCCAATCTCTATGACTTTGGGAAACATTTTCTACCACTACAATTTATCTGAATAATATAACGATGAAATATACAGTGAGTACTACTTTGAGCATATATAATAATTACAATATGAAATATTCTAGCAGTATTTCCAGTGTGAATGATCCCATTTAATTAATAAATCATTAAATAGTTTTCTATGTCGATATAAGCAGATAAATTTTGAGTTATGCCACTCTTTCCATGCCACTTTTCAAATATGTCACTATGTTACAATCATGTCACTGTTTGAAAATCATTACAATCATGCCACTATTTTCTGATTTTTTTTTCTCATCCAAATTTTGTTTTTTTTTCTCTGAATTCGATTCTCGTCATCTCTGATTTCACTATCTCTGATCTTTGTCGCGATTTCCGCTAAAAAATCTTGAGAGGGCATTGTTGTTAACGAAGAACATGGATATGAGATTAGAAAAATGTGGATATGAGATTAGAAGAACGTGGATCTGAGATTAGATCGAGCAGATTTAGAAAAAAGAAGAAGAAGAAGAAGAAGAAGATTAGATCTCAAAGCAAATTCGAACACAAACAACTGTAAATTTTCGAGTTTGGGTTAACTATTATGCATTTAGGGTATAGATTTTGGAGGGGAGAAAGGGGCTAGGGTTTGATAGCTCAGGTTTTAACCCGAAATAAATCACTGCAAGTGCACAGGCACGCAATAGTATATTCAGGGATCGAATCCACAAAGACCAAGTGTTACACAACAGATTATAAACTATTGAACTAAGCTAACCAGGAAATAAGATTGGGTGATGTTATCAAAATTAAAGACAAGATTGCAAGTAAAACGATTTAAATTCAGATTAATAAAAGCGCTAGGCATTAGGGAATTCTCAGGAAATCACAATCATAAACCAGACAACTATTCAGATTCTAATATGCATGCATCTTAAACTCAAAACACTGATATAAATTGCTCCACTTTCGTGATAACAATTACTTTCCCTAGAGATCCGAGTGCCTAAACTTTTGTTTGGTCACGGTTATCCTAGACAAGCATAACGAAAGCAATAGATGAAAACTGCATAATCAATAAAAGATAAATCAAATAGGGTTAAGAAATCTTCTCCAAAGGTAGATGAGATCTTCTCCCAATACAATTGCTGAATAGCTCTACAAGTCTGAGTAAAAACGTGATAAAAGAGGTCCTCCTCTAATAAAAACGAAACCTTATGGGTTTATATAGAAAATAAAATGGAAAAGGAAATTTTCCTAAAAATCTGGGAAGTGGACCGGTCGGTCTGGAATCGAGATCGGTCGGTCCGGTTTCCAGAACCAAAATCTTCAAGTCTTCTTGTGTATGGACCGGTCGGTCCTGGTGTGGACCGGTCGGTCCCCTTTCCAGGAGCTTCGGGTCTTCGAGACGTCAAAGTGGACCGGTCGGTCCAGGAGGTGGACCGGTCGGTCCGGACTCCAGAAAACTCCGGTTTTTGCTCGAATGCTTGAATCTCTTCCCGTACGCATGTGGTTCCAAATCTTCGAGTATGGATCTAAATATCAGCTCAAAACAACTCAAAAGACTCTGAAAACTTGTAAAGTTCGTGGTTAGGAACGTCCAAATTCACGTTATATCAGGGTTTTTCCTTTACATTATAAAACTGTAAAAAAAATCTTATAAAATTGTTAAAAAAATTATAAGATTTCAAAAAAGTTTAGTAAACTGTTAAAAAAAACCTTATAAAACTATTTAAAAACTGTGTAAAACTGTTTATAATGTTTTTGAAAAGTTTTATAAGGTTTTTAAACAGTTTTATAAGGTTTTTAAACAATCTTATAAACCTTTTAAAATCTTTATAAACCTTATAAAAATCTTATAAACTTTTTAAAAACCTTATAAATTATTAAACTGTTTAGTTTTTAATGACATGTACAAAAGTCTTATAAAACTGTTTAAAAACTTTATAAAAACGGAAAAACCCTAAAAACAACCAAAACCCAGATCTGACCAAAAAATAACCAGAACCCAGATCTGACAAAAAAAATAATCAAAACTCAGATTTGAACCAAAATCGAATCAAAAGCTCAAATTGGTAACCAAAATTGAATAAAAAGCTTAGATTCGTAACCAAAATCGAATCAAAAACTTAAATTTGTAACCAAAATCGAATCTAAGAAAACAAAATTCATAGAGTAACCTCTTCTTCTTCTTCGTCTTCGTTGTCTTCTTCTTCTTCTTCTTCTTCTTCTTCTTCTTCCAATCCAGAAAATCAAAATCGATTTAGAAGAAAAAAATTATGGAGATTTACGTTGATGAGAGAAAATCGAAAATTCTAGATCTATTCTCGATGCTTTTGCGTTTAATGGAGTCAAAGAGAGAATCAAAAACTTTAGATCTATAACCCAAATCTAATTTGCAATTTTAGGGAAGAGAAGTTTTTGAGATGTGCTTTTTGGATATGGAATCGTAAAAGAGAAGAAGAAGAAGTCAAAACTGTTTTTTTTTAAAATGTTAATGATTAGTGGCACGCTTATAATAATTATGTGAACAGTGACATATTTGATTAAAATTTTGCCAAATGTGGCATATTTGCAATTGCCCCATATAAGCATTTAATTATACTAAGGTTCACTTGTACGAACGTTAGAAAAACAAATACTAATAGTATGTTCTAGTTGTCAAATGATGTCTTAAAATTAGATTAAAATATTTTTTAACACTAACGGTAAAGAAGAATTTAAGAAAAAAATAATTTTGATGAAATATGGTATTTAATTTTTCTCTATCCACGATTAAACTAGTATTTTGTAGAGCATCATAATTGGATGAAATTTTAGTATAGACACTAAACTCCAAACACCAAGAAAACAAAGTAATACTCCCTTCATTTTTTATTAATTGTCATTCTATACTTAATTTTTTGTTTCAAACTAGTTGTTTTATATTTTGTATGCAGATTTATAACTAATTTTTAATTTTATTCATACTTTTCAATTTTATTAATTATTCATATCAAACAAATAATGTATTAATAAGGGATAAAATAGAATTTTTAATTTGTGTGAAACTCCTAAAAAAACAACTAATTTAAAAAGAATATCATTAAAAGCTCATAATATTTTATTTATTTTTGTTCTTCCAAGTCTTTTTTTAATTATTTGATATTTGTGTTCTTCGTAATTTTGCGCTCCGAATCAGCGTTGTCGCAATCGTCGCAGACGAAGGATAGTATTATGCTTACATACCAGAGCATTGATTAATTAATATTCATAAAACCAACGTAGCTTGGAATGCGTGATAAAATCTCGCATCAATATTCGAAATTAACGACTATTCAAAATAGATCCAAACAATGGAATTGTACAGTCGTTAAAATGATTTAATATTGGAGCATGGGAGGCCTAACCTTTTTTCGATCAATTTAATTAATGTTTAATTACCGTTTTAATTAATTGTACGGAACAGGCAAAAGCCGTAGAAGAAGGAATCGTTTCATTGCGCATGCAGTCCATAGATATATATGATACTTATATTCGTTCACGAAAAGAAAAAGAATTATATACTATATGTTATATATATTAATATATAATATATAGTTACATACGGTGACTCTATGAATGATCAAGGGACGCCATATTTGGAAACAGCTCAATATTATTTGTAAAGTCCCTTTTGATACAACTACTTCCATTACCATGCATGAGCCATTTTCTTTGCTTTGTACTAGTGTCTGTTATACACGAATGTATGTTTGTAAATTACAACTGGATAGTTATTTAAGTCAGTTTCTTTGCTTTATAAATTTATAATATATGTCTATACATATATAAATAAACATGTATTTTCATTTATTATGAATAAGTACATTTACTTGTCCAACCGCAAAGGAAGTTTGGGCCCTTTCCGGCCTTTTCGCCGATAACCAAACCTTTCCGTCAGAGAATCTTAGAACTAATTTTGACTTTCTCTTCTGGCGTATCCCTCAGTCGAGGGATACAAACGAAGCCAAGAAGGCCTTTCCGTGGATCATATGGTATATCTGGAAAGCGCGAAATGACAAGAAGTTTAATGCAGTAAACCGCGAAGCGAATGCGACTCTAGCAATGGCAATCAAGGAGGCACGAGAATGGACCGAGGCAAACATCTCGGATCAAGTGCTACCATTTCAACCCCCGCTCATACCAGACACGCACGCAGCCACTTTCACCTGCTTCGTTGATGGCTCATGGAAAAGAGAGGACAATACAAGTGGAGTGGGATGGGTTTTGCAATTACAAGATGGACGACAGATTTGCTGGGCCTACAAGGAAGCATTCGGAGTATCTCCCCCCTACACTCATAAATGCATGGCCTACTATGGGCAATGCAATCTCTGATTCAAAAGGAACGTTTTTGCTCCTCCTTCGTCACAGATTCAAGAGATCTGGTGATGATGGTAGAAGCGCCAAACGAGTGGCCCGGGTTTGAACCAGAGTTACATGAATTGGCACGCCTTCGGGAATTCTACCCCGAATTCGATCTCATCTACCGTCAACGGGAGAACAATAAGAGAGCAGATTTGTTAGCAAGGCATGCACGCACGAGGAACAAGATCTTCTCAGTTATTAGCACTTCTGTTCCTTATTGGCTCACTGATACAGAGAATGTATTCGCTAGTTAATAGAGAAGTGTGTTTTGTGAAAAAAAAAAAAAAAAGAATAAGTACATTTTAAAAGATAATTGATAGAAAGAAGTCAACTTTCACTAGTATGCACAGTTCACTAGTATTGAAACTACTTACTAGCATTGGATACTTATCGTTGAAGATTGATAATTTAGTTTACGTATAGATAGCATTGTAAAAAGTAGTATTTTTTTATTTGAAGATTTAGATTGTTTGTGATAAAATAAACAGTGTACAATTAATGCTGAAAAATGCAATTAGTGTTGGTAGACTAGTGCGGTCATTATGCATTACAGTCAAAGTAGTGAATAGTAATAAATAATACTGATGAGAAACTAGTAGGTATAGTTACTGTCAACTGTGACTATTATATAACAGATGTTTTTCGAATAAAATATATAGAACATTTACACATATACAAAGTTTTAAAAAAATAATATTGGTGGCCTAAATTCCGTCCAAACACCGTTAAAATGAACGGTGACAAGTATAGTCATGGATCTTATTTGTGTTTCAAACCCTTAATCTTATAGAAACCATTTTTTTTCATACGAATGTAGAAAAAGTCTTATCTAGTTCCGTACATGATAAAGTACCCCACATTCTCTGACAAACCCATGTTCAAGCATGCACTTTCAAAAGCTTATGTATCCATTCATATCATTTGACATAAAATCTTCTTTCTGTAAGAACCCTAATTATCAATAAGCCATTACATGAAATTTCTCAGATTAATTTTCTTGATTATGCTTGATAACAAAGTTTAGTCCAAAGTTAAAATACCTTTTTTGTTTAATGCTTATGTAGGCATCTCCAACCCCACTCTAAATCCTACTCTAAAAGCATGTTTAGAGTATATTCATCTCCAACCCCACTCTAAATCTCCAACAACTTTTTTTACTCTACATTTAGAGTAAACCTAAATCTTACTCTAAATTAGAGTTGAATTTTTTTATTTATAAAAAGGCCCTTTAACTTTTATTCATTATACTTTTACATCTAAAATATATTATTGAAATATGTTTTAGTTATTGATTCTTTATTTTTGATTAAATGATTAATGGTTTTTTAGCAAAATTATAAAATAATAACCAAAACTTATATTAAAATAAAAATCTTTAACTAAGACAATTAAAATGCAACAAAAAATTTCAAATATGATGAAATTTATTAATAAAAAATAATAAAATTAAGATAAATAATATAGAATAAATATTATAATTAATGACTTAATAATTTAAATCATCAATTTTTTTTTATTGTGTAATGTTATTTAATTTCTATATTAAAACTTCAACTAAAATATTATTGTGATTTTAGTGAATTATTGCTATTTATAAAATAATTGGATTAATTATATAATAAGTCAAGGACTAAATTGAAAAAAATATATTTAGAATATTCTTTTAGAGTAAAAAATAGAGTAATGGATTGGAGAAAACTCCTACTTTTTAGAGTGAAAAATAGAGTTATGTGTTAGAAATGTTCTAAGGTCTCTGAAAAATACACGTTTTTATGGAGCTAGGTAAATGGCAAGTTTGGTTTTGCACAAGAATTAATAAAAAATATTAGGGGAAATATTAAACAATTGGAGGAATATCTTGCATTAATTAACTTCTCTCACAGAATCAAGAGCTGTGAGGAAAACATTACAAGCTTTTCTTTACAGATCTAATAAACCCATAGAATCTCTATCTCATACGGGTTGCTCTCTTGTTAGACGAGTCAATTAACTCGTAAAATGAAAAAAAAACCACCAAGATGGGCTTAAAAAAAAAAAAAAAAGTAAGAAAAGAGAAGAGATGTTTTTGTTTGTTTGTAAAGAGAGTAGATGTTTTCTGCTTCTTCTTTAACCATCTTCTTCTTCTTCTTCTTCAACATCTTCCTCAAATGATTTTAACTTAAAAATTATCATCGAATCATGGAAGTTAGGGTTTGGAACACGAGTTCATCACAAGGAATAGTGAGACCCATGTCGTGATCGAATCCAAACTCTTCCTCAGCTCGTCTTAAGAGAGATTGAAACTCAGGATGAGTCAAGAAGGAGATTGGGACAATGTATCTACTTCTGTTTTCTCCAACATAGACAGGGAAATGCCCCTTTGGTACGTCTAGTGGAAGGCAATCTTCATCGTATCCTCCAGCATTCTTTTTCCCTAAGCTTGAACATCTCTTTAGAATCTGTTTCAGCATCGCTGTTTGAGTGAGTTTTGAAGTTTTCTTTAATATAGCCATTTGTTTTTGAGTTCTTGAGAGATAAAAGCTTTTGGTTATGTTTTGGAATATGAGAGAGAGAGAGAGAGAGTTATGGAGAAGAGATGGTGGTTATTGAGGAGTTGAGGGAGTATATATTTATATATAAAGATTTTATATTTTTATTTATTTATACATATTTGTGTGTGTAGAGGGGAAGAGAGAGACATGAAGACATGTGCATCTGTGTGGAGGGAGAGGGTGGGAGCCAAAATGGCAAAAGGCCAGCTTAAGATTCAATTTAATTGTTGGTCCTCTTTGTGACATTGTGGCCCCTTTTGATCTCCTGGTCCTTACCAAGATACACCATAAATACTATATCCTTATTATTTTTCTACTTCCTAATTCTTATACTATTTCTTTGTATATATATACACTTTAAACACTTATATTGTGACACATGGAGAGTTGCATCAGAGGAGATGTCGTATATGGAGAGCTGCATCATGGAGGCAAATGTAGAAGTTATTCACCTTAACCGCAAAAGACAAGAGATAAATGAATATCATCATAATAGAACTAGGTCAAATAGATCAAATTAGTCTAGTGATGATTGTAATATCTATAATAATTCCAGACCTTTAAAAAAGAAAAACACGTATATTGTGTGAGTGTGACTACTTAATAAAAATAATCGGCCAGCATATGCAGTATAGTCAAACTTGTATTTTCAGTTTTTGAAACTCCATACTATAACCAAGAAGTGATAACTACCCTTCTCCACCCTTCTATATCCGTTACTTTAATTCGTATCTAGAGAGACAACGATACATTTCTAATTAAATCAGCATATTACAAACTAAAGAAAAATTTAAAGCTTGACACATTTTTTAACAAATTTTTAAATCAAGAAGTTCGTTTCCATTGGACCACAATTCTGTTTCTAAACTATGCGATGTGTCATGTTAGTTGCAGACTTGCAGTGGCCAGTGAAACTCTAGTTTAAATGTGTTATGTTTACATGCATCTCTTGCCAATGGGTAGGTGAACTACCATCACAATTATTTAATTTAAATAATCTGATATAGCTATATATATCGATATCAAACTTGCTTGGGGGAAGCAATGGAGTCTAGGAAAGTTGGTCCATTAATAAACAGAATACACATTATTTTCTGTCTCGTAACTATCTTCTTCTCCAAACTCGCTCTTTCCTCCGTCTGTTCATATTCATCGTCTAGTGGTAAATAGAACAATAGACAATTTCACATTTTATATGTATGTAGATATTCATCATCATGAGTAATTTCTTAATGTGGGACATTCCAAGCCCATGTCCAACTCCCCTATTAGTATGATATTGTCTATTTTGGGTCGAAGAGGCAAAGTCCGCACGAATTTATCTTTGGTTCATTCCTAAAAGACCTCATATTAATTATACTCGGACATTACTTACATATAAAACTATTTTTGTCTAAACTTCAGAAGTGTGATTTAGTTTGCTATCCCAACACTTAAAAAAAAAAACTAAAATGCAAAAATGTATTGGAGATAACGTCGGGAATAAGTTTGTTGATCAACTATTTGGATCGTCAAAACCCGACTATAAATCAAGTGAAATCCAAAAGTGTAAAAAATTGAAGAATGTTCATTAGATTTTCGATATTATTCTTGTACAAACAACTATTTAGTTTCATTTCATATTTATATTTTTTATGGGTCATATAGCAACTTCACATTATATAGGTGTTAAGCATTACACATAGTGATTTCATATCAAACAGTACAAGTACACAACTTAATATTATAGTGTCTATAAGAGCATCTCCATCAATGGATCTAAAATTTTAGATCTTAGGAACATTTTTAATATAAATTATAATCATCAACTTTTAAGATCTCTGATAAATTTTTTTTGTTTTATTGGCTTCCATTGGTGGATCTTAAAATTAGGGGATATTCACGCCGGAATTGGTGGTGATAAGTGCGACAATGATTGAGTTTCCGGAACATGAAGAGAAGAGAAACTCGCCGGAGATTGAGTTTCCGAGAACATGAAGAGAGGAGAAACTCGCCGGATATTGAGTTTCGAGAACGACAACGATTTGGTAGAAAATACGCAAGCGAGACGACGGAGAAACTCGCCGGAGATTCGAACGGCCAAAGGAAGACAAGTGAATATCCAAAAGAGGAAGAAAAGAGCGACGGAGATCTCTGTTACACAAAAAAGGATGTGGATTTGCTTTCTCTGATTTCACTTTTTTCAGGAGAAATCGGAAAAGAAGAAGTGATTTGTTTTTCTTTTTTAAAATAAAAAAACACCAATCATGAAACGACACATGTCCGGATCTTATCGGATCTGATCAGATCCTAAAAATTCAATTTAGGACCCAGATCCACACTTTAAACCCCAATAAAAAATATTTTTCCTTTTTATAAATACTAAGATTTTCATAAAACACCCTTAAGACTTGCTGAGGGAGATGATCTAAGTTTTATCAAAAGGATTCTCCAACCAAAAGTATTTTTGTTATTAATTACATACTAGGTAGCTAGTTCTCAATACTGAAATAAAAAATATCAAGTGCATAAAAATAATGTGGGGAAGAAAGAAAATGCAACACCTGTCTTCTCTCGCAATAGAGAGGTGTCATCGAAGAGCGCAAATCACGGACTTTGGAAAGAGTAAAGTACTGAAGAGTACAAAGTAGAAGACGAGACTAGTGTTTGTTTTTTTGTTAAATGTGGTTCGAGAGAGTGTGCCTGTGACACTTTCAAACAAATTTTCTTTTTCCTTTTCTTTTGCAGACACCCATGTGCCTCTCTTTTTTTCCATTTCTTTTCTTTTTACCTTATATTAATTCTGTGTTTCTGATCGTTTTTCTTTTCCAACGGTAGGTTGCAGTTTTTTTTTTTTTTTTTTTGCCGTGGTTGCAGTTAATCCTCAGCCTTGTTCTTTTATTTATTTATTTAATTTTAGTATATATAAACAAAAACCTTTAAAATAGTACTATGAAAAACGCGTCTTGGTATGTACAAACGAAAAAAAAACTTATTTAGGACACACAAGGATATGAAAATAGATTGGTCTGAGTCACCATTTGAAGTGACTTGCCTTCGCAGCTAATCTCAAGT
The DNA here is from genome assembly GCA_963576765.1 of Draba incana. Lineage (NCBI taxonomy): Eukaryota > Viridiplantae > Streptophyta > Magnoliopsida > Brassicales > Brassicaceae > Draba > Draba incana. The sequence goes on along the minus strand of OY755212.1, from coordinate 5,687,413 downwards.
ACCAATTCTGCTACCGACGGAATTATACTCTTTTGCAAAAGGAACTTAGTTTCACGGTTATATTGAATTATTGATTGTCTTCAATGTTTCTTTTTTCTTTATGATATTTGATCACCCAAAACTAGGTACATAATAGTAGTTTAGTATTCACTCGGAAGTGCTAGAAGTTGGGTCCTAATTTCGACCATTTGAAAATGATTACTAGTAGAAATTAAACAATGTACACGAATTTACGATTGGTCACCACCATTTATTGGAAAAAATATGTCTAATTTCACTCGATATGAATTCTACAATAACCAAATTGGGAGTTCACAACTTTTGTGTTTTTTCTGCACTTACGTCAATTTAACACTTGAGAACAAAATAAGCAAAAGATTCTCTGACTAAACGAAGAAAAGTATGAGATCTTTAAAATATAAATTACTCATTCGGCTTAAAAATAATAATAGTTTTTTTTTGTTTGCGGATCTACTGCTTTCACAAAATGGTACTAAAAATTGCCACATTTTCGTACTTGTCTGTAATTGCCACAAAATGGTACCAAAACTTGTCCACAAATTTTTTAAATCAAATGCTAATAATCTCTATTTAGTAAGCACATCGACTAAATACTTAGTTCTATGGAGAATTACAAACATGCCACATTTGAAAATATTTTTTCTTAAATATGCACTCTCGAAAATTTATTGCAAACATGCCACCTTTTATACTTTTTATAGATTAAAAAAAATTATATTTTTTCTCTCTCTCAAAACCTAAACCTTAAACTCTACCCCAAAAACTATACCCTAAATATAAAATAGTTAACCAAAAACCAAAAAAATATAAAAGTTAAGTTCAAAAAAGGTGACATTCTTACAAAGATTTTTAAATGATGGCATAACTGTAAGGTGGCATGCCACAAATGGCATATCATGAAAATTCTCTAGTTCAGTTTGTTACAGTCTACTACATGCAGTATATGATTTAGTAAATCATTTATAGATTGACAAGATTTTTGGTAATATATATTGTTGGACAAGTTTTCATGGACACACTTTGATAAACTAAAACACATTGTGGACAAAAACGTAGATGAATAGAGATTTGTTTTTAAAATGGTAGAGTGAGTAGAAAGCCCTATATGAAGTTTTAGCTTGCTTAACATTCTAGGATAATTAGTAGAAAAACCAGTTATATATTTTTTATAATCAGCGAGAGATCAAGTTCCACAATAACAATAATGCACGAGGAAGATATGATTTAGTAAAACGCTAGTAAATAAAGTCTTAATCCTTACATTTTAAACAAATTTTGTTTTGTTTGAAGACAGAATTTGAGTTCTCTCATAAATATAATTAGTAACCAAAAAAAATTAATGAGAAAAGCTAGGTTTCTTATCCACTTTCTTCGAACTAAGGTAAGGTAACACTGATGATTCTTCTTCCAAATTCCAATAGATGTCTCATCCAGCTAGATACTGTTCGTATGAATCAACCGACTGAAATACTTGTTGATAAATCTCATAAATATCTGTGGTCATATATATTAATACGATCTTCACGATCTTAGATATAAATAGGAAAAAATCATCAGACTATTATCCTATGACATGCATGACACTTTTCTACTCGTTTCCCCATATATACAAACTTTGACTGAAATATAAAGCTAAAACGAAATATTATAGTTTATTTATCGTATTTTCTACTCTTAATAGAGTGAGATTAGAATTGAACGCAATTCGTAAAATGTTCTAAAATATTAAATTTTGATTGAAAACCATTCATGTATAGTAACAAATCGAACCCAAAAAATCATTCTAAAACTAATAAAAATTTGGGACACTTAGAATATTATGACAACCTTAATTTTTTTTTTTATTATTAACTAGTCTAGACTTATATATTCCATAAATATTAATCTTCAAAGACTAGATTTTTGACTGTTACTGCGCGAAAGTTCTCAGTAAATTATAATTAATATCAATTCTAAAACATAATTCAAATCACAATAACCAAATCCAGGAATAAGTAAACTAGCAACCTAACAGTGGTTCGCTAGAACTAACAAATAAAATAACATCCCTAATCATCCTCTTCTAGGGCCCTGATTCCGCAATCACGTTTTCTCTTTAAATGCATCACATAGAAATAAGAGATGCGCAACTAATTAATAATTACTTAGTGAGACGGTCTTCCTGTCAACAGGGTAAGTATGAAATATATCAGAAACCAAGTAACAATTAATTTAGAAAAATCACGAGTGAAGATCACGGGTGTCGATCGACACCAAGACACGATGTCGATCGACACTCAAGTCGCAGAAATAGTTCACGTTCTCAAAACAGACCTAACTCACGATTTATCAACGATTCATCACAAAAACCAAACGATTCCAACACAATAACACAGCACAAACAATCATGAATCACACACGAAATTCCCTAAATTAATTATGAACCGAAAACTAATATATTCGAGCCTACGGTCGCGCATTCACCTCGATTTCGGATTGAACGTTGAACGAGAAACAAGAGTGATTGAAACAACGACAAACCGAGACCAAAAACTAGCTCGAACGAGTCTCTAACGCCACTGACTACAAGGCACGAAGAACCCTATGATATATCATGGTTTTTACCCTGTTTAAGCCATGATATAAGTCCTATATCTAGAGTCTTTGTTATGTTTTGTGTTGGTTTTAGAGTCTTTACAGGTACAAGGACGATTGGAGCTTAAAAGATGTTTACTTTTATGTTCTGGCCGACTTTGTAACCTTATAAATACGTTTTTAGAGTCATTGTTTAGACGGACGCTTTATTTTACTTAACTCTTTGATTTATCTTTTAATAAAACCATGTTTTCATTATTCGATATGTCTGAGTAGTTTTCTTTGTTAGGTTTAGGGTTATTCGAAAGTGTTTGATAAATTGCTGATCTGATCTGATTGTTAGGATAATATCATTAGAATGTTCTTCATCTTGACTTGCTTTTATTGCTGATTTTAGCGTCATGAACTGAAATCTGATCTTAGGATAATTAATAGAAACGAGAGTTTGATTAATTTCCTGATCTAGTCTTTGATGAGCAAAATTCCTATTCGCAAAGGAATTTGGCTTAGGGTTTTGTGAACAATTGAACCTGAAATTAATGCTTGTTTAGATTCATAGGATTCGCAAAGGAATTTGGTTTTCTAGGATTTATCCATAGATAATATTCGCAGCGGAAGCTGGTTTGTTTTACTTTCGTGTTCATGTTCAAGAACTGTGCTTTAATAATCCTATCAATTGATTTATCTGCAATTTTGATTCACTGGAGATTTCCCTGTGCCTAGCGCTTTTCTCTAATTGATTTACAACAGTTTTTATTGCTTTGTTTTTGCATTCTTATAATCTTGCTTAGCATAATTCGAACTTATAAATCTATTGTGTTTTCTGATTCCCTGTGGATTTCGATACCTAAAGTACTACATTGATCTCTTAATTTGAGAGAGTTAGCTCTAGGTTAATTTGAGCATATCACCCTACGCCTCTAGAAACACACGAGAAGAATTTCGAGGGATTTCTTTGCAACAATCCTTCAAGATCTCTCAACAATCTCTCTCAAACCATAATTCTCGCTTTTCTGCTCTAAAATAATACTGCTAAACAATATATATATACGAGCCCTAGGTTTTCCCCTAAACCAACTCGCGAACCGAACGACTCAAAACTCAAACCAAACCGATCATTAGACCATGGTGTCGATCGACACTAACACCTAGTATTGATCAACGCCCACTTCCAAAATCAACATTTTGGTTTCGGGATGTTACAAATATTATCTTTATAATTTAAACACACACACATATATATATAAATATATATATAAAACTTAAACATATTAAAATAACATTAAATTTAATAAATCTTATCTTGAAACGATCCGTACGTCATTACATGTAATGTCGAGACACGATTGTTTTTTTTTTTTAACGTATATTTTATTGATTTTGAAATCGTTACAAAATCAAAAGAGTAAATGTTGAATACAACTTGAAGGATTATTGTAAATACAACAAGAAACAAATTGGGAAAGATCAATGTGAGCTAGTTTACCGGGTTGGACTCAAGGTGGGCAATATGAATATAAAAATTGTAGCTTCTTTGGTTACAGATGAGACGTTGATTGTGACGCCCCGTTCCCCGATCACTTTGAGCCCTAGATCTCGCGCCCTAACTTGTGCAACAAGTAATAAACCTGCACACACTAAAAAGGAAAAAAAATAGGGGTGAATACCAACTTATTCAGTGAGGATATCACCCGCATAAACTTTAATATTCGATAAACAATAAACAATCAAATACACTAAACCAGAATTATCATCACACAACCTATTACTAACAATCATAACACTTCATTCTCAAATAATATATTACTTATCCATTTTATCATCATTAAATCTTTCACATCTTTATCTTAACTTTTCGCATACTTTTCTTTTCACATTCTTTACTTTTCCTTTCACATTCTTTACTTTTCTTTTCTTTACATATTTACTCACGGCGGAGCCAACCCCTTTCTACTGTTTTGGGTCTGTCATCCCCGTCACTGTCCCACACTATAGCCTAATGGATCTACAACGGGCTTACATACGCGATCGTCTGTAGTCCAACATAGAAAGTTCTGCAACGGGCTTACATACGCGATTCGTCCGTAGAACTGTACCATTCTAACAATCTCAAACAATCATTTAATCTTTTAACATTCTTTCTTTACCATATAACTTTATCACATAATTTCCACAACATCAATCAATCATTAATAACTACACTTAACAATCAGCAAACATCAATCATTTCATTACTAGACTTAGCATATAAGACCAACAACCATCAAACATTACACTCCTAGACTTAGTATATATGACCAACAATCATCAAACATTACATTCCTAGACTTAGCATATATGAACACCTATTGTTAATTAATATTAAAGCAACATAGATCCCACCCTCACCTTAGCCACATGGCTCCGCCGTAAGTAAATATGTAAAGAAAAGAAAAGAAAAGAATGAGAAAGAAAAGTAAAGAATGTGAAAAGAAAAGAAAAGATGTGAAGTGTTTAAGTATGAGATAATGGATAAGTAAATGTTATAGGAATGTTAAATATGAATTGTGTGACTGCTAGTAATAAGTAATGTGTATCTATTTCTAGTTTAGTGTGTATGACCGCTTATTTTTTTCGAGTATTAAAGTTTATGCTAGTGACATCCTCACTGAATAAGTTGGTATTCACCCCCTATTTTTCCCTTTTTAGTGTGTGCAGGTTTATTACCTGTTGTACAAGTTATGACGCGAGACCTAGAGCTCAAAGTGATCGGGAAACGGGTTGTCACATTGATGTCATCTAAAATATCACTTTTGTACACGTACTCGAAATGTACGTGAAAAAGGAAGAATTTTCCATAATCAACGGGATTGGTTTAGTCACAAAATTTCGAAAGGTTTTTTTTGGGGGATAATCTAATTCGAAAGTTAGATAGTCATAATCGAAAATTGATTATTATTAAAGCAAAACATGGTTTTGTCTTAAACAATCCCATATGCTCTGTCCTGGGAGATACGACCCATGCGTTAAGGAGCCACCTATGTCTCTTAGGTCTTAATCAACTTTGTCTTAATCAACTCTTAATATAGTATAAATACTGAAACTTTTGATAGTTGTGAGATCCACATTCTAGAATAGAAAATGTATTAGAGATTTTAGATAAATTATACTATATTAGTTTCTGGATTTATCAATATAACAACTAGAAAATGGCAATTTGTAGTTGTAAATTTCTCGTAATCAAACCCGCTTAGACATACTTCGTTTGTTAAATTTTTATTCTGTGGATTAAAAACTAAAGATAACATAAGGCAAGACTATGCCTAATGTTTAAGCAGACAGTTTAAGAAATGTGGTTGATATAGAGATATCTCCTTATTCTCTCCTAATTTAATTACATGCACTATGCATATCAATATATTTAATTCATCATACAATATATTTGGTTAAAAATAGATACTTTATAATTTATATGAATGATGTGGCAATTTAGCTCACCAGATATGTGTTTATCAATGTTCTCTTGGATAATACAACACTAAAAATCATGATATCTTTTCTTCTTCCGTATTCTCTTTCAATACCCTAACAGTTGTTTTAGTTTATTCTTATTTATATACACCCACTTCTGTAGCTTTTGTTTCGAATTAACGACATATCCTGAATTTCTTTATCAATCTCTTATTCGTACTTTGTTTCTTTACTTCTAAAACATTGATTTGTTTTTTACTTCAAACCTCTAGAACTAGAACTATATGTAGGATTCTTAGTAATTTTGAGAGTAAATACTTAAAGTCACTGGTACTCTTCCCTTAATTAGGAAAAGCGATTTACATTCTAAACGTGAAATTATCAGCCGCTGGATATAAGCATCACAAAATATTATGATTGAAAGTCTGAAATTTCATGCAAAAAAAATTATTTTCCAATTGTCCAATATGGGTGTATATTTACATAATCTATCATTCATTTCCCAACCCTGTCTTAGGTTGTATTATATATGTAGAGAGATATGTAATAAGAGGTGAAAAAAGAAAAGAGGGAAACACCAAGACTTATTTCTTGTAGTAGCAGCAGAAGGGTATTTCTATTGGTGTTCTTAATGTGTAGTCTATTTAGGTGTTGTCATTTGTCTTATAGAATCTGGGGTTTTTGTGCATTGAAAAATTGATACGTGGATTTTATTGATATATTTCCGAACCTTGCTAGAAAATTATACTTCAAATCTCATATGTAATGTTGTTGTATTATAACAATATAACAAGTATTAGAATCAGCTGATGATTTATATTTTTTCTCCTTAAATTGAGTTCATTTCTATTAAAAAAAAGACTATCCTCAAATATTCGGATAATTTGTGAATCGTGGACTAAAGTCTTGATGAATCTAATAACCTGTATCCATTAAGTCAATTTTAGTGGCTATATCTCTATTTTTTTTTTTTTTTTTTTAAGTGGCCAAATTCTGTAACCGATACAAGTTTGATTTGGGAAAATCCGGACTCTATACCTTATAGAGGATTTGGGGTTTAGAGTTTATGTTGTTCAACCAAAAAATGTTTGATCTAGTGTAGGTTAAATCATGATTAAAATCACAACAAATATATCTCAAATGAAAAACGAAGGCAAAAGGATAGAGAAAAAATGTTTAGTGAAATTTCAAAAAAAAGAAAAAAGTTTAGTAAGAAAATAAAAAATAGACGTAGAGGTACGTAGTCATGCATTTTTCTTTTTCTGTGACACAAGGTGTATCGTGGGAATATGTGATTGAAACAAAATGACCATAAGCATAAGGGCCCATAGTGTTTTTCTTTTTATTTTTATTTTAAATTAGTAATTATTGTATATCTTATTATATAAAGTAGAGTTCTTCTAATTCTAATTCACGAGATTGCGACATGTGTTAAGTAGTCGTTTAGATAGTGACACATGTCAATTATTTAAATATGTAAATTTTTCAATATCAAAATTGTTAGTTACTCAAAAAGAAAGAAATTAAAATGGAAAATAAGCGACACGTGTTAAGTAGTAGTTTAGATTATGACACATGTCAATTATTTAAATATGTAAATTTTCAAATACCAAAATTGTGAGTTACTCAAAAAGAAAGAAATTAAAATGGAAAATAAACAATATATAAAGGAGAGTTCTTATAATTGTAACTCACGAGATCGCGACACGTGTTAAGTAGTCGTTTAGATTGTAACACATGCCAATTATTTAAATATGTAAATTTTCCAATACAAAAATTGTTAGTTACACAAAAAGAAAGAAATTAAAATGGAAAATTAACAAGCATAAAATAAAGATAAAGAAAATTTGGTTAGTGGTATGTTTAGTTTACGAAATAGCATCAAAGAATGATCTTCTAAACATGTACGAATGGTTTAGTTGTTATATCAAATTGTTTAATGATTTAAGTCATATTTATATATATCAAGTATGTATACTGTAGTAATTTTAAAATTCTTCAAACTATATGAGTTATGAAACTATATTTTCTTAAATTACATATGAACCTATAATTTGAAATATTACATTATCTACTTTTTTTTGGGTCAAAATATTACGTTATCTAAGTTAGGATTTGAATTAAGAATATAGTATATAATAAGTTAAGGTTTAAATTAAGAATATGGTATGTTTTCTCTAAAATATTTTAAACCATAATTACTTACTATAAATCAATTAATCCTCGCACGCGAGGGGTTTAAATCTAGTAGTATATATTTCTCTTAAGTTTCTATTGGCTAGTAAATCAAATCAATTGAATGGTTTATTTCCAATAGTGAATGTTGTCGTTCTTCGTTGGTGGTGTTGCTAGCTTGATGGTGACATTAGGGTCAGAGAGGCTGTGAGCACATGAATGCCATGTTACTCCTTTTATTTCTTACTTAGCAACTTTTTGTCATAAATACATGTTGTGAGAGTTTGATTGATCTTTGAAGACCATGAATAAACTCGATCAACTCGTGATTTAAAAAAAGTTTCAATAACAAATTGCAACTATTTTATTATTTTTCTGAAGTGTATGAATCTTTTGGTCTCGAGATAAAAACACAAAAACATTGCTTAGTTTTGTATTTCACCATCGTGCATGTAGTTTTTACTATTGGCTAACAAACGACAACATAGTGACCATGACATTTTACCATGTCAAAGTTTCCATGTTTTTTTTCTTTTAGTCTACCTTAGGTTGCATTGCCTCATCTTATCACATGTTCATGATGATCATGAATAATAATATTGCGAATATTTACAGTTGGATCAAAAGATAACCAATCAAGGGCATTTATTGAATTGAATTGAAATGAATCAGAACAGCTAATTCTGGACCCATTCAAATTATAAGGTCAGTGTTTATATATCCAGCTAATGTTGGTACTTTGAAAGCGTACGTCAAAATATGTCGTTGCTTCTCCATTTTATGATTTGATGTTGTGTAGCGCATTGATTAAAAAATATCATCTGAAAAATTAATCAATTAAAATGTACAAATCATATACTATGTGCTTATGTAGTATACACATATACATATCATATTTACTATGATATTAAATTAATATCATATTTAATTTTTGTAGTTTTAGTTCTTTTTTTTGTCAACATTTGAATTTTGTAGTTAATTTAATAAATTAATACATAATTACTCAACTTATCTGGGGAGGTCCGATCGAGGTCCTAATTGGTCTTTGAATCCTCTTTGATCAACTGTTTTAGAAAATGGTTTACATTAGTCCGCAAATTCCGTTACAGTTCTTCGATATTAATTGGCAAGTTTGATACGGTGAACGTTCGATAAATGTTTTACAGCAGAACTTCTATAAATTAACAATTCCTATAAATAATTTTTTTTTGGGGTTTTGGGCCAATATATAAATTAACGAAATTTGATATAATAATAAGATAATAATTATCATGTAAAATATGGTCATAATAATAATAGAAATTAATAATCATATGTAGTTTTACAAATTTCCCAAGTTAATAACCACTATTTCTTCTGAATATAGGAGTAGTATCTAAGATCGTGTGCAATTTATTGTTATCTAGATACTCTATTACGATATTATGTAATTAATGTCAATTAACAGAGATAACCACAAGTATTAATCATAATTTCAAGTTAATATATTTTATTTTAACGAATGGATTCAATTAGATTATGTAATTTAACATCGTTTGAACCATTTTTGCTAGAAAATAGTATCCCAAATTTTTTTTTCTACAAATTAATAATTATAAATTCATCTATAAATTATTTTTTCTCTAAACTAATAAATTTTTAAAATCTCGACATTATTAATAAATAATTTTTTTTATGGGTTAATTTGCTCAATAGCAAACAAAAAGTTAATAATTAGAAAACTAGCAAAAAGTAACATAGGTAGCATAATCTTAGCCATTAAATTTAAGTTAATTGGTTAGGTTTTCAATTATAATTTTTTTTTTTGTTATTCATCCCAATTTTTTTTTTTTAATGTATTTGTAATTTTATCGATACAGCAATACCCCTTACCGTTACAAGTTTACAACTTATATTTGACATATTAAATGTTCTTATTACATTTTCAGTTATGGAATACACAATAAAATTACAGAGTTTAATGTTTTCGTAACATCAACATATCCCCGTTAGAGAGAGAAAACTATGGCTCCGATTGGTAGCATGTGGTATCAAAGTTGAGTTGCAGTAAGTGTTGTAATTCGATGTAACTTGCTGTAAAAAATATGTGGTAGAAACTGCAGTGAGTTTGTTGTATAAATACGAGTTAACATTTTTATCAATACGACCGACTGGTGACTTTTATGATGTATAAGTTGTATTATGTGTTATTAAAAACAAATTAAATTGAAAATTAGTATAAATAATATTTATTATAAACTTAATAACAGAAAGACTAATTCAAATAATAATAACTTAAACATACACTATTTTTTGTAACCAAAAAAAAATAAAAATAGAAGTAGTAACTTAAAAATAAACTATTTTTTTATGGCTAAAAATAAACTAAAATAAATTTGTATAAAAGCAAATAAAAAACTAAGAATATACGTTTTGAAAATTTCAAAAAGTTTCAAAACGTAGAATATAGAAATGATTGAAATCGACCAATAGTTTAAGATAGTAGAAATAATTTTTTTGCATCAAAATATTTTACTAAATTGATACAACCTTGCTATTTAAATTTAAAATACAAGATTTCTTGGAATTATGCAATATTGGAAAAATAATTGAAATTTTTGAAAAAAAAAATGTCGCAGGAGATAAACCAAACAAAAACACTAACTCAATCTCTAATTCATCCTATTTTCTATGATGTAGGATTAACTTTTGAGTTAGCAATTCTACAAAGAACATAACTCAAAATTGTAAATCAACCATAAATCTTTATAATTCAAACTCAAATTCTAAACATTTAGTTTGATGCATGATTGGTAACATTTTTGAGTTATTGTTGAGTTAGACCCTTAACTCAATCTAAGTCAATGATAACTCATGTTACCAATCAAAGCCTAAAACAATTTTTGTTTTCACTTGAAATTGTAAACTATACTATAATAGTGTTAAAACTGTTTTCATATGCGCGTGGTGGTATGGAGTCGTATTGATTTCTTTTCGTGCCCATATAATGAAGTATCCCCCTGTAACATAACTTGACATGATATATATACTCCCTCGTTTGTTTTTAAATAATGTTTTAAGAGTTATTTTTTTCACAAATAAATGATGTTCTCACTTACCAATATATAATTAATTGATTTTAAAGTATTTTTGACTTTTTAAATTCTGCATATTGAATTTTTATTGGTTAAAATGTTTTGGATAAATAATATGTAATGTTTTATTTCAAAAAACAAGATAAATTTAATGATTTCTTAATAGGAGTGTAGAAACCTTAAACATGAGTTAAAAACAAATGGAAGGAGTATATATTTTTTAGAGTCAATGGGCCAAAAATTCCATAAGAGTTGGGGAATTAGGGATCTGACCATGAGATTTGATATGAGCATTTCACTGTATATTTTTGACAACAATTTTGCCCACTCTAGCCTTACCAATTCTCCACACGCTAGAACAATAGGGAGTAACAAAAGTAGACGTAATCTATATATGTAGTAGGTTACTGTGGACACATCCCTCTATATATTCTCTGAACCTGGCGGCTTGCATTTAATGCTGAGATTTTGGCTAGATTTTATGACATATACTTAGAAGTTGACGTCATTTGCTGTATGTAAAACCCGAAGGCAAACAATATTTGTATATGTATATACAATTAGCTGTTGTGTAAAATAAATCAGACTTGAGAACAACACTTCATAGATTTCTTTTATTACTCCATCCAAGCTTTGCCTTTTACATCAACAGGCGAACTTAACTACAATCTCACCTACCTTGGCAGATTCTTCGTAATATTCGAAGGTTGGTCCCCACCGTAAATGCTAACTCAAATTTATTGAGCTATAAAAACAAGTCTCCATTTCAAAATTTTGTATTTACTTTAAGCCTTCCCATGAGTTTGAATGTTGACATGGTAATACCTCTGCTTTGTCTGTTTCAGGATGGCAAGGCTAGTCCATTTGTTACGAGGAGATTGGATTCGTGTTCCATACGCCGAATGGGAATTCCGTAGTGATCTTTTAGATCTGGGCTATGGAGCGTTGATCCGTGATGATGAAAGCTTCGATTCTGTGCAAACCATCATACAGCAGAGGTTTTATCTGGAACCCCAAACAGCACTAACCCTAACCTACCGTCTGCCGGATGCGTTGCCTAACTTCTATGAAAACGATGGGGGTCCATCAGACATAAGATGCACCTACGATGTGGCCGTGTTCATGGCGCTTCGTTTGAGCTACCCAGAGTTAACCATTTGTGTCACAGTCGGTGCAGAGGCTGTGGCAACGTACGAGTTCCAGCGAAGACGCCCGTTTTATGTTGGCCGCACAACTCTGCTCCAAGAACACAGAGACCCTGAAGAAAGACGTCGGGCTCTTGAGGCATATAATGGTAATGATAATCATTTGAAATATGGATCTGGAAATTTTACTACTGTGTATGTTAGCTAACTTATCTGGTGTATAATAGATATGATTACAGGCCCTTGCATAAACGTTAGTAGTGCAACGCTGGAACAGATCTTCACAGAAGCGGAGATGATAATTATTCATAGGGTCCATTTGGAAATGATCTACTCAAACCCTATTCAGATGCCTTTACCACCTCTACCGACAAATAACTCACTCTCAATTACTGAAATTATCATTCTCGACACGGATAGTGATGCAGAAATGGATGAAGTAAATAGTTTGGTTATGAGCTGAAGCACTTAGAGAGGTCCATAGTTTTCCTCGTAAAGCATGACAGATAAACGTTGTGTCTCCAGTGCCAATACATCTGATATGATGCAACGGCACACTTCAACACCGCCAAGAGCATGAGCTTGCATCAACAAAATAGAAGTAATACCCGAATCAACAGCACGTCCATTTTGAGGGATATTTTTTGGCCTAAAAATGGAAAAAGATTTTGGGTCCTTGCCAATGTGGAGACGACTAAGCTGCTTCAGGAGATACGGCACCAACAAGGCCACCGGACCAAGCTCTTTCGCAACAGCAGAGTCTTTACGCAAAACATGAGCGCAATCTAAAACATAAATGGTCGAGGCAACACAATCAACGCATAAACCAACCCAATGGATCTTGTCAAAGTTAAATGGGAAATAAAACCGCTCCATTTCACTGTTCTTGCCAACCTCGTTACTAAACATCTTAAAAACACCAGCCGCAAAAACATGAGACTCTTTATCTGCCAGCTTTGCGAATTTGGTATAATTTCAAACAAGCAAAGTTACAAACTTTGTGTCAAAAATATCCAACTTCTTTAGTAATTGCGAGCCTTCAGGTCCCAACAAACACCGTATCTGGTGAACAATCATGTCAACAATTTGCATATATAAATTCGAAGATCAAAAAGAAAACTTTAGCAAATAGAACCAGATGCCATATTTTTTATTCAACCCATACCTTTGGCTGCAAATTCTTGGTCCTACTAGTAATATCAGTAAAATCCTTACTTGTTATACACATGCCACCAACAGAGAGGTTGCTGAGACATTATGATACAATTAGCTAACATAATATATTCACATTTCTGTTTACAAAAATATAGTTATTGTTGTCCATTAACTTTAAAATGAAAAGTTAGCTGGATAACTAAACAATTATCCTAACTTAATTTATCCCATCCAGTTATGTCATGTATTGCAGGATACTTCACAACATTGCAATCCCCCCCAAACAACAGCTAATGGCAGTGTTTAACCAAAGCAATATCAAGGTCAATGAACGTTACTAACACAAGTATTAATTTACTTTAAATTATCTAAGGATTCAGTCCAATAACCAACCAACAATGTTATGCCATTAATATGAATAAAAGTATTCACTTACCTTACAACCTTTAACTTTTCAGACAACTTTGAATACTTGAGCATATAATCTTCTGCTTTCCCTTTCCCATAGGCAAAAAGGTAACCTTCCCTACCGCGCTGGAGCATTTGTTTGTCACACTGATAATAAGCAATGAGTGAACCAGGCAGAATCCTTTGCCTTATGCTATGTCGCAAAATGCCGTCCTCTCTATCCAGTTTATTACCATCAACCTCCATTCCATCCACATCACCAGTAGGCTCCTCCTGCCATAGCTCAAGTGAGAAAGTTGGTGGATTAAAAAGCAAGGTACGCTGCACAACAGATATCTAAGGAAAATATCAGTTAATATAAATGGATTTACTAGCAAGTCACAGATCTCTCAAACAAACCTCGGTTCCATGGCTAATAGTATGATCATCAACAAGTTGATTATCACCAAATTCTGAACCATGGACACCATTTCCAACAGCAACGCCAACAGTGGCTACATCCTACACCAACAAAACACTTCCATTAACAACTGTAGCCACAATTATAATCACTTAAAACCTATACCTACAAAAACAAAACCACATACAATTGACCATCTGTCGGAATGGAGTCTACTCAAGACATTTGCAATTACACTGTCATGACTTGTTGGAAATAACATTGTTACCTTTTCTTGATTCTCACAAACTATAGGAGGCGGTGCAACTTTACCAATGTCACCAAGAACATGATTGTCAGTGGTTCTCTCACAAATAACAATGTTGGTTGGAGACACTTGAGCAGACTTGTCCAGAAAAGAAGTCACCGCGTCAATCACTTCTTTTTGCATTTTGTTTACCTCCTCCGCAACCACACTTAATTACATGTACCCATGCACTCTACTGACCCAACCACCTTTTCCTGCTTTCCTTTACGAGTCTTCTCTTTCCCATCATTCTTTACTTTAGCTTCCTTAATCATCCTTTCATCATCAGCTTTAGTTGCCCCCCCCCCCCCCCCCCCCCCCCCCCAAACATTTCACCACTGAATGAATGCTCGGTGTT
>OY755212.1:3883069-4223069 GCA_963576765.1 Draba incana | reverse complement strand
AAAACGCATTTTTCAATCGAATTGAAGCTTTAGATAAGAAAAAGTCTTTTGAAAATATACTGGAAAAAACGACTCGGTTTTGTCATAACGAAACTAAAAAAGAATATTTCCGAAACTTTATGATCCGTTTTTGCATGGGATCTCTCGCGGAAAAGTAAAAAAATTACTTCCATTCCAAATAATAACCGAAACCTATATTAATATAGGTATAGGAGGATCTTGGATAAACAAAATTCATGGTATACTGCTGAAGATTAATTCTCAAAAATTTGAACAAACGATAGAAAAATTTAATAGACAATCGTTATCAATAGAGAAAAAACTTTCATTTTTTTCAGAATCCCGAGAAGAAAAAAGTCATTCAGACGAAGAAATACAAATTTTCAAAATTTTATTTGATGTCGTTATAACTGATAAGAATAATCAAACTCTTATAAAAAATGGTATTTATTTCCATGAAATAAATAAAAACGTTCCTCAATGGTCATATAAATTAACAAGTGAGTTGGAAGAATTGGAAGGCGAAAATGAAGAAAATGTACCAACGGAACCTGGAATTCGTTCAAGAAAAGCAAAACCTGTAGTGGTTTTTACTGATAAAGAGTCACATAACGGAATTTATACTAATTTAAAAGATAATCAAAATTCTGATCAAAAAGATGAAATGGCTTTGATACGTTATTCACAACACTCTGATTTTCGTCGAGATCTAATTAAAGGATCCATGCGTTCCCAAAGGCGTAAAACTGTGATTTGGGAATTTTTTCAAGCAAAAGTACATTCCCCTCTTTTTTTTGATAGAATAGATAAGCTTCTTTTTTTTTCGTTTGATTTATGGGGGCTAAAAAAAAAAATTCTTAGAAATTTCATGTGGAAAAAAAAAAAAAATTGATAAAAAAGAAGACGAACAATCGAAAAGAAAAGAAACAAGACGGATGGAAATTGCAGAAACTTGGGATAGCTTCCTATTTTCTCAAACAATACGAGGTTTGCTCTTAATAACTCAATCTATTTTTAGAAAATATCTTATATTACTTTTATTGATAATAATTAAAAATAGCACTCGTGCATTACTATTTCAAGTTCCTGAGTGGTCTGAGGATTTAAAGGATTGGAAACGTGAAATGCATGTTAAATGTACTTATAATGGGGTTCAACTATCCGAAACAGAATTTCCAAGAAACTGGTTAACAGATGGTATTCAAATAAAAATTCTATTTCCTTTTTATCTTAAACCTTGGCATAAATCAAAAGTTCAATCATCTCAGAAGGCTCGACTAAAAAAAAAAAAAAAGACAAAGGAGAAAAAAACGATTTTTGTTTTTTAACAGTTTGGGGAATGGAAACTGAACTGCCGTTTGGTTCGGCCAAAAAAAAGCCGTCCTTTTTTGAACCCATTTTTAAAGAATTAAAAAAACGAATCAAAAAATTCAAAACGAAGCCTTTTTGGGTTTTAAGTATTTTCAAAGAAAGAGCAACAATTTTCCTAAAAGTCGCAAAAGAAATTCAAAACTGGATTATCAAAAACCTGCTTTTTCTAAAAGGAAAAATAAAAAATATTTCAAAACAAAATAGAATTCCATTATTTGACTTAAGAGAAATATCGGAATTAAATGAAACTAAAAAAGATTCAATAATGAGTAATCAGATGATTTATGGACTATCTGTTCAAAAAAAATCCATGGAGTGGATAAATTCTTCACTCAGCGAAAACAAAATAAAAAATTTGATTGATAGAATAAAGACAATCAAAAATCAAACGGAAGAAATTTTAAACGAAAAAGAAAACCTAACTAATACTAATCGTTGTAACAAACCGCGTTATGATTCTAAAATAATTGAGTCCTCAAAAAAAAGTTGGCAGACATTCAAAAGAAAAAATATCCGATTAATTCGTAAATTTTTTTTTTTTCCAATTTTTCATTGAACAACTATTTATAACTATTTTTCTAGGTATCATTAATATTCCAAGAATTACTACACAACTTTTTTTTGAATCAACAAAAGAAATTCTTGATAAATCTATTTATATTTACAAGAATGAAGAAAATGGAGAAAAAAACAAAAATAAAAAAAATACCATTTTTTTTATTTCGACTATAAAAAATTTAATATCAAATTTTTTTTTTTTTAGTTATGACCTATGCTCTTTATCACAAGCATATGTATTTTACAAATTATCACAAATTCAAGTTAGTAAATTTTCTAAATTAAAAGCTGTTCTTGAATATAACATATGCATAACATCCTTTTTTGTTAAAAATCAAATAAAGGATTTGGTTCAAGAACAGGGAATCTTTGATTATGAACTGAAAGATAAAACCTTTTTAAATTCCGAAGTAAATGAATGGAAACACTGGTTACGAAGTAATTCTCAATACAATTTACCTCAGGTTGCATGGGCTAGATTAATAACCCAAAGGTGGAAAAAGAAAATAAACCAGGACTCTCTAGTTCTAAATCAAAGTTTAATCAAAACGGATTCATATGAAAAAAAAAAATTTGATAATTACAAAAAACAAAATTTTTTTGAGGACAACTCATTATTAAATCCAAAACTTAAATTTAAAAAAGATTATCAATATAATCTTTTTTGCTACAAATCTATTAATTCTAGAGAAAAAATGTTTGACATGTCTATAGGCATTGCTCTAGATAATTGTTTAGTCGCTTCTTTTCTAGAAAAATATAATATTCGGGTTATAGGGGAAATTGGGCATAGAAAATATTTGGATTGGAGAATTCTCAACTTTTTGTTTAGAAAAAAAATCAATATGAGGCCCTGGGTTGATACCAAGAGTAAAAAAAAAGATAGTAGGACTAAAGTTCAGAATTATCAAAAAATTAATAAAATAACTAAGACGTATCTTGCCAATCAAAAAAGAAATGCATGGGAATGAATGAAGAAATACTAAATCGTCGGCTAACAAATTTTGAATTTTTTTTTTCCTGAATTTGTCTTTTTTCTAGTACCTATAAAATGAAACCGTGGGTCATACCAATTAAATTACTTCTTTTCAATTTTAATGAAAAAAAAAATGTTAATAAAAAGATCACTCTAAAGAATAAAGGTTTTATACCATCAAACGAAAAAGGATCCCTTCAGTTTTATAATCTAAATAAAGAAGAAAACGAATTGGCGGGTCAAGGAGAGCTTGAATCAGATAACGAAAAACAAATAAATCCTGAATCAGCTCTACTAAACCAAGAAAAAAATATTGACGAAAATTATGCAGAATCGAAGATAAAAAAACGTAAAAATAAAAAACAATACAAAAGTAATACCGAAGCAGAACTTGATTTATTTCTCACAAGGTATTCGCGTTTTCAGTTGCGATGGAACTGTTTTTTGAATCAAAAAATTATCAACAATATCAAAGTATACTGTCTCTTGGTTAGACTAAAAAATCCAAACGAGATAACCATATCTTGTATTGAAAGAGGAGAGCTTAGCCTAGATATTATAATGATTGAGAAGAATTTCACTTTTACAAAATTAATGAAAAAAGGAATATTGGGGAATCTCATTGCTATTCCATTTTAAAATTATAACAAAAAGCATAGGTTGTTATAAGAAGTTCTAAGATACAAATGCATATAGTATACCACTTGTTGATTTTATTTCCCCTGTGCGGAAGAAATAACATTAACGAACCGGCAGATATTGGAAAAACAACAATTATTGTTAACCAAGGAAAATCATTCGTGGTAAAGACAAGATACACCAGGTCCAAAGAACGCGTACTCAAAAAAATAAAAAAATAAAAATAGAATTTAACTTTTTTGAGTACGAGTACTTGTCAATAAAAAAATCAAATGTATTCTAAATTGATTCAAATGAGGTTTTCGGTAACGTATCAATAAGCTAGACCCATACTTCGAGTTGTTTCATGCCATAAATAAACGCGAACACTTAAAAAATCCGTTGGACAGGCGGATTCGCATCTCTTACAACCAACACAGTCCTCGGTTCTTGGAGCGGAAGCTATTTGCTTAGCTTTACATCCATCCCAAGGTATCATTTCTAATACGTCTGTAGGGCATGCTCGGACACATTGAGTACATCCTATACAGGTATCATAAATTTTTACGGAATGTGACATAGGATCTATAGTTTTTTGAATGTCATAAATTTTCAATCTAGTAAACTTCTAACTAAATGATATATTAAAATACTAGATGAAGCAATGATTTTCTTTAATAGAATTTTTTAATTAATTCTGGCTCAGTTGATAAAAAAAGGGGCTAATCTAGTAAGTCATAACCTATTATATATATGCAAATTCTTAGATTTTCACAAATATAATCTAGTAAGTCATAACCTATTATATATATGCAAATTTAAACCTATAATTTTTTTATGCTACTTATTTAATAAGGTCGATTGGTTGATCCGAGTTGATTTTCTGTTACGATAAATTGAGGAGACTATAGCTAATCCAATAGCTGCTTCAGCGGCTGCAATTGCTATAACAAAAATGCAGAAAATATCCCCTTTTAGTTGGGAATTATCAAAAAAATCAGAAAATGTTACGAAATTCATATTAACTGCATTGAGTATAAGTTCAAGACACATAAGAGCCCTAACCATATTTCGACTCGTGATCAATCCATAAAGACCAATCAAAAATAAATAAGCACTCAAAACAAGTACATGCTCGAGTATCATTCAGCAACTCCTTATCAATTTGGATTCATTTCAAATTTAAATATGAATAATAAAAAAAATTCACCAGATTCAATCAACTAGAATATAAAAAAAAAGTCCGAATAAAAACTATATTAGGCAAAAAAAAATTCAAATATATATCATCAAATAAAATAAAATCAAAAAATTGAGATTTAAAATATGAATTGAATATAGTATTCAATCAAATTGAATGAACAGAAAAAAATCTCATAACATACACAAAGTTTTTTTTGTCTTTACTAATTAGAACGTTTTTTATTGACGAGCCACAGAAATTGCACCTATCAAAGCAACTAAAAGAATTATTGAAATGAGTTCAAATGGAAGAAAAAAATCTGTTGATAAATGAATTCCTATTTGTTGACTATTACTTATTAAATCTTGCTCTAAAATCTGGTTTAATCTTGTAGTCCAACTAACCCCGTACCATGAAGTATCAAGAATAGTAGAAATTAATGAAAAAAAGAAGAGTTGTACAAACCAATGCAGTAATCCCATCCCCAACAGTCCACAGAGTGAAATCTGTGGAATATTCTGAATCATTCATGAACATCACAGCAAATATGATTAAAACATTTATGGCCCCCACATAAATAAGGAGTTGGGCAGCAGCTACAAAATGGGAATTTGATAGAATATACAATAAAGATATACAAACAAGAACAAATCCTAAAGAAAAGGCTGAAAATATTGGGTTGGGAAGTAATACCACCCCCAGGCCTCCTACTAGAAGACCGAATCCCAGAAAAACTAAAAGAAAATCATGTATTGGTCCAGGCAAATCCATTATATTATTAAAATAAGAAAAAATTGAAATCTTTTTCATGACTTTATTAATTTAACCGGGGAATTTCTTTTTAATATGTTTCTAATATGTTTCTAATAGAGTAAAATTAGAATCTAATGGATATGAATTGAGGTAGATACAATTATTAGTATTAGACAAGACAGTTTCACTTTTTATTCTAAAGTTTATTTTCAACCTAGCTATTTTAAGAAAGTAATTACGAATATATTATATTAAAAGATATTAAACGGATGAGTCTTAAGACTTACTATTTTTATATAAATAAAATACAAGTTTTTTAGTAAATTCTTTATCTTTACTTTATATAATTCAACAGTTTTGAATTATTTTTTTAATAAAATTAATGGGTTTACCCATTTTTTGTTTGAGGGGAATTCAAAATTGTTCGAATAGTGTAATCGTCCATTACTGACATTGGTAAACGACCCAAAGCTATTTGATTATAATTCAATTCGTGACGATCATAAGTTGAAAATTCATATTTTTCAGTCATTGACAAACAGTTTGTTGGACAATACTCAACACAATTACCACAAAATATACAAATTCCAAAATCAATACTGTAATTAAGCAATCGTTTTTTTCTAATATTAGTTTCCAATTTCCAATCAACAACAGGCAGATCTATAGGACATACTCGAACACATACTTCACAAGCAATGCATTTATCAAATTCGAAATGGATTCGACCACGGAAACGTTCTGATGTTATTAATTTTTCATAGGGATATTGAATAGTTACAGGTAAACGATTTGTGTGGGATAAGGTAATCATGAAACCTTGACCAATATATCTTGCAGCTCGTAGGGTTTGTTGACCATAATTCATGAACCCGGTTATCATAGGAAACATATTGTAATTATCTATGAATAATTTTCTCTTTGTTTCTTTCTCTTGTTTAAAATAAGTATTCGATTCATTTTCAATTTAGAGTGAAAGGAGTTGGAAAGAAGTTGTTAATAATAGACTACCAAGGGAAATGGGTAAAAGAAATTTCCATCCAAGATTTAATAGTTGATCCATTCTTAGCCTAGGTAAAGTCCATCTTGTTGCGATAGAAATGAACAAGAACAAATAAGTTTTAGCTAATGTAATAAAGATACCAATTGTTGTTCCAAAAACGGGATCCCTTTTAAATAGCTCCAGAATAGATATATACGGAATAGAAAGATTCCAACCGCCTAAGTATAGAATTGTTACAAATAATGAGGAAATTAATAGATTTAGATAAGAAGCAACGTAAAATAAACCAAATTTGATACCTGAATATTCAGTTTGATAACCTGCTATTAATTCTTCTTCCGCTTCTGGTAAATCAAACGGTAACCTCTCGCATTCCGCTAAGGAAGAAATTAGAAAAATGATAAAACCTATAGGTTGACGCCACAAATTTCATCCCCAAAAACCATATTTTGATTGTGCCTCAACTATATCAATTGTACTTAAACTGTTAGATAATCCTAGTCGGTGATAACATTACTATTCTCACCGCTATTACAAAACCGTACATGAGGTCTTGGCCTCATACGGCTCCTCGGGGGCCGGAAATAAATCTAAGGACCAGATTAGTATTATTTCGTATTATTTAGATGAATATGATATGTTCTAAAATAGATTAATATTATAGAAATATATCTGGAGGTCTCAAATTATACCAATGGAATTCTGTCTGCTCAAATTCTAAGAATAAAAAAAGCGCTTCGGAATTCATCTCATCCTTTACAAATTTTAATTTCTATTTGTTGAGTAATAACTTAATCCTTTAATAAAATACTCCTTGTAAAAAAAAAAGTATTTCCGCCCGTCGTGGTTTTCAATTACGAAAAAGAATTAGACATCCTATTAGTTTATTATTCATGACAGAAATGACATTCTATTTTATTTTCATATAGTTCGAACTATATGAAAATAAATCTCCTTGTTTCGTTCCTATTCTTCTGTCTTTTTTAGAAAAAAAGTCGGTGGACTTAAAAAATAAAGGATTATTTCGTTTCTGATAGTCATTACATTTATCGGTGGATAGGAGCATACTCTGAATCGGAATCTTGGGGAGTACTGCCTGATCATTTCTACTAACTTCAAGCCCCAATTAACCTTCTTGTTTTTTGTTATCTTATGTTATGCATAAATATCCTTTTCAATTTGCTTAATCTCTATATACAAATTCTTTGTGTATTTTGGTGTTTCTAACTATCCACTTATTTTTACCTAATTCTAATTGCCGCTCACTTTGTAATACATGTATGTTAATCTATATAACTCAGAATAACTCAGAGTGAAAACGTCATACGGTTAATATTTTTAACCCGCTTCAAGGCAGGATGACCAATCAACCAACCATGGGGTAAAGTGATTCTTACGTTATGTTTCTTTCCGTTTAACCTTTGTACATAGGAAATGAGACTCAATTTCTCTTTTTACTGCTAATTTCTGAGCAGTTTTTTTTCACTCATATATAACTATCAAATTCCTTTTATTATTATTAATATTCATCCCAAAGAGAAATATATATATTCCATTTTTTAACTTAATTCGTTTAGAAGAAACGGAATAGTCAATAAACGTTTATGTTTCAACGAATCGCACGTAGAGATATTGATAAAACAAAAAATGGAATATATATATTTTTACGAAATTGGCAAGTTTAGCGACAACAAGTTCTAACCAATTAATTTATCTTATGCAACAAGAATTATCCAAACTATATGAAGTATTTATATGTAAAGTTCTGATCAATCATACAAAAATCTAATTCAAAAATTTAATACCATAATAAGCAAAAAAATTACCAAGAAATTGTGGTAAACGAAAGTTTTAGGCTCCCATGAAACAACGTGGAGCCAACGCTCATCATCATTACCATCTTCTCCGTTACCATAATTCTTATGGTTCTCCTGATTAACATACAACGCGTCGCCTTGAGGCCTAAGACTAAGACTTATAATAGGCTCTTTGAAACACATAAGTGCGGTTAACAAAAGGAGGTAGAGAACACAACAAGGTCAACGCATTTGCCTCTTTCGACATAACCATATAATTGTTGATCTCTGAGATTAAAATCAAAGCAAGGAGATGCATTAAGTTATGATATCACCTATTTTATTTAACCCTGGAGCAAGAGAAAGGACATCAACTTTAATAGCAGGTAAGCAATTACAAACAAAACCAAGCAAGCAGTGCACAATCACACAGACTCCAAACTCAACCTGCGCAGATAAATGCCATGACAAGATCCACAATGCTTCTAAAACAAACAAAAAATGCACAGAATGCAACAATCTAGGGCTTTTGCTTCCATTGTGGTATGAAGGACACCTGCTTATAAGAAAGAAACAGATTCAACAGTTGCAACCTTTGGAACCAAACAAGCAGTGCACAATCCTACAAATTCCATCCACCCATGGTGAGGTGATAGGAATGATATATTTTTTTTTTTTTTGGTCAACAGGAATGATATATATATCTGATCAAGAACACATAGTTCAACAAGACCAAGCCAAAGAAATCAGTGTTTTTGTCCTGAGAGATTAAAAAGAGATACAAGAACATGTTACGATTAGTTGAATAGGTGGGAATTGGCTGAGAAATTGGATAGAGATGTCTCTCGCAAGGTATAGACACTCTCACCTTCCCCATACCCTGCAAGTACATATATCTTGCCATCTATGAGGCTTAACGATGGAGAAACACGAGCATCTTCATGGACGTGACTCTACGCCAAGTGTGAGTGAAACAATCGAGGTAGGAACATCCCGAGTGGGTTCCCCGTTTACGAGTCCACCCATTACGTAAATCCCACAACCAGGGCCGGCCCTGAGGGCAAAGCATATGCTTGCGGCCCTCATATCGATATTCATATTTTTTATAACAAATCGGCCCTCAAATTATAAAAGTTTTTTTAGCTAATAGTTAAATCGGCCTATTTTTTATTATTATTTTTTTCCGGCCATTGAAACTCAGGGCCGGCCCTGCCTACAACCCACCGCCACGAAAGACGACGACTCGGGAGCTTGATAGGGGTTCGATGGAATCTGCCTTAGACGACGACGGTTAGGTGTGAGGATGAACCACCGAGGGGTTGGTTCAGGCAAGATTCGTAAGCAGACGTAGGAACATGGGTCGGTGGTGCAACCCATCCGACATCTCAACTCGCAAAGCTCAGTGGAAGCTACGAGAGATCGGTAGTGCTTGGAGGCAATAGCCATAGCCGCCAGGTCAAATCTCGAGACCTGAGCCAGACAGCTCAAAGCCACCGCATCTGGCAACCACCCTAACCCACAACTGTCTTCTTCCTCCTTGCTCCTCCTTTTGTTTCGCCCAATCGCACATCTTCCTTTCATTGATGTTTGATTTGATAGAAACCAGAAATCGCAGATTCCATATATGCAAAGAGATCCATCTCCTTCCTGTTCTTATTTGATTTAGGTTTTATGGCGATTATTTTTTTTTATTTTTTTTTTTTGTAAACCACTCTCTTCTCCGTTAAGCGAAACAGTCGTCGTTCTCTTCATTCCGGTGAAGGAAGCTATAACGGATTCTTTTACCATGGAGCCCAATTCTTCTTCATCTTCTTCTCTTAGATGGAATATTCTTCGTCAAGCGCTTCTCCGTAGATCTTGTTGAGATTTCCTCTCCTTTTCCTTCAGGTTATCTATTTCTGGATTTCAGCTAATGGGACATCTCTAAATTTTCCTTAGATTCGGAATCTCAAGCTGAGATTAAACGGGTTTCAAGGAAACCAACTAAAGGATTCAACTTGATTCCGTCTCACTTGCTGGATTCGGATCATTCTCGTGAAGCTTGCCTTTGCTACACATTTAGTGCTTCAACCATCTATCTAACGTTACTATTCTCTCTCTCTCTCTCTCTCTCTCTCTCTCTCTCTCTCTCTCTCTCTCTCTATTCTACTTTAATCATTTCATATCTTCTATAGATTTCTTGAGAGCTTTTGGATTGTGTAACAGGCAAAGAGTGGATAATTGCAGTGATCTCAATGACTTTGAGATTTCTAATCAATTCAACATTGATAATACAGGACTTGTTTGTAAGTTGTTGATTTTGATCCTAGTCTGGTTTTAAGTAGGAACGATTGTGATTAGGCAACTGTTAATGTTTCAGGTCAGTGGCCATCAGAAGAAGTTTTAGCATACTTTTGCAAATCTCAACCAGATCGTTTCAGGTTTTTGTATTCAGTTTCAACACTGATTTGTGTATATTGGCTTCTTGTAACTTACATTTTAGCTTATTGGGATGTTTTAGAGGTAAGAGAGTAATTGAGCTTGGATCCGGGTATGGATTAGCCGGTTTAGTTATTGCAGCTACCACCGAGGCATCAGACGTGGTGATCTCCGATGGAAATCCTCAAGTAGTCGATTGTATCCTTCTTGTTTTCCTCTCATCAGAATCGTCTTCTTCTTTAGTTAAAAGCCTTCTTGAGAGATGTGGATTTCATTGATGTACTTAACATCCAGATATTAAGCGTAACATAGAATCCAACTCCATGGCATTTGGCGACACAAACGTGAAAGCCATGGAGTTGCATTGGAATCAGCAAGACCTTTCAGAGTTAACCAACACTTTCGACGTCATTGTTGCAAGCGATTGGTAGGTTCCGATTTCATCACTACGCTAATATCAATATATATCTCATCCCTTATTTTCATTTCAACAGTACCTTTTTCAAGGAGTTTCATAAGCATCTTGCAAGTATCATCAAGATCTTGCTTAAAGCTAAAGAGCCCTCCTCTGAGGCATTATTCTTCAGTCCGAAGAGAGGCGATTCTTTAGACAGGTTCTTAAAAGAGATTAAAGATATTGGTTTACACTACGTCTTAACAGAAAACTACGATGCACGAGTTTGGAAATGTCATGAGACGCTTGTGAAAGGAGACGACGACTCTTGGCCTAACTACGACAAGAACCACTGTTACCCTTTACTGATTCAAATCACTAATCATCATTAGTCATGAATGGCGAATAAATGCAGGTACACTTAATTTTCTCAAAGCTTTGTTTAAGATACTAAGTGTTTTGCTTTTATGGTTTATATAAATATATTCAGTGGGTGGACTTGAAAGTTGAAACCTTTTTGACTCTCTGCTAGATGCTCTTATCTTCCTTTTTAGTAAATAGAGAGGTCCACACCACACATACACTCAGAGTTAGGCAAAGCCGTTCATCTAAAGGCAAGATATAGCACAATATAAATTTATAAAAAACTATAAGATTCTAGATCAAGTGTACTGCCATTGATGGAATATGTTAAGCTTTTCGTCATTCTAAAGCCGGCTTTTTGAATCTAATTTGCCTAGTAACCAAAGCTAAAAGCTGATCCAATTGAAAAACAATGTTACAGGAAGCAGAATCGCATAATGGAGAACGAAAGAACCGGTTTTTCTAGTCGATTCTCCAATGGCCATAGCCGCTAGATAAGAATTCGTTAACGACTCTTCTTCTATCGGTTGTTGTTGTTGTGTCTCTGTACTCGACTCGGGTCCAGAACTCGATACATCTCCTGTCTCTTCAGGAGGTGGTTCTCTCGAACTGTTTCACACAATACAAATACATGAATCAATCAAAGCTTTGATCTTTATAAACCAAACTCTGTTTTGAGTATTTTGTTTTCTTACTTGGACAAGTTGGGACAGAAAGTGATGGTGTAATCAGCATCACTACAAGTGAAAGTACTTGTAGCATCATCGTACGCGTAACTGTAGGATTTAGGACAAGCTGATTTAAACACTTGTGAGTACATCGATGGTTTGCAGGTATCCGGTGAACCGTTCTCGCCGCTGCAGCAATACGCAGTCGTCCCAAATGCCTCGCACGCGCTTCTACAAGCCAAACCGTTCTTGGCTTTTAGCTCCGTCGGGCAATTCTTGTTCAAGTCCGTGACGCATCCCGTGGTG
Source organism: Draba incana (assembly GCA_963576765.1). NCBI lineage: Eukaryota > Viridiplantae > Streptophyta > Magnoliopsida > Brassicales > Brassicaceae > Draba > Draba incana. The sequence goes on along the minus strand of OY755212.1, from coordinate 4,210,662 downwards.
GCACACGAACCGGAACCTTCCACAATCATGGGGAGGTTATAGCCGTCGACAAGGCTTACGTCGTAAAAGTCTAAAGACCCGGAAATGCCGAGAGTGAATTCGGCTAGTGTGGCTGGCGGTTCAGCGCCGGATCCATTGCATTCCATCTCGCCAGAGCCGCAGTCTCCGGTGGAACAGCTTGTTGTGCTAGTAAAACCGTCGAAGTTGCATCCAGTACGGCCCCAAAACCGACCAGACCAACCTGAGGGTGCTCGGAAAGTGCGAGAGGTATCTTTGGAAAGCTCGAATCCGGTTGTATCGAGTTTGGGACTACCCGCACCGGATAAAATCCCCGGCCAGACCGTGAAATCGCATTTGTTAACAAACGTGAACGTTGTACACTTTACACCTTTAGGAAACATACAAACATAGTAGAAACAGAACTAAAATCAACAAAATTTGATTGAAAATGAAAGAAAATTTAGATGAAAAAAACCGAGAAATCGCTCACCATCTCGTAGCAAGTAGACGATTAATCCAAGGATAGAGACACAAGGTGAGAAATGGAGACAGAACAGAGCCATGGAAGTTCCTAAAGTGGAGGAAACAAGAGAAAGGAGACAAGAAGATTGAATAAATTACAGAATCTTAGAGGAAGACAAATAATAGTGTGAAAGAAAATCTTTAATCATAAGGTTGAAATTTGTTTTTCCTCTGCAACATGAAACTGCTTTGTGTGTTTTTTTTATAGGTGAATGGGAATTGGATTGTGAATGGGTCGATGGATAAACAAATACATATAGCAAGTTTACAAAAAGGAAGAACAAAATGTTTGCAGCCTCAATATTCATACACTAAGGTCGATGAATAAACAACTATAGCAACTTGTGTTATATAATGTTCATAGTGTTTAAATATTGTAAACCTCAAAATGTGATTACCCGCCAATTTTTAAATACTATCGACGTATAATTATCCAACTTTAAATCTAAGATAAGTCTTTATCTTTTCTTGTTGTAAGTTAATCTTGAAGATGATCACTATTTATCATTCTCCTATTCAACTCAAGACTCATCAGTGTAGTATTAGGATAGTTTAATTTTGGTTGAATCAAAACCATCAAAAATTAACATTGTATCCTAGATTCAAGATTACATTTTGTTTAAAGTGAGTGTTCTAATCAGTGTTTTGAAAACCGACCGGACCGGGGGTCGGACCGGGTTCAACCGTGAACCGGCCAGCTAGCCGGGTTGGGTTGACTCGGGTTTGAGGTTTTTTTTTTTTTTTTTTGTAAATTTCCTTTTTTTCCATATTTAAAATTTTTATGATTAAAATTTATAGAAATAAATACTAGTTTTGAATTTAGTTAATTTTTGTTATGGTTTAATGTTTTTAATTTTTTTTACATATAAACTTAACTATTTCTCATTAAATTTTGTCTTTGAATATTTTTTTTGTTATTAAAATGATTTTCTTAATTTTTAAAAATATATGTTTATTCAAAGGCTACATTATATATTTGGATATTATAGTTATACAAAAACTATTCATATTATTATTTTAAAAAAAAACTATTAAACCCGGTTCGACCCGGTCGGACCACATTGACCCATGACCCAAAAATATTTCCGGTTCGGTCGCCAGTCCGGTTTTTAAAACATTGGTTCTAATCGAAGGTTTTTTTTTTTTTTTTAACGCTGATTCAAAAAGTTTAAGATCCAAGGAAACAAAATAACAAAGCTAAATCTTCTCTCACAAGAGAGGCAAAGGCCAGGGAGAGGGGAGGCATAAATAGACCGTCAACCAGCAACTTCATGAAACAACAATTTCATGAAACGGCCGAGGCTTCCAAGACTATCAGCGGTTCGAGCCATCTAAAAGAATCCCGAGCTATGTATGATTGATGCCTGCTATCACAAATGACACTCTCAGCAATTTTCAACGCAACCTGGTTCTCTTGGACAGAGCTATGAACTAAAGACCAAAATTCAAAGGAATGGAAGGTTATATTAAGAAAACTCAACATTTGGTTTTCTTCAAATATAACAAAACTATTTGCTATGTACATCTTTCTTATTTATCCTATGAAGAATTCAACACATAATTCAATTTAAATGAGAATACCAATCAGTTAGTTAATCCTGCAAGCAAAATGGCTACATATAACTCCTACATACGCCACAAAGACATTACATTTGTCTTTAAAAAAATCACGAAGGAACTATAGCTTATAACTAAATAAATCTAAAACTAAATTGATCCTTATCAATTTGGGGGATCCACACAACTTGTTCCGAAAATCATTATATCTTGAATAATCTCTTCGACTGATTAACTCAAATTTCTTGATGATTATTTTCTCTAGATGAAAATCTCGAATGATGTTTTATCACCAAAAGCGTTGTACCGCCCAAGACGTGATAGCGAAAACGCCAATCGAAAACAGGGCAAAGAGATTTGGCGATGCATTTTGTGATGCCGCGGAGTAGCTAACCGCTTCGGTTTGAACTCCTCCCTTTGATGCACTCTTCACACTGAGACAAAATTATACAAGGAAACAAATTAATTTTTACATTTTTGAAAATAACGTTTTGCTAAAATGATTTGAAATGTGAACAAAAGAGCCGTGTCGGACCACACACATGGTCACACTTCACCGACGTTAGCAAGAAAAAATCTATGCATATACAACAGAGAACATAAGATATTTTACATTTTTCATATTTATTTATTTATTATGTTGATATGATTATTGCAACGGGTGAAAAATGTGAAATGTCGTCTTGTCTAATAATTTCACAAATTGACAAAAAAAAACGGTGCATTAATGTGTCATGATTTTTATTCAATGATTTGACATCACCTTCATTCAAAACGTTGCAAAAAATGTGAATTATTTATCTCCAACATCAACCAAAAAAACTTTCAACGTCAGAAAAACAAAAATTGAAACCGAACTTCTTCAAAGAGAATCAGAACCAAACTTTATCCCCTTTTTCCATTGATTTGATCGGATCATTGAAACCAGGGCCGGTTCTTGCGGTCCCCACGCGTGTTAACCATTTTTCAAGCTGATTTTTTTTTTAAAAAAGATCCTAAATTTTTTAATTACTTGTAAAAAAAAACCCTAAATTTTATAAAACTTACAAAAAAGTCCTAAATTTTGGCAAATTTTTTTTTTTTGCACAAAGCCCATATTTCAGCTGAGTCGGGTCTGATTGAAACCAAACTTTAAATCAACAAATATACCAAATAAAAAAAAAAAAAAAAATTCTCAAATATTCTAATTCGTGTTTCCACTTGAAGAAATCATACTTTTTGTAGTAAAAAATGAAAATATAATTATTATCAGTAATTAGTAAATTACCTTGGATTAGGAGAAGGACAGAAAGTGATGACGTAATCAGCACCGCCACAAGTGAACGTACTAGTTCCATCGTCATAAGCATAACTATAAGCTCTCGGACACGCGTTTTTGAAAAACCGCGAGTACTCACTCGGCTTACACGTGTCCGGCGTTCCAAACGCACCGCTACAACAATATTCCGGCGTTCCAAACGCTTCACACGCGCTTTTACATGCCACTCCTTCACTACTTTCCGCATTCATCGCTACTTTAAGCTGACTAGGACAAGGACCGTTAAGCTCCGCCACACATCCGGTGATCGTACAGTTTCCGGCGACTCCTCCGGCATCACCACCGCCTTGTGGTACGATTGCCATCGGAATATTATAACCGTCGACGAGAGACACGTCGTAGAAATCGAGATTGTTGGATCCGTTTAAGGTGAATTCAGCTAAAGTCGCCGGAGGTGTAGCACCGGCGCCGGAACATTCTACGGCGGAGGAACCGCAGTCTCCGGTCACGCAAGTGAATTTTCCGGTGGTTGTGTCTTGTGTGCAGAGTGTACGTCCCCAAATACGACCGGACCAAGATGCGGGGATTGGGATGACACGTGTCTCTGTTGGGTTTAAGGAGAATCCGGTGGTTGGTAGAGGAGAGGTTCCGGCGCCGGAGAGAAGTCCGGGCCAGACTGTGTAGCTACACTGGTTAACTATTGTGAAAGTTGTTGAGGAAACTTGAGAAGTTACAACAATAATTAGAAGAAGAAAGAGTGAATTTTGAGATTGACCCATTTGAACAGAGAGTCACCAGAATCTAAAGATGTAAACTTTTTATGTCGCCGGAGATGGGGTTTTTTTCTGGTGACTGTTTCTGCTCTCTGATGTATAAAGAGTGTGAAAATGTGTATTTATATATGGGAATGAGAATTTATAAATCAAGAGAGATAAAGAACGTTGAGAGAGAATAATGAATGGTTTTGGTTTTTTTGGTTATGGGTTTTGGGGAATTTAAAGGGGTTAAGATTTTTTTGAAAAAGGTCGGCTTTTCACGTGAGGCCATGCCGCCTTTGTCTCTGTTAGTCGGCGAAAATGTGTCGTACATGTTCACGTTATTGTTATTTTTAAAACTTCGTATTAAAATATACAGGAAACTAGTATTACTCTTATAATATCATGTTCTTTAATTGTTTGTTTGTAAGATTCGTGCAATATGACTCAATATGGGTTGCATATGGATATTTATGATCAGTGTTGATGACGGTGATCTAAACAGAAACTTGTCTCCTATCTTTTGGCTAAATTATTATTTATAACTTTTAGACGATCCATTACTTGGTTTGTAATTTTTTTTTATTTTCGTGGAATGTGATCGAGCATTTTGATAATTCTTTTGTTGGTTAGGTAGGTTACCGATCACTAACGCAGACGAATCACCATATATGTAAAATGAGTAAATCTATGACAATATCATTGTCTCATGAGTCATGAAGACATCAATTTGAAGAGTTTTGGAACCAACACGTGAACGTTTAGTACTATTATACTCGATGCGGTGAGGAAGATATCATTAGTTCAATCTAGCATGATACGTTTGCTCTAAGGAAGTTTAACGTGTCGAACTTTTTTTCTCGTTTTTGCGTAAGGTCGATAAGTAGACCACTTATTCATCCTACAGAAGTGTTAACACGATATAAATATCGCCTTAAACATCTAAGATAAAGAGAAATCAAATTCAATCCGACCAAAAATTGATTGCTCGGGAAGCATCATCTTTGTTAGTTTATAATTGAGTTTATGTTTTATAATTATTAATTTCATTAGTAATTATGTATGTTAAGTCCAAGGGGTGTGTGTGTAAGAGATGTAACTTGTTTGGTAAGTTACAACTGTTACCAACGGTTACGTTGACAACTATATAATTGTACATATTGTGTAAGTGTAAACTTGTTGAGATAAAAAGAAAATTTCAGATTTTATTTTGTTCTCTTTGTCTCTTCCAACATGGTATCAGAGCATTAATGTTCCAAAGGCCAATAATTCCGCAAAACGGTTCGAGCAAAGTCTCGTCAAAAATTCAAACAAAAACAGAGAGTGATTCTCATGTTTGATGGAGTGGGTTTTTGATGTATTAAGATGAAGACCATCTTAAATACAAGAGAATTGGTGACGGTGCAGTTCCGAACCAACCGTTACAAACGGAGGAAACATTCGAAGTCTTGAAATCGAAAGATAAATGGGCGGATTTATCAACGAAGGATTTGATGGTGATGCAACGGTTGCAAACGGTCGTCACGGTTCAGATATGTTTTCGTATAGCATTGGCAATCACATCAAAGAGTGCTTGGGATGCATTGGAGTCCGAGTTTCAAAGATCTCCGCAAACAAGTTAATTGATTTTGGAAATCAATTAAGAGATTAAAGGCTACGAGAAAGATGGAGGCAACAATCAACGGTTAGAAACCGGAGAAAATTAGATGGTGGTGACAAGACAGAGCACCATCAATCTTCACAACCATTCACAAGCCATACCTTCAAGAAGAAGGCTCCAAAAGCGATGAAGGAAATAAGAAATTTTCTCAAAAGGCGATGGAGACAATGGTTGCGGAGATGGAGTTGTGGACGGAGAATCCTAGAAGTTTATTCGACAACGTTTTGGTGAAGCACAAGGATGCGAAGAAGCCATTAGTCGATGAAGTTGAGAATTCGAATAGTTCGCCATCTTAAACAAGATGGAGAAAGCCGAGGCTGGTGATAAGGAAGACACCAAGCAAGGAAATATGATGCTTACCTAAGAGGAAAAAGGAAGCAGAAGAAGACGTGGAGAAGAATTCACGCAAAGAAGCCAGCACACAGATAACCGGAGAAGACGTGAGAAGAGATTCACGTGCGAGACGTCAAGGAGACATGAGAAAAGCCCACGAGAGGCTTGAAGAAGACGTGGAGAAGAGATTCACGCAAAGAAGGCGGTTACACAGATAACCGTAGAAGACGTGAGAAGAGATTCACGTGCAAGACGTCACAGAGACGTGATGGTGATCAATGGAAGACACCAAGTTGAATGAGAAAGAGTTAAACCTCTGAACGGTTCAAGTGTGAATGCGTTAAGTTTAACTCGGTGAGTAAAACTCAATGAGAAAGAGTAAACCTCTGAACGGTTCAAGTGTGAACGCGTTAAGTTTAACTCGGTGAGTAAAACTCAATGAGAAAGAGTTAAACCTCTGAACGGTTCAAGTGTGAATGCGTTAAGTTTAACTTGGAGAATTGTCAAGGCTTGGTTGGAGAATTGCCAAGTGACTCGACAAATTCGGTAAAAGATGCTCGAGGAAGAAACAAAAAGGGTTGAACTCGGCACAATTCGCCTAAGGGTGTAAAGAACGGATGCGTTCCGCAAATGAGTGCGAAAAATGAAAGGAAGGAGAAGCCGGTTGGAGAGACAACCTCTCGAAAGTCAACCATGGAAGAGTTGGCATTTCTCAAGAGAGTGTCATAGGTAATGACACAAAGAAGCACAATTGAGTTTGAAGATGATGCTGTCGGAAAGCACATGCTCTTTAGTGCAAATGAAGAATCACCAAAAATCAAAGATGAAGATTGGTGTTAGATGGAAACTCAATTAAGGGGGAGTGTTAGTTTATAATTGAGTTTATGTTTTATAATTATTAATTTCATTAGTAATTATGTATGTTAAGTCGAAGGGGTGTGTGTGTAAGAGATGTAACTTGTTTGGTAAGTTACAACTGTTACCAACGGTTACGTTGACAACTATATAATTGTACATATTGTGTAAGTGTAAACTTGTTGAGATAAAAGAGAAAATTTTAGATTTTATTTTGTTCTCTTTGTCTCTTCCAACAATCTTAACATCTTTGATCCCTTGTCATTGGGTAGTGATGTTTTTTATTGGTGTTCTTTCGGTTTGTTGTTGTTGTGGTTTTGAACTTTGTTTCCTTTTTATCAAGCAATCTCAGACGTTTTAAAAAAAAAAAATTCAATCCGACCAAAAAAATATCAAATATGACATTTGATAAACATTCTTTTCAGAGTATTTTTGGTTTTTTGGTTCAAATGGAATTTAACCAAATGAAAACAAAAACATGAATTGAAAATTTGTTTTCCTCGAAAGATATTTTGTGCCATAGTCTAAAACGCGGGAACAAACTATTCAGTTGGAAGCAAATCACGAGAATTGTACGACCGTCTCAGCTCAAATGATAAATTTAACAAACCATATTGAATCTAATAATAAATATCCCCTTATAATAAATACAAATGTATTGAATGAAAGAGACGGTGAACAAAAAAAAATAGTAGTGAAAGAGAGACGTATTTTGTGAAGCATTCTTATAGATTCTGCCCTCTTCTCTCTTCCAAGAGACACGGTCTTAGCAAGAGTATCTATCTACTCTCCACCCAAGTTGTGTTTGTGTCATTATTGATTAATTATTTACTATTATTACAAGATGACAAAAATTAAAATGATGTTTGCTATTTCGTTAGTATTCAAACTAGTGAATATTATTATTGTAGGGGTCAAATCTCCCCTAGAAGAATCGATAAACCAAACGGCTTAACACGTGTTAAAGCGGTTCAGCGGTCGAACCCAGAAAACGCAGGCCCGTCAAAGGCCCATCACTGTTCATTCCATCGCTGTTCGATCCTTCTAGACCGGCCCGACTCAGAGCGACCGGAACTGCTCAAGTCACCTCGACTGGAACTGTTCATACCGCCCAATTCTACCTATATATAGACATGTACCCCTTCACTTGTTGAGGATCCGAAATTTCTTGTAAAAGCTCTGATCTTGATGAATAAGAACCCTAATTCTATATCTTTCTAAAATCTTTCTAAGTGTTTGAAAACCCTAAAGAAGCTCTATTTCGTAGAATCTTCACAATTTCTGTTGTGTGAAAATTCCAGCTCACACAATTTGGCGCTAGAAGGAGGGTGTACTCGCAACACTAGCTTCATACACGAAACAGACACTTAGACGAATTCGCAAGATGTCAATAACGAACCCGCAGTCTCCAGCGGCCGAAGATACAGGTCCAAGCAAGCCCATTGTGGCTGGGCTGATCAACCAGTCCGCATTGGAGGCGGAAGCAAGCAGACCTGTCCCGACAGAGAACCAGGCAACCGCCAATACAAACACGGCCGACCCGTCCACACCAGGAGATTTCGGTCAACTCAAAGCAATGCTCGAACAGTTGCTCAAGCAGTCGCAAAACCAGGAGACGATCAACAGCAACCTGACTGCTGAGATCAGGGCCTTGTCGACAACTCGTCAGTCTCGAGGGCTACCTCAAGGTACCGCGCTTCGCGTCGCCCCGCTCGCTCTTAACTTCTCCCAGGCGGCATCGCCGTCGGCTCGGGGCACTCGCGAAAATCATACACCTCCACCTCTCAGAGACGGAACCGTTTTCGTCGCAGACAATTTAGAAGGGCGTGAATTCGGAGCAGCTCGGCCCAGTCGACCGACTAGTCGTATCCAGAGTCGGGACGAGGGCGAAATCGCAGAAAGTACACGATGGATGGAACAAGCCGAAGCCCTAACCGCCCGTAGAGCTATCGATTCGCAGGGAACAGAAATGGACGAGCTCAGAGCCGTCTTGCAGCAGAACACTCGCGATCTCAAGGATATGAGGTCACAGGTCCATCGCGCAACCAGCAAGGCGCCGGAACTCGACCGCGTTCTTGAAGAAGCTCGCACCACTCCTTTTACCGAGCGAATAACAAAGGTGCGTTTATCTGACCCAGGGAAGCTCAAGATTCCCATCTATGAGGGAAAGGGCGACCCCACGGAGCATATCAGAGCATTCTCAATCGCAATGGGGCGAGCAAATTTCAGGCTCGATGAAATCGATGTTGGTTGCTGCCTCCTCTTCGTGGAGCATCTCCAAGGGGCGGCCCTCTATTGGTTCACAGGAATGAAAAGGAACTCTGTCGACAGCTTCGCCCAACTCTCCGAGGCCTTCCTAAAGCAGTATTCCGTCCTAATCAAACGCAGGTCATCGGAGGTGGACCTTTATACTATAACGCAAGCGGCCGGCGAGCCCTTGGGAGTTTTCATTGAACGCTTCAAAGCGATGCTTATTCAGGTAAAAGGGATTGACGACAGATCCGCCCTAAGTGCCCTGCGAAAAGCTTTGTGGTACAGCTCGGATTTCCGAAAGGAGATGACAATTAACGAGCCCTCGTCAATTCAAGATGCGCTTCATCGCGCTAACGGCTTCGCAAGAAGCGAAGATGAAACAAGAATCCTGAGCCAGAAGCATGGAAAGGCCAGGAATCCTACTCCGCTGGAAGTCCGAGTCGCGACAAAGAGGAAGCCGAGAAATTTCGTACAACATGAAGGAGGTTTCAAGGGGGCCCATAACTACCAGGTGGACTCGCCCGGCTACGGTCGAGGAAGAGGGCGAGGCCGCGGAAGAGGCGCCCCTGGTCGCGCTAGCGGCAACACTTGGCCGAGAATATCGCAGTATGACGAGTCTGCTTATTGCGACTTGCATAAGATGGAGGGACACTCGACGTCTAACTGCAGAGTCCTCGGCATGCGACTCGCAGCAAAGTTGGCCGCCGGCGAGCTCAAAGGAAACATCAATGTTAACGATTTTCAGCTCGAGCAATTCGACGATGCAAGAGAAGGGGACGGCCCGTCGGGAGACAACAGGAATAATAAGCGAGACAGACGAAACGACGAGGCCCACCTCGACCGACGAAACGGTAATGATGGCCGGAGCGCCTCGAAACAGAAAATCTGCAACATGATCATGGGCGGCTCGCGCTACTGCTCTAACACCGTCTCGTCGATCAAAGCCTATCAAAGAAGAGCGGAGGTAGGGGCAAACAAACCCGAACCGTCGAAGTTCCCGAATGACATCATCCAGTTCGAAGAGAATGAGGTCGATGACATTGACAAACCTCATGACGACCCGCTTGTCATCCGACTCTCTGTCGCAGGATGGGACACGGGTCGCGTTTTAATCGACACTGGGAGCACAGTCGACATCATTTTCGTAGACGCTCTGAAGCGCATGGAAATTGACCTCGCACAAGTCGAATCCTATCCTAAGCCATTAACCGGATTTAATGGCGAGACGACTATGACACTCGGTACGGTCAAGCTTCCTGTAAGCGCGGAAGGTGTGACTAAAATAGTTGAGTTCGCAGTCTCGAACAACCCGGCAATTTACAATGTGATAATGGGAACCCCTTGGCTAAACTCGATGCGCGCCGTCGCCTCAACGTATCATCTCTGTCTTAAGTTTCCAACGAAGGGCGGAGTCAGAACAATCAGAGGAAGTCAGTCGGCGTCAAGATCTTGTTTCATGACCGCGCACAAACTGAGAGCTCAGGCGACAGTGCCAATCCCAAGCGAGCCGCGGAAAAAGATTAAGACAGACAGGGAGCCCGTCAAGGAAATATCAAACCTCTTATAGCAGCTACAGATCGCGGAATCCGCTGAATCTAGAGGAGCGGGCCCGACCTGCGAGCCTGTCATATCGGTTTGTATAAACGACGAATTCCCAGAGAAATATGCAGAGATAGGCGCGACACTTGACAAAGCCGTCAGGCTCAACCTCGTCGAATTCCTCAAGAAAAACGTCGGTACATTCGCATAGTCCGCTGGAGACATGCCCGGGATCGATATCGGCATCATCAGTCACGAGTTAAACGTGGACTCAACCTACAAACCTATAAAGCAAAAGCGAAGGCGACTAGGTCCTGAAAGGGCTCAAGCGGTAAATGACGAAGTAAACAAACTCTTGCAGGCCGGCTCGATCTCTGAGGTCAGATATCCGGAGTGGCTTGCAAACCCAGTCGTCGTGAAGAAGAAAAGTGGCAAGTGGCGAGTCTGTGTAGACTTCACGGATTTGAATAAGGCATGCCCTAAAGACAGTTTCCCTCTTCCTCACATCGACCGCCTCGTCGAGGCAACATCTGGAAACAAGTTGTTGTCATTTATAGACGCCTTCTCTGGCTATAATCAGATCTTCATGCACCCCGGCGATCGCGATAAAACGTCTTTCATCACAGACCGCGGAATCTATTGCTACAAAGTCATGCCCTTTGGACTTAAGAATGCTGGGGCTACTTATCAGCGATTGGTAAATAAAATGTTTGTGGATTTACTCGGCAAAACGATGGAGGTTTACATTGACGACATGCTCGTCAAATCACTCAAGGAAAAGGACCACGTCGGCCACCTCGCAGAGTGCTTTGCGTTATTAAACAAGTATAACATGAAGTTAAATCCTGCTAAATGTCGTTTCGGTGTAACGTCCGGCGAGTTCCTCGGCTACATGGTTACTCGTCGCGGGATCGAGGCAAATCCAAAGCAAATCGACGCACTAATCCAGATGCCTTCGCCAAAAACGAGAAGAGAAGTCCAGCGACTAAACGGCAGAGTCGCGGCCTTGAACCGATTTATCTCGCGCTCTACTGATAAGTGTTTACCTTTTTTTGAAACGCTCAAGGATAAGAAGGGGGCGGCTCGACAAGATTTCGAGTGGACTAAAAAATGTGAAGAAGCCTTCCAGAAGTTGAAGCAGTATCTCGCGACTCCACCTGTTCTGACAAAGCCAATAGCTGGCGAACCGCTCTATCTTTACATCGCGGTCTCGACCTCGGCAGTTAGTGGGGTTCTGATTCGCAAAGACGGCACCGAGCAAAAGCCTGTTTTCTATATTAGTAAGTCTCTAATCGATGCAGAAACAAGGTATCCTTTGACGGAGAAACTCGCACTCGCAGTTATTACGTCGGCTCGAAAGCTTCGACCGTATTTTCAATCACATTCGATCGTGGTACTAAGTACTTTTCCACTGCGCGCTGTTCTCCACAGTCCGACTCAGTCCGGGCGACTCGCCAAATGGGAGATCGAGCTAAGCGAGTTTGATATCGAGTATCGCAGTAGGACGACGATCAAGGCACAGGTATTGGCCGACTTTTTAATCGAACTGCCGGAGGCGGAAGCCTCGCCCGAAATCGAAGACGCACTTGCGGACAGTTCTGCATCCCAAGTCTGGTAGCTGCACGTCGACGGCTCGCCATCTAAACACGGATCGGGAGTAGGCATTCGACTATCGTCAGACGGAAAATCTCTAGAGCAATCGTTCTGCCTTGGTTTCAAGGCATCGAACAACGAGGCCGAATACGAGGCCCTTCTCGCAGGTCTTCGATTGTCTAAAGCGTTGAAAATAACAAGGATAGAAGCTTTTTGCGACTCTCAGCTCATCGTAAATCAGTTCAACGGCGAATACGCGACAAAGGACGAGCGCATGGAAGCATACCTCGCTCTCGTCAAAACTTTAACAGCTGAATTCGATCTGTTCACCTTGATAAGAATTCCAAGGTCGGAAAACTCCCAAGCAGATGCCCTCGCATCACTCGGCTCAACCGCAAAGCTAGATAAAGATCTTCAAAGAATTGTCAAGGTCGAATTCATTGAAGAGCCGAGTATCGCAATCGCAAAAGCGGTCAACGTCCTAACAAGATCTCTGGCAGCGAAGCAAAAAGCAGCTCTCAGCAATGGCTCGCCCGCTCGCTCCGCCGCAGACCCGATGGACCTCGACCACACCAAAGATAACGTCGAACCGGATCCGATGGATCCCAATCAATCCGGTACAGTCGGCGCAGACGAAACGACGGATGTGATGGCAACAGATAACGAGCTCGACCCGAATAACACAGCTTTTGACCGTGGCTTTCTCCCCGAACAACTTGAGGAATCCCCAGAGGATGCTTACCCATGTAGCGAGGAGCCTCCACCTGGGCATGAAGTCGTCGACATTCCCATTGACGACGAGACCATAGTCTATGGATGCGACACCAAGTGGATGGCCAACATTCGCGTTTATCTCGCAGACGGCGAGATCCCAATCGACAAATGGGTGGCTCGCAAATTAAAGTCACAGTCGTCTCGTTACGTTTTACTTGATGGAAATATCTTCAAATGGCGACTGTCCGGGCCACTACTCGCTTGTGTCGAGGGGCAGGAGGCTCGCGAGATAATGCACGAGGTTCATGGCGGATCCTGCGGTAACCACTCGGGAGGTCGCTCACTCGCCATCAGAATCAAGAGGCACGGATATTTTTGGCCATCAATGATAAAAGACTGCGAGCTGTTCGCAGCAAAGTGCGAGAAGTGTCAGCGACACAGTCCGTTCATCCATCAACCGACGGAGTTCTTAAGCTCGATCACCTCGCCCTACCCGTTTATGCGATGGGGAATGGATATCGTCGGACCGCTTCATCCGTCTCGGCAGAAACGATACCTCTTAGTCCTAACGGATTATTTTTCCAAGTGGATCGAGGCGGAAGCATTCGGATCAATCAAGGATAAGCAGGTCGAAAACTTTGTCTGGAAGAATATCATCTGTCGTCACGGCGTACCCTATGAGATAGTGACAGATAACGGTTCGCAATTCACATCTAAGCGGTTCGAACTTTTCTGCGATAAGTGGAAAATCAGAATCAGCAAGTCAACGCCTCGCTGCCCGCAAGGCAACGGCCAGGCAGAATCGTCAAACAAAACACTTATCCATGGCTTAAAGACTCGACTCGACGCTAAGAAAGGTCGTTGGGCAGATGAACTTGAAGGCGTTTTATGGTCTTGTCGAACAACACCGCGACGCGCTACGGGCGAGACGCCTTTCGCCCTTGTCTACGGAACAGAATGTGTGATTCCTCCTGAAGTCTATTTTCCAGGAGTTCGCCGACGATTGCTTCCAGAACAGGAAGGTCTCAATCATCTCCTCATGCTCGACGAACTCGACCTTATCAACGAAAGGCGAGACCAAGCACTTATAAAAATGACCGAATATCAAATTGCAGCATCCAAGTATTACAACTCCAAGGTGCGAGTTCGGCGTTTTTACGAAGGAGACCTCGTCCTTCGCGCAGTATTTCAAAACACTGTCGAGCCCAATGCCGGCAAGCTCGGCGCTCACTGGGAAGGACCTTATCAGATCACAAAAGTAGTTCGCCCGGGCGTCTACGAAATCGCCAACATGAAAGGCGAGATGATCCCGCGTTCCTGGAATGCGCGACATCTGAAGAAATATCACTGCTAAAAATACTAAGTCATTAAACTTGAACTACGACGCGACTTGATCCCTTCATTGGGTACGTAGGCAGCTCGTTTGCGGACGAGTTCAGTTGCCCCCTTCAAAAAAAAAAAAAAAAAAAAAAAAAAAAAGGGGGAGTGGGTACGTATATTCATACTCCCACTCGCAATATGTAACGACTTAAGGTTTTAACCAAGTCTTATTCGCTCGACTCGCAAAACGACTTCGGTCTAAACGCGACAAGTCGACTCGCTAAACGACTTCGGTCTAAACGCGACAAGTCGACTCGCTAAACGACTTTGGTCTAAACGCGACAAGTCGACTCGCTAAACGACTTCGGTCTAAACGCGAAAAGTCGACTCGCTAAACGAGTTTGGTCTAAACGCGACAAGTCGACTCGCAAACGACTCCGGTCTAAATGCGACAAGTCGACTCGCTAAACGACTTCGGTCTAAACGCGAAAAGTCGACTCGCTAAATGACTTTGGTCTAAACGCGACAAGTCGACTCCAAAACGACTTCGGTCTAAACGCGATAATCGATACGCAATAAGCTAAGGTTTTAACCAAGTCTTATTCGCTCAACTCGCTAAACGACTTCGGTCTAAACGCGACAAGTCGACTCGCTAAACGACTTCGGTCTAAACGCGACAAGTCGACTCGCTAAACGACTTCGGTCTAAACGCGACAAGTCGACTCGCAAACGACTCCGGTCTAAACGCGACAAGTCGACTCGCTAAACGACTTCAGTCTAAACGCGAAAAGTCGACTCGCAAAACGACTTTGGTCTAAACGCGACAAGTCGACTCGCAAAACGACTTCGGTCTAAACGCGACAAGTCGACTCGCTAAACGACTTCGGTCTAAACGCGACAAGTCGACTCGCAAACGACTTCGGTCTAAACGCGGAAACTCGCTAAACGACTTAACTGTCTAAAACGCGAGATCAATAACAATTAGGCGTCATTATGGCCATAATGGCGACCTGATTAAAACTTCATCATCATTATGAAGTATACTCATACATTCTCAACGGATAAAGCGCGCTATATAAATTTAGAGTTCATTACTGGGATAGACGTATTCAGTGCGAGTATTGTCCGTTAGCCGGGGTGTCCATCTCGCGAGTCCATCTCGGGATAGACACATTCAGTAGAATGTGTCCGTTAGCCAGGATGTTTGACTCGTAAACCCAGTCTTTACCTTAACAGACTGGTCGAACTTAGCAAATATATATTTGCCTGGATAAGATATATTCAGTAGAATATAACCAGGATGTTCGTCTAAGCGTCTTAAAACCGCATCGCGTCTTAAAACCGCATCGCCTCTAAGCGTCTTAAAACCGCATCGCGTCTTAAAACCGCATCGCCTCTAAGCGTCTTAAAACCGCATCGCGTCTTAAAAACCGCATCGCCTCTAAGCGTCTTAAAACCGCTTCGCGTCTTAAAACCGCATCATTTCTATGGCCTTAGACAAGCTCTAACAGGCCTCGTCGACAAACTACTAGTCGAAAATATAGTTAAGAAATTGCTTAAGGGCATTCATATAAATCTGCTCGACCAACTCGGCATAAAAATGTTGTTACAAGTTGGATAAAGCCATCCAGGCACAAAAACAAAAATCGAGTCATAAAATCCTTAAGCAAAAACAAAAACTAATCCTACTATTGCAAAGTCCGGATTAGGCGACAGTCTCGCCATCTTCGGCCTCTTTGTCATCAGAAGCCAGCTCGCCCTCTTCGACAACTTGTTCTTCGGCTGGAGTAATGATAGCAGCCGAACTCGCAGCCTCGCCGTCCTTGGGTTCTGGTTCCGAAGGAGCCTGTTCGCGAAGAGGTTCAGTTGGTGCGACTGGGATCAGAGCGACGGTCTCATCGGCTTCGTCCGACTCGCTCTCGTCTAACTCCTCACTCGCGCTTCGCAAGCGCATACCAAGAGAGCCATCGTTCGACCCAGAAGCTGCATTTATACCAACAGACTTAACAACAACTTCGATTCGCGGAGACGCAACTATATCTGCTACGGTAATGGGGACAACATAGTTCTTACCCAAGGTCTTTCTCAATTCGAGTGCTATCGCGTCGAAGGTCTCGTCGGCTTTTCCGAGCGACGCCTTGTTTTCAGCTAAAAGGGCACGCTCGGCCTTGGGATCGAAGGCCTCCTCTGCTTCAGCATTCTCCATGTCGTCAAGGAGCTGGAGATTAGCCTCCGCTTGTGCAAGATAGACCATTTTCCTAATCGGCTTCTTCATCATCTGTTGAAACAGCTCGTAAGCCCGGTTAAGCTGGCCTTGCACTTCGGCGGCCGCAGATCGCCTCGCAGAAGCAGATAGCTCTTTCACCAGCTCGGCGTTGTTCTCCTCGACCTTCTCCTTCTCCTTACCGACTCTGTGAAGGTGCACGCCCAGGTCGTCTGAGCTCTTCTTGTACATATCTCGCTCAGCAGCAAGATTTCTCAGTTGGGCCGCGACTTTTTCCTTCTCGACCTCTTCTCTCTGCCTGGTCTCGCCTATAAAGAGCTCCTTAGACCTCGAGTCTTGATCATACGACATGATCAGCCTGTTGAAATGGGCGATGGCCTGCGAAGGAGTTGACAGTATGAAAAATAAAGCTAAGTGAAAAAGAAAGAATAAAGTGTGGAATTACCTTGGCCTGGCGAGACGCGAACTCCTTATAGAGCTCGCTCTTTACCAGCCTTTCCGGGATCGGCATACGATCACCCGGATATGTAACCTTAGCCATCATGGCGGCTACGGCTAAGGGATCAGTATAAAGCCCATCGGAGCTTCCAGGAATAGTTTGCCCTGGGGACAGAGTCGGCAGCTCGCGACGAGACTTCTTCTTCTCGCCAACTTTACCTTTGCCCTTCTCAGAGGCAGAAGATCATTTTCTCTTTCGATGCAATTGGGCCTCAGGCTCGGCGGGCTCGTCAGTAATGGTAGTTGGCTGTGAAGTAATAACAGCCAACGCACCACTCGCAGCTACAGCAGCCGCCTCGACGCCCTCAGCAGTAGGAGTATTCCCTTTATCGACGCTCCGCTCGGACGTCTCGACGATGGAGGCGGTGGCCTTCGGGTCGGCCTTTCTCTTAGCCTTCTCGGCTTTTCTCTTGGCGAGATCGCGGAAAGTTAGCTTGGGAGGCATGATCTCTAGATCGTCGGACTCGCTCTGTTCGATTTCTTCTTCTTCGTCGTAGGTAATAAACTCGCGAGCTCGAACAACCCTTCGAAGATTGAAGTGACGATTCCAAAGGCACTTTCGAGCCTTCAATTTATTGACCAAATCGTCGATGTTGGCAACAGGAGTGAATAGCAGTCTGCTAGCTGTAAAAACAAATTAGCAGAAAAGTTAGTATAAAACACAAGGGGGCAGTTCGCGCAGTAAACATTCGAGAAAATCTACCAAGTGTCCCCCACTTCGCCACCACTAAGTGTTCATCCTCGGCCGACGCGGCCGATATCGGCACGTAGAAAAAATACTTTCTCCAGCTATGATCTTTGTTTGGGAAGTCGTCCAGTATTTTATAAAGGGAACGACTCGCCAGATTGTAGTACTTCATGCCACCCGGGTTTGATTGCTTGCACCATTCAAGAAGGTTGTGTAGATGGCGAACTCCGATGGGCTCGCGACATTCGGCTGCCCGCGTCGTAATTCCCACCAATTGGCGTATCCCTCTTGAGTTGATTTGCGCGAGCGCGATTTTGTGAACCCGCGCGAATCGGAGAATCCGCGCAGGAATGGGGAACGTGAGGAAACACTCCTTAAACCAACACGCATAGGCGGTAAACGTGCCGGCAGGGGGATCGTCTTCTCGCTGCTCGATAGAAGGCGCGATCAGTTCGACCGAGTCGGGAATTCGGCACTCTGAGCCATAGTCTTCCAGGAAGTCCTCATCGCACCAAGAGGAACCTGGAGGCGAGCGTTGCTTTCGCCTCGATTTCTTTTTCTTCTGGACAACCTCGGCCAGCCCGCACGCAGCCCAAGCTTCCAGTCTCTCTTTTTCTACTAAAGAGTTGTACGACTAGTTACCTTCTTCGAACTTTACTTGGAGAGGCAGCTCGACAGGACTAAGGGACTCGTCGCGGAGTTATGGGATTTCCACAACCAGTCTTCGCCCATCAGTGGTCGAGGCCTCGCCAATTTGCGAAGGATGCGAAGTCCCAACTCCCTCTTCAAAGCCAGTTCGTCCAGCTCGCATGGATGAAGTAGACTCCCTTGTCTCGCGACTTTGTCTTAAGACGGGAGTAGGATAAGAGAACAGTTCGGCAAGAGGAGAATGGCCTCCAGCTCGATCTTCTCGACTAATGGGGCTCGCCTCCGCGCTGCCTGAAGGACTCGCTTCCTCTTGACCACGGAGCCTACTACAACTCGAACTCGCATCTACAATCGACTCGCTATCAGGAGAATACTCCCAGGCCAATTTTCCCTTCTCGGGGAGTTCGGCAGACTTCGCGGATGCAAAAGAACTAGTCGACGACATCTTTCTTTGGATCAAAACTTTAAGTTTTTTCAGTTTTTCTGAAGAACACTGCGGCGGCGATGAAGAACACGGCGGCTGCGAAGTGATGGGACGGCAAAATTCCTATCTATTACTCGAAAGAAAAAACAGAGAAGGGAGAGAGAGAGCGAACCTGTTTTTTTTCGGAGGAATGGGAATAATGAGAAGTATCAAGGGAGTGTTGCCTCTTATAAGGACATTTTCGACGGTTCGACTTTCGAGGTGGGCCTAATTTCTTAATGGGCCCAAAGATTCTGGGCTCAGAAGATCAGTTTCACGAGATTGATCCAAATCAATGGTTCTACAATTGTTATCTGGCCCTAAATGCGACTCCGCGGGCTCCTCCTCGATTTGTTTCGCGACTCCATAGTTTCAATATTCTCAGGATTTTTACCTTCAAAGAATCGCGCGACCTCGCGACTTCACTTACGATTAAACCTGCGACTTCATCAACTCGCGGCTTCGTCAACTCGCGACTCCATCTCAATGGATAAGCCGCGACTTTCTCTGCGTGAAAATCAACTCGCGCCTCCATCACGATGGATCAGCTCGCAACTTTTTCTCCACAGAAATCAAGTCGCGACTTCATCAACTCGCGACTTCGTCAACTCGCGACTCCATCTCAATGGATCAGCCGCGACTTTCTCTCCGTGAAAATCAACTTGCGACTCCATCTCAATGGATCAGTCGCGACTTTTTCTCCGTGAAAATCAACTTGCGCCTCCATCACGATGGATCAGCTCGCGACTTTTTCTCCACAGAAATCAACTCGCGACTTCATCAACTCGCGACTTCGTCAACTCGCGACTCCATCTCAATGGATCAGCCGCGACTTTCTCTCCGTGAAAATCAACTCGCGACTTCGTCAACTTGCGACTTCCTCTTCGGCGACAACGACGATTTGAGTAAATGTGCGACTCGCGCTCTTTTCCCCTTCTGTTTTTTCCCACTGGGTTTTCAGACAAGGGTTTTTACCGAGGCTTGTTCGCACATCTGTACATCTTCATCTCGTCACCTCGCATCTTCGAGCAGATTCATTCAATCAAGTCAACTCGCGATTTTGAAGGCTTTCAGTCAGCTCGCAGATATCGGAACAAATCTACCTTGACACCTCGCACTCTCGCACGATTCGCGGATCACAAGTAAAACCAATTCGCAGATTCGCGAAACCAGAAATCTACTCGCCAATAACAGCAACCGACTCGCAGCATTGAGTATTTGGGTTCGACGGTATCACCGCTAACACGGTAAACGGCCTAAGCGGGAATCGATTTTTCAGACACCCTTACTTCAGCACTTTTTAACTAAACTGCTGAACTGGGGGCTAACTGTAGGGGTCAAATCTCCCCTAGAAGAATCGATAAACCAAACGGCTTAACACGTGTTAAAGCGGTTCAGCGGTCGAACCCAGAAAACGCAGGCCCGTCAAAGGCCCATCACTGTTCATTCCATCGCTGTTCGATCCTTCTAGACCGGCCCGACTCAGAGCGACCGGAACTGCTCAAGTCACCTCGACTGGAACTGTTCATACCGCCCAATTCTACCTATATATAGACATGTACCCCTTCACTTGTTGAGGATCCGAAATTTCTTGTAAAAACTCTGATCTTGATGAATAAGAACCCTAATTCTATATCTTTCTAAAATCTTTCTAAGTGTTTGAAAACCCTAAAGAAGCTCTATTTCGTAGAATCTTCACAATTTCTGTTGTGTGAAAATTCCAGCTCACACAATTATACAATAAAATGTTCATGAGATGAAACCAACTTTTTAGTATATTTTGAGTTATTATGGGAAAGAGACATAGAGGCTAACGTTGGATAGGAATTTTGTAAAGATATAGTATTTTCTATTAAGAAAAGAGAATTGGTGTTGGGTCAACGACATTCCAAAAGCTTTAGTTGTGTGATGTAGAAATATCAACTTGGTTGGTTCATGCTTCTTCCATTGTTACAAAGTTGTTTATGTTTTATTTAGGTTTATCAATTTGTACAATTTGGGGTAGGCCTCGAGTGTGTTTCCCTACTACATTATTGAATTCATGGGAGTTTGATATACTTTCCAAACATCCAAGCACAATTAGCTCATCCACTACGATATACTAGATTTGTTTATTTTGTGGAAATAAATGTCCAAATATAAGAGTAACATTAGGATATGGTAGTGGCCGATAAAAAAAAAATCGACGGTATGTCGTCAACTCACTCCTTCGGATTCGATTTCCATCCGAAATTCTTTTATTTTCGGTTTGACCAGTTTAAATGGTATTGTGTTATAGAATTAGACCTATTACAAAATATTACAAGACGGTATACTCACAAGAGGACTAATCGGAACATTAACCCATACCTCTTGATAACAATAATCCAATATATGAATATAAAATGACAATGAATATACTTTATTCATAGGCAAAAAGTGATTACTTTGATGTAAGGTAATTAGTGGGATTTTAGATGATTGGGTCCAAAGAGATGTGGCTGATGTTTAACCTAACTTAATATGTGTGTAGTACTATACTCCAATCAAAGATCATCCGATTATGTGGCTTTGTTTGGACAGGAAAAGGTGAACACCAAACTTGGATTTCCACTTTCCAGCTTTCCAGCTTCTTCTATTAGGAAGACTCGTCATCAGTCTTGGAATTTTGCTAAGCACGAGTGTAATTAGGTTTTTAACTTTAAACCAAACGGGGGATTAATCAAATTTCTAATTTCCACCACAAACGACCGTGACATTCCCTAAAGCATGGTTATGACTGTACAAAGCAGTTAACAATCAACAGATCAGAGTGAGGTCATTACTTTAAATTCCATCCACTAGATTATGTTTAAGACAAAGCACGACTAGGAACCTGATCGATATCCCCTAATTGGTCCTATTCGAAATTGCAAAATCATTCTACTAATCACGGGTTACAATTCCAATTATCATGTAAAGTAAATAACCTTTGGACCCTAAATCACATGTCTAAGATTGATCTTGTGCAATGAGTGAAAAGTCTCGAACTTGGGACATTAAAATTTGGAAGCTAAAATCAAAACATCCAATAAGGTCCATGTTAAGACAAAAGATAGGATTAATCTTGTGCAATGGGTTACTTCTACAGGTTTGGTCCTATAGTCAAACATCAAGTACAAAAGAAAGCAATAAACAGAAACTAGTAAAAAAAGACAAAAGACATAATAAGCAAAAGAACCAAAGTCATAAGGTCAAAAAAAAATTCCAATGAAAAAAGAGAACAACATCCATATCAGAAAAACCAACTCTAGCTAAACGCTTATATAGTTATAACAGGATCAAACTCTCTCTATATAATAAAAAACACCAAAAGGACCAGGCAGATTCATCATTCCCATCAACACAAAGACAATGACAAAAACGAAGAGTAACATAAGAGCATTCTTATACCACTCAAATCCGTTTTTCCAATTCTTCTGCTGATTTTAAAGAAAAAACCTCAACTAATAAGCAGCTTGACAATCCCTTTGAAAGTGACCTTCTTTACCACAAGAGTAACAGCTCTTGTCCCTACCTCCTCCGCCACTTCCTCTCCGGTCACGCTCACAATCACGTGCAAAGTGACCAGTAGCACCACAAGTATAACAACCACCAGATTGTCTCTTCGTCGGACACTCCCTAGCCATGTGACCAACACCACCACACGTATAACAACCACCACCACCACCACCGCCGCTGCTTCTAGCTCCGGCGTTGTCCCTCGATTCCTGAACACAATCCCTAGCGAAGTGACCAACCTCACCGCAAGTGTAACAACCTCTTTTTCCAGCTCCGTCGATTCCAAGATCAGAAATCTTTTCACCCAATTTCTGAACGCAATCCCTAGCCAAGTGACTAGTATCACCGC
This sequence comes from Draba incana, assembly GCA_963576765.1. Classification (NCBI taxonomy): domain Eukaryota; kingdom Viridiplantae; phylum Streptophyta; class Magnoliopsida; order Brassicales; family Brassicaceae; genus Draba; species Draba incana. The sequence continues at coordinate 4,187,914 of OY755212.1, read as the reverse complement.
AAGTGTAACAACCTTCTCTTCTTCTCGGTTCCTCTTCACAATCCTTAGCCATATGACCAACCTCGCCGCAATTAAAACAACCGCCACCGCCGCGTCGACCACCGTTACCACGGCCGCGAGAGTTATTACTACTCTCCTTCCTGCTCAAAGGACCGCCGCCAGGAGCGGTTACATCGACGGCTCTGGTTTTACCGTCGGCTTCTTGAGTAATCTCGAATTCGACGGAATCGCCTTCGGCTAAACTACGGAAACCTTCGGAAACAATGGCGGATTGGTGAACGAAAAGCTCTTCGCCGCCGTCATCGGGTTTGATGAAACCGAAGCCTTTGGAATCGCTGAACCAGTTCACTACTCCGGTAGATCTAACCGCAGATTGATTATCTTCTAAAGCCATTGGAAACAGAGAGAGAGAGAGGAAATTAGGGTTTTTTTTGGGGGGAAGAGGAAATTGGTAGGCGTGAATATATAGAGGGGAGAGTTTGGGATTAAGTCGGTAATTTTAATGGAAATTTAGTGAAGGGAAACCCTAATCAAAACCCTAATTGACTTGTGTTTTAGATACAGCAGCCGCTTAATTTTTTTCTTTGGTGGAGGATTCTTCGGGAAGTGGAGAATTTAGGAAAGTTTTGCCATAACATTTTTTTTTTTTTAATAATTATCAGATGTGCACGCGTCTACGCTTGGACTTTTAACTGAGACCGTACATTTTTAAGATCTGTCCGAGTACTTATCCGATTGATTAGACTAGGCCCTTTAGTTTATTGGGCTTAATTGAGTGGACTAGTTCATATTTTTGGTCTAAGATTTCCACTCATATGGGCCAAATCTGGATTTGGTTTGGTTTGGTTTAAGACTAATTAATTTTAGTAAACGTAAGTAAAACCGAATTTACATGTGATATTGGTTTATTCAAATTCCAAATTGATAAGTTAACTAGCCAAAAATGGCAATTCACTGTTTCAATTTCTACAAAATTTTCGCTAAAAACTTGAATTTTTTTAAAAAAAAAATTTCAAATATTATTTGTATTTTTTCGTTATTCTCTTTTTTTTTAAAACAAAACCGATTCTTTATTTATTTATTTTTTTCACAAATAAGTGAATAGCCGACTCATTATTAAAACCCCCTACGCAAGTAATCTTCCCCCACGAGATATCTCTTGGACCGTTGATCTTATCTCAAGTGATTGGATCTCGTCCGTTTATTAATTCTAATCTTTTATATAAAAGGACGCGATGATCAATTAGGGTTTCATCGGTGGTGTTCATGGGCAGATAACTGATCGTAGCGGTGAAGAACTCCGGAATTGAGTTGAAGTGCTGGTAATCATGTTCTCCCGTAGCTATATCTGATAAATTGATTGGTTTTACTGAGTGAATTTTTTGTAATAATATATTATTTATTTGTCGATTACGTATTCGCAGATGTGAGCTCCGGTCAAGAAGGAGGTAGAGACGAAGACGGTGACAAGGTGGTGGTCGTGGTGGACGATGAGGAGGCAGAGACGAAGACGGTGACAACAAGGTGGTGGTCGTGGTGGACGATGAGGAGGCTGTTGAAACCGGTTTGTGACAAATCACACTTATTGTTAGAATTGGGCCGGGCTTGGTCCAGTTCTATTGGTGCAGGCATTAATTGGAGATAACCGGTGTGGTTATTGGATATGGTTAATCAGGGTGTATCCGGCTTCTGATATATATATATGAGGAAGAAAGGGATTTGTCTAGTAATCCACATAACCTAAAGAGGACACTAAAGAACGGAGGCCTAGGGTTTTAGGTCTAAGAGAGATTGGAGAGAAGAGAGATCTAGTAGAGTTCTTAATACATCGTTGAGTTCTCTTGTAACTAGGTCTTTGTAATCTCTTGTTCATATAGTGAAATCTTTGCTTGTGCCGTCAAGCCCCAGACATAGCGTCCTCACATCGAGGCGTGAACTGGGTAACAATCTCTTGTGCAAACTCTATCTCTATCTTTGCATGTTCAAACGTTCTTAGATCTTTAAGGTTTCGTTCGTGAAGCAACCTTGCTTGATAAACACACAAACACATATAGATTCACAAAGTTATTCGATCTAAAGCATAACAAAGTGGTATCAGAGCCCTCGACTTGGTGAATCTATGACAAACGTTCGGATTGAGGTGGAGCGATTCGATGGAGAAGGCGATTTCTCGCAGTGGAAGAAGCGCATGCTCGCGCATCTGTCTGTACTAGGGCTGAAGGACGTTCTGCTTGAGACAGCCCCACAGGCTGTAGCAGTACAGAAGGACGAAGATCCTGTTACAGCGAAGGCACGAGTACAGAAGGCTGAAACAGACTGGTACGAACGGTCGGAGAAGGCTATGAACCTGATTTTTCTGAATGTCGGTGATCGAGTCTTGCGCAAAGTCGATGAGTGCACATCCGCTGCGTCTACATGGTCAACATTAGAAAGGTTGTATCTCTCTAAGTCACTTCTTAATCGTATTTACTTGCAACATAAGTTTTATACGTTTAAGATGAATACACAAAAGACTATCGATGAAAACACTGATGATTTCTTGAAGGTTGTATCGGAGTTGGCAAGCGTAAAGGTCTCTGTATCAGAGGAGGTGCAGGCTATCCTGTTGTTGAACTCGCTGCCTGAGTCATACAACAGTCTGAAGGAGACTCTGAAGTACGGAAGGAAAACGTTAACTTTGGAGGAGGTTATATCAGATGCTAAATCAAAGGAGAGAGAGATAAGGGAAAATACAAGCTCACAAAGAAGTGGGGAAGCCTTTGTAGTTCGAGGAAGACCTGAGAAAAGAGAGCCGTACAACAAGAAGTACAAGGGCAGCTCTAGGTCAAGATCTGGTTCAGGGTCAAGAGTGACTTGATGGTACTGCAAGAAGGAGGGTCACCTGAAAAATGACTGTTACTACAGGAAGAAACGAATGGAGGAAGAAGAACGTGGCACAGCAGCATTTGTACTAGACAAGGTACAGGTGGTTGATGCACTGTCTGTATCAGACAGAAAACCAAATGATCGGTGGATCATTGATTCTAGATGTTCGTACCATATGACATCTAGAAGGGACTGGTTCGATGAGCTTACAAAAGTAACAGGGAACCAGGTGTTGCTCGCTGATGACAGTTCGATGGTAGTACAGGGCATTGGTTCAGTCAGGATCAGTGCTACAGGAGGATCTGTTACAAGGCTCACCAATGTCAGATATATTCCTAACCTTGCTCGGAATTTAATATTTGTTGGAACTCTGGACGTACAAGGGTTCACACAGGAAGGTGGGAATGGTAAGACAAGATTCTACAAGAACAAGAAGTTGGCTCTACAGGGAACGTTGATTGGTACAGGGGGTCTGTATCTGCTGGATTGTGAAACTGTAACAGTACAGTCGAATCATGTTGTGTCGAAGGATGACACAACCCTGTGGCACAGTAGGATGGGTCATACAAGCATGAGGAATCTGAAGGTTTTGGTTGAGAAAGGGATTCTGGACAAGAAGAAGATTAGTGATCTGAGCTTTTGCGAGAGCTGTATCATGGGCAAGAACAAGCGGTTAAGTTTCAGTATTGGGAAGCACAACAGTGAAGAGGTACTGAAGTACGTTCATGCTGATTTATGGGGATCATCTAATGTCACATTTTCATTGGGAAAGAAGCAGTACTTCATGTCTATTATAGATGACTGCTCAAGGAAAGTGTGGGTTCAGTTCTTGGCGACAAAGGATGAAGCTTTTGAGAAGTTTTTAGAATGGAAAACCCTGGTGGAGAATCAGGTGAATCAGAAGGTGAAGTGCCTTAGGACAGACAATGGTCTGGAGTTCTGCAACAAAGAGTTTGATGGGTTCTGTAGGAAGGAGGGTATTGAAAGGCACAGGACGTGTGCTTATACACCTCAGCAGAATGGAGTCGCAGAGAGAATGAACAGGACAATCATGGAAAAGGTTAGATGTTTGCTGAATGAGACAGGACTGGAAGAGAAGTTCTGGGTTGAGGCTATATCAACAGTTGTATACATCATCAACAGGACACCATCATCAGCAAATGACTTCAACATTCCGGAAGAGATTTGGTTGAAGAAGACACCAGGGTACACACATATGAGGAGGTTTGGCTCGGTGGTTTATGTCCATGTAGACCAAGGAAAATTGAAGCCAAGATCACTCAAAGGAGTGTTTACGGGATATCCTCAATGAGTCAAAGGTTACAAGATTTGGCTGATACAGGACGAGAAGGTTGTAATCAGTAGAAACGCAGTGTTTCAGGAAGAAACTGTTTACAAGGATATGGTACAGGACAAACAGCCTGGTACAGGTCTGGCTGGTGTGAAACAGAAAGGAACTGGTACGATGTTGATGGAAGCTTCGGGTTGTGACTGATACTATCGAGTTTTACCCAAAATAAATCACTTCAAGTGCACAGGCACGCAGTAGTAAATAACGGGATCGAATCCACAAGGACCAATGGCTTACACAACAGATTTTAGATTTTAAAACTAAGCTAAGCAGGAAACAAGATGGGTGATTGTAATCAAAATTAAAGACAAGAAAGCAAATTAAAACGGTTTAAATTCAGATAATTAAAAACGTTAGGCAATAGGGAATTCTCAGGAAATCACAATCATGAACCAGACAACTATTCAGATTCTAAGTATGCATGCATCTTAAACTCAAACACTTTTATAAACTACTCCACTTTCGTGATAACAGTTACTTTCCCTAGAGATCCGAGAGCCTATACTTTCGCATGGTCACGGCTATCCTAGACAAGCATTATACGTTCAGGTTTGATCAGTTCATAATACTTTATAACTAAACTTTCGATTGTTATAATGCATTACTCATCAACAGTAGTTCTAGCTATATGCAAACTTTTGGAATGCATATCAACCTAAGATCTAGTGATTAAATGGCCAATTCAATCCTAGCATTATGTCTAACAGTGATGAAGATGATAAAGGATAAGCAACCTATTTGTGTCTGATTCAATCGGTGAAATCCATCGAAAAACCCTAAAACCTAACTATGGATCTACTCAGACATGATAAAGAACAAAGCAGAAATCATGGATGAACAGAATTGCATAATCATGGAATAAGAAATAAGAGTAGGGTTTAGAAATCTTCTCCAAAGGGATTGAGATCTTCTCCCAATACAAAGCTCTAAAATCTCTCTAAAAGTCTCCAAAAACGTGCAGGAATAAAAGGTGTGTAAAAAGTCTGAAACCTAACAGGTATTTATAGGATAAAACGGAAAAAGGAAAAATCCCTAAAAAAAATCTGCAAGTGGACCGGTCGGTCCAGGATTGGACCGGTCGGTCTGAGTCTTCCAGTGGCTAGACCGACCGAGCAGACCGGTCGGTCTATGTGCCATTGCCTCGGTCTTCAAATTACCGTCAGATTGACTGGTCGGTCCGTAAGTGGACCGACCGGTCCATACTTCAGAATTCTCCATTTTCGCCTCAAATTGCTCAAAGTTCTTTTCCGTTCTCATGTGGTTCAAATTCTTGAAGTATGGCCTGAATATCAACTCAAAACAACTCCAAAGGCTCCGAAAACGCGTTAAGAACATGGTTAGAAAACTCCAAATTCACGTTATATCAGTGACAAGGATATCACGGTTCTGAGTGACTCAGAAGATGGAGCTGAAGAGACTTCACATGAAGGTGGAGCTGCTGCAGCAGTTCCAGACAGTGAAGCTGTATCAGATAGTGAAGCTGGTACAGGCAGGCAAGAAGAAAGCTTGGACAATTTCCGGTTAGCTCGGGACAGAGTTAGGAGAGAAATTCGGAAACCTGTAAGGTACCGTGACAATGAAGATGAAGAAGAGGTAGTTGCGTTTGCACTAAGTGTGGGCGAGATATTGGATTCAAAGGAACCAAGTGACTACACAGAAGCTTTGGACAGTAAAGACTGGAAGAAGTGGAACTCCGGTATGGATGAAGAGATGGATTCTCTCATGAAGAATGGTACTTGGATTTTGGTGGATTTACCAAAGGGACAGAAGACCATCGGTTGCAAATGGGTTTACAAATTAAAACCCGGTATTGCTGGAGTTGAGCAACCTAGATACAAGGCAAGGCTGGTTGCAAAAGGTTATGCTCAAAGAGAGAGCATTGATTATCAAGAAGTGTTTTCACTCGTTGTAAAACATGTATCAATCATGTTAATGTTGTCTGTTACAGTGGATTCGGATTTGGAGCTGGGACAGCTTGGTGTGAAGACAACACACGGTTGGATTGATGAAGATATTTACATGGATAAACCTAAAGGGTATGTAGTGAAGGGCACTCGGAACAAAGAGCTGGTATTCAAGAAGAATGAAGATTTCAGAGTTGAAGGATACTCTGGTTCAGGTTGTACTGCAGAGTTGTACAGAGGTTCAGGTTGTACTGTAGATTTGTACAGGAGAAGGAGATGGTACTACATGATTCGCAGGAGTGTTACTGCAGGTGGTAGTATAGTTCAGAATTTTGAGCAAGTGCAGGAGGCTTTGCTCAGGATAGCTCAGTGCTAAGGCATCGGCTATGCTTGACGGCGACAAGTGGACAAACTCAAAGTGTGATTGTCAAGGTGGAGATTTGTTGAAACCGGTTTGTGACAAATCACACTTATTGTTAGAATTGGGTCGGGCTTGGTCCAGTTCTATTGGTGCAGGCATTAATTGGAGATAACCGGTGTGGTTATTGGATATGGTTAATCAGGGTGTATCCGGCTTCTGATATATATATGAGGAAGAAAGGAGTTTGTCTAGTAATCCACATAACCTAAAGAGAACACTAAAGAACGGAGGCCTAGGGTTTTAGGTCTAAGAGAGATTGGAGAGAAGAGAGATCTAGTAGAGTTCTTAATACATCGTTGAGTTCTCTTGTAACTAGGTCTTTGTAATCTCTTGTTCATATAGTGAAATCTTTGCTTGTGCCGTCAAGCCCCAGACGTAGCGTCCTCACATCGAGGCGTGAACTGGGTAACAATCTCTTGTGCAAACTCTATCTCTATCTTTGCATGTTCAAACGTTCTTAGATCTTTAAGGTTTCGTTCGTGAAGCAACCTTGCTTGATAAACACACAAACACATATAGATTCACAAAGTTATTCGATCTAAAGCATAACAGAGGCAAAGACGAAGACCGTGACAACAAGTTGGTCGTCGTGGTGGACGATGAGGAGGTGGTGGTCTCGGGGGCAGAGGAAGTGGTGACAAGGTGGTGGTCGTGGTGGTAGAGGAGGAGGCAGAGACGAAGACAAGGTGGTGGTCGTGGTGGACGATGAGGAGGCAGAGACGAAGACGGTGACAACAAGGTGGTGGTCGTGGTGGTAGAGGAGGAGGCAGAGACGAACACGGTGACAACAAGGTGGTGGTCGTGGTGGTAGAGGAGGAGGCAGAGACGAGGTGGTGGTCGTGGTGGACGATGAGGAGGTAGAGACGAGGTGGTGGTCGTGGTGGACGATGAGGAGGCAGAGACGAACACGGTGACAACAAGGTGGTGGTCGTGGTGGATGATGAGGAGGTAGAGACGAGTTAGTGGTCGTGGTGGTAGAGGTAGAGGAAGAGGCAGAGACGAACACGGTGGCAACAAGGTGGTGGTCGTGGTGGTAGAGGAGGAGGCAGAGACGAGGTGGTGGTCGTGGTGGACGATGAGGAGGTAGAGACGAGGTGGTGGTCGTGGTGGACGATGAGGAGGCAGAGACGAAGACGGTGACAACAAGGTGGTGGTCGTGGTGGATGATGAAAAAGATGAAGATAATGAGACGAGATGACAGAGAAGTGAAGATGATGATGACGAGAGCAAGAAGTGAGGATGATGATGACGAGAGAAAGAAGATGAAGTGAAGACGATGATGAGAAGTGAAGACGATGATGAGGATGATGACGATGACGAACTACGGGGCAGCTTGATCCCTATAAAGGGTACGTAGGCCGCCCGTCTTCAGATGGGTTCAGCTGCCCCCTCCTAATTTGGGGGGAGGGGGGTTATCTTTATCTGAAATCTTGTTCACCTTATTTGATAATAATAATTCAGACTTTAAAAAAAAAACAGAATTTTCGGACCTATATTTTATATAAAGACACTATAAAACGTTGTGTTCTCACTGCCAAAAAAGCCAATATACAAATTACATTTTGAACAGAAAAAAAACTTTATACAATTTTTTGATAAATGGTTTCAAAAAAAAAAAAAATTGATAAATGGTGAAGGTACAAATAAAACAAAAACATTCATTTACATGAAAATCATTTGAAATTTTCAAATCCTACAATTTTTCTAATCGAATCCAAAAACAATAATGCTTCATTGAGATTCAAAAATCATACTTGAAACCCTCTTGATCCTCTTGACTGGTAAAGCTCAAGTCTACTCTTAGCTTCATACAACAAAGCTTCCATTTCTTCATCTTCTCCAATCACATTCGTTTGTTTCGATGCCCATTCCAAAACCATCAACACTTCATCATTCGCTAATTGCTCACTATCCGGTACATTCATCGCCACATAACTCAACAAAACCAACGCCGGAATCTGAGCTCCGATCTCTCCGAAATAAGCTAACTGCACCAACAGTTTCGTTCCTCCGCCGTTGATTATCGTCCTCGAATGATCTTTCCCTAAGAAATTATCCTCAGCCGCGAATTTCGCCAACGCAATCGCTACTTCCGCCGCTAATTCTGGTTCTCCGTCGTCTAATAGCTTAATCAACGGAACGATTAAATGCGTTTCTGCTGATTTGAACGTTCTCGCTAAATTTCCGATTGACCTAACGCAAGGTATAAGCAAATCGGAACCTGCGTCTGCGTTTTCGACGATTTTGAATAATTGATCAACAACCGCTTTACACGCAGGTGCAGTTCGTCTAAACGCGGATCTTCTCAGATCTGCGTTTTCTTCAGCGACTGCTGTTATCTCCATTATCGCCATCGCGGTATTGTACTTCGTCTCTGCGTCTCCTTTCTCTAGCAATACAGCGAAACAGAGCAAAGCTCGTGACTCGGTGATGACTCGGCAGATCGATGCGTTTCCAACCGCGAGTTTCCATAACGCTCTCGCCGCCATTGCTTTCATGTAAGTCTTCGTCACCGGATCTTCAAGCTCTCTCCCTCTAATAACCGATCCGTTTCTCGATTGATGCGCTTTACTGTACGGCTTCAAGCTATAACTCTTCTCCGGTAGCTTCTCCAGCGGTTTTTCGTCCTCTCCGGTAACAAATCGGCCAATCGATCCGGATCCGGATCCAGATCCGACCGATTTCATCGCCATTGTACTCGCAACAATGCTATGCATCTGATTAGACAGGGGATTTGAAATTCCGATCGGATTTGAAAGTCCGGTATGATTATCATCATCTTCCGCCTCGTGTAACGCCGGTAAATTATCTCTACTTCCGATCTTACTCGCGGCCATAACGACCGCGTGATGCATCGAAGTAGCTCGACCCGCAATAACCGCGTATTTGCTATGTTCTTGAACCGTTTCAAACGCTATATGGCTAACGAGAAGGCGAATCACGTTGTTTTGAGCGAAAAGCTCTTGAGATTTCGCGTGATTACCTGAAACAAGCTCTGAAACAGCCCAAGCAACTACGGCTTGAACTTTCATCGAACCTTCTTTCAGAATACTCGCAAGCGATGTGCAAACGCCGAGTTGTATCATATGTTCGACGCTTTCCGCGTCGCGGCCGAGTAACCCGATCGTTCTCGCCGCGTTTTCTTGACCGTCGATTTTGCCTTCTTTCAAAAGTTTCAGCAATGGGTTGACTCCGCCTTCTTCGACTATTAGTTTCACGTATCGGTCGTTGTCTCTAGCTAACGAAGCTAATGACGCGGCCGCGTCGGATTTATCATCCGGCGAACCGGTCATTAAAACCGCGATTTGCTCCCAAATTAGGCATAGGATCGGTTCGTTTGCTGCGATTGGAGGGAGACCTAAGTAACCGAAGCCTTCGTCGTCGTCGTTACCACCTGCGGGAGTTGAGACGCGGAGGAGCCAAGAGACGTCTCCGACGGAGTTTTCTAACTGAGAGATCATTTTTCGGAATGCCGCGGCGGGGATTATGTTGAAGAGACGCATTATGTAGCCGTCGTCACGGCATCTTTGGACCATTGTTAATGCTTTCTCTAAAACGTTTTCTGTGTCGTCGAGGATACGGCGCGTGGGACGTTCGTATAGATCGGAACTCGCACGCGCCGCTTGACGGAGAAGAGCGGCGAGTTTTTCGGTTTTCGATTTGATTTCTGCGCATTCTTGCTTGTTGATTGTTGCTTCGTCTCCGGCTTTAACTACTTGGTCTGCGAGTTGAATCGGTCGAGTCAATATTTGTTTGGCTAGATCACCCATGGATCAAGAAACTTGTGTTGATCAAACCAAATTAGAAACGGGGTTGATCTTGATTTTGAAGATTCAATGAAGAAAGATTAGAGATTTGTGGTTGTTGAGGTTTTGTATCTGAAACATGGTTTGACATTTCTCTGTCTTTCTTACAGAACACGCCGGTCGTTGCCGGCTTTCGTTATCGGAGTAAATAACTTATTGTAGTCATTTACTAAGTCGTCGTAGCTCTTTCTGCTCTTTTTTATATTATTAAGCATAGTCTATATATTTTACATTATGTTATTATATACTCGTCGAGAATCAAATCCGATTGTTGAAGCCTTTATGATACAATGGTTGACCAAATGTTTACTAATGTTTCTACACAAATTATGTTGTTTGATTTCCATAAAATTTGAAATTGTTTGATATCATTAGTGTAATACAAATTGAGTCGTTTGTTTGTTGTGGTCTCGTATGTATAAGGATGCAATTGTCCATCGTGAACGTAATGCAAATATAGCCGATTATAGGAAGATATAAATGTCCGTTGTGGAATTGTCTTGTAGAGTTCATCGTATGTTTAAATGCATTATGTTTGTTCTTAGCTAACAAATTAGTATTAATATCTTCTAAATAATTAAAAGAAATCCTATATGATTTTGTGATAACATATTATATAGAAGATGGCAAAAGAAAACAACCATGAATATATATGAAGAGCCACTATTATCTATCTTATTGATTCATTATGAAAATTATGCAATCCAATCTTCAACAAGGGATTGATATTGCTTGATTCCTACGGGTGTTCGGAGATTCCTATGGTTTAAACCCTTGATTCATAGCAATAGATGTAAAAACAAAGTATTACATATTTGACTAAATATAAAGTATAGATTAAGCCGTCGAAATAGAAAATTGTTAAAGATGTGATTGGATAAGTATTACATTGGGCCCTCAAGAGACATTGCATTTATGGTTTTAAGGCTATGTAGTTGAGTTTTTCTTCTTCTTCAACTCGTGTGTGTGGCTTACTGGCTTTACATCGAATGCTAAGACCAACTTATTTATTTCTTGGGCCATGTTCCACATTAATATTTTCAGCTTCTAAAGACTATGATATTACAAAACAATCCAAATTATGTACAAAATTGCTTTCTAGGCTTCTTTTAGCTATTGACAAAAATACAAGTTCAATACTTCACCAAACTGTATTAATATCATTGGATAAACATTATGAAAGACCTTTCTCATAACTTTTTTTTAAGGGGTTGTATTATACAAGATAATAAGAACACAAGTTGATCAAAGTTAGTTATATCTAATTAGTTATACAAACACATATGCAAACAAATAGATAGGAATATAATGATATTATGTAGATATTTCTTCCAAACTAGAAATAAAGTAAACCTAACAAAATAATTTAAAATATCTTTTATACAAGAATGGAATAAAATGTTCGGCTTATGCCTCGTTCGTTTTACGTTTATTCATTAAAAAGTGATGAATAAAACGAGTTCAATAAAATACAACTTTCTTTTCTGCAAATGAAGACATCGTGGTTAACTTACAATGAATTTATACATATAATCAACTTGAACACGTCTTTCAGTTAAACGTCGAAAAATATTTATGCATAATAGTCGCTGAATCAAATTCTTTCAACTGCGACAAAAATAAGTTGAAGAAGAGCCACAAGATTGGAGATTTTGTTTGTTTGTCTCCTTTTGCATTTTTTGGCCTTAGAGGTATATAAAAAAAGACTCACTAGCATTTAGCTTCTAGAAAGATATTTTCTACTTGAATTTAAATAAATAAAAATATCTACTACTCAGAAAATACGGCAATAAGGAGTATCTACTATAATCTTTCACACAAAATAAGGAGTAATATGAATATATGATATTTCTCGTAACTCTTTTAGAGTAGTATTATAGATAGTACAACACAAGTGGATCAAAATTAGTTTAGAACAATTTTTGGGTTCACCCCTAGGTAGGGGTGGGCATAATTCCCGTCATGTTCCGTCCCGTCCCGGTCTGTCCTGCACCCGTTCCCGAATTTCCGTCCCATATATTTTCCGTATTCCCATATGGGACAAGTTTTCAATTTCCAATTAGGACCGGAACAGGACGGGAACGGGAACGGGATATCCCAAAGTCCCGTTTGAAAATCCCGTTTGATATAACTATAAATATTAATTTATATATATATATATATACAAATATATATATATATATATATATATATATATATATTAATGGGATAATATGAAATTATAAGGATAATATGAAATATGGTTTAATGTGGTTTAATATGGGATATGAGATATATGATTCAATTTGAAGATTATGGTTTTTATATGGTTTAATATGGGATATGGGATATATGATTCAATTTGAAGATTATGGTTTTTATATGGTTTAATATGGGATATGGGATATATGAAATTATGAAATTATAAGGATAATATGAAATATGGTTTAATATGGGATATATACGTATATCTTTTTTTTAATGGGATAATATGAAATATGGTTTAATGTGGTTTAAGTTTGATTCAATTTGAAGATTATGGTTTTAATTTTATTTAAAATTTTTACTTTTATGAAGTTAATTGAATTTTCTTTAATTTAAACATGTTTTTCATAAATTGAAAAAGCTGGTTGTATACATATTTACAATTTGAAGCATTGTTTCATCTAATTTTTGAGTCCGGTTATTTTATGGGATTTTCCGTACCGTTTCCGTCCCATCCCGTTTCCGTCCCGAATTTGAAATAGGACATAAATGGGACGTATTTTTCTAGTCCCATAAGTTCCGTTCCCGTTAGATCCTGTCCCATATTCCTGTTTGCCCACTCCTACCCTTAGGGGTGAACCTAACTTATTCACCCCCTCTTAATTAACCAATTAAAATTTGCTATGCGTATTTTAAAATAAATCATAATTTAATTAATAGTGGGACCACTTTTTTTAGCTTACCGTAGCTAATCCAAAATCCAAATAAAAAAATAACTTTATAAATAAAAAACAACCTTAATAAAAACGTAGTGTTCTTCCTTTTTTTTTTAGTCGACAAAAACGTAGTGTTCTTCTCTTTTAGTTTTCTTGTGTCTTATTTTATAGTCTTTCTTTTTCAGGAACACAAACAAGAACATGTAACAAAAATTAAGGTGAACCCTAAATCTAAACACTATCTCCTAAAACTATACCTTAATTTAGGATTAGTTAACCCAAACCAAAAATTTTAACTACAAAATTGATTTTCAATGGATTTGTAGCTAAAAATTTTAGGTTTGGGTTAACTATTCTCAAATTAGGGTTTAGATTTGAGTTTGGGACTTATGATTTATTTTGAATTAATTATTCTTAAATTAAGATATATCTTTGGAATTTAGGGTTTGAGTTTGGGGTTTAAAATTTATTTTGGGTTAATTATTCCCAAATTAGGGTATAACTTTGGGGTTTAGGGTTTAAATTTGGGATTTAGGATCTATCTAATTTTATTTAGTTAAATAATAGAGTTAAATATTTTAATTTGTTTTATGTAGTAAATATTTAATTAAATTGGTGGTCCCACAACTCTATTTTGATTGGTTAATAAAAATAGGGGTGAATGAGAGAGATTCATCCCTAGGGATGAACCCAAGAATTGTTCATAATAATCGCTGAATCAAATTCTTTCAACGCGACAAACAAAAAAGGAAGAGGAGCCACGAGATTGTGGATTTTTTGTTAGGGAAATTTCAAAAATGTCATTTTTGAATTATTTTTTACAAATATGTCATTGTTAAATTATCTTTTCATAAATATACCATTTATAAAACTTTTTCAAAACTTTATATCTTAAAATTATCAATTTCAATTTTTTTATCTCTAACAAACCTTAAACCCTAAAAACTAAACTATATTTTTAAAAGATTGATTTTTTAGGTTTTTTTCTTATTTTTAAAAGATTGATTTTCTGCATATTAATCGATGTCTTTTCCTGTTACCAGTAAAGTAAAAGCAAAAATTTGGAGAAAATAAAACAAAAAGTGAATAGTAATTATTTAGCCAAAAAATACTCTTTGTGTACGGATCTCTATAAAGTACACGAACATGACGAGCCTATTCTCCATCTTATTCATTTTAATAACAATTTTCTCTTGACCCTATTAAGTTTTTGTTTCTCGAGTACCGTGAGTGAAAAAATGGTGTGCTCATGAGTATTACTGTTGGAAAACTCAAAAAGTAAATAAAATAGTAAAAAAATATAGTGAATAAAAATGTCTTAATATGTGTGAAAATTCTAAAAAATCAATTTTTAAAAACAGAGGAAGTATTACATAGTTAACCCAAACATAAATAATATTAAAAATTTATAATAGTGGCATTTTTGAAAAGTGGTATGTGCATATTTTGAAAATTCTCATTTTTGTTTCTCTTTTTGCAATTTTTTTGGGTTGTTTTAGAGAAATAAATAAAAAAAGACTCACTAGCATTTAGCTTCTAGAAGGATATACTACTACTTTAATTTAAATAAATAAAAGTATCTTCTATTATATGTTAAGTCCCGACAAATTCAGAAAAAATACGGCAATAATTTAGCGAACAAGATCTAACATCTAAGCAAAATAGAGTTTTATCAGTTTACTTTTCCAGTTTTCCACAAACTCGAAGGCCCTTACTTTTGTCGCCTCTCTTGGTCCCATAATACATAAAAAATGACATGTAAGCTATTATGGTTATCATTATTGTAGCAACAAAGTCTTGCGAATTTCCAAATTAGAAAATATATGCATAGTCTAGGTTTTTGACCCAGAATATAAATCTATGTGATCTTATTCTTATGAGTTATAATAGTAGCTCTAGAGATTACATTTTGAGCATATCACGTAGAATGCTAGTTAATCGCATGTAGACAAACCTTAACCTATCTTATCTCTAATATCCTAATTTGATTTCATATTATTATTATTTTGGGTGATCTGTGATCACACGGTTTAGAACACCGGCCGGAACGAGATATTTTCGTAATTTGAATGATTTAAAAATAATAAAACGATGACTAAGAACACGCTAATTAAATACATCTGACTACTATACGACACTAAACATGTGATGGGTAGGTTTAGTTCACTTGATCAAATTAGTTCAAGCCTACACATTTATGAACCCAGAACTTGGAAAAACTCGGGAGGTGATGGATTGGTTTACATGTACATAAATCTGTTTTGTTTTCCATTGGATTCATTGGATTAAGTCAAGAGCATTTGATGTGTTCACGTGCTCTTAGAGCATGAGCATTAGTAACACCGGAGGGTCTAAAGAGGTGTTCTTATAATATAAAAGTATTAAAATTTGAGTAAAAGGAAGAAAAAGAGTGTTTTTGTGGGGTATATTGAAATATAAATTTGAGTAAAAAGAAGAAAGAGTGTTTTTGTGTATAAAATTAGATCTTTTGGAGAGAGGGGATCTAATATTAGATCTTTTGGAGAGTGTGTTTAAAAGGAAAAAAAAGTGTTTAAATATAAAATTAATAAAAGTTGAGTAAAATGATGAAAGAGAAGGTATAAAGTTGAGTAAAAGGAAGAGAGAATGTGTGTTTTAATAATTTTATATTATAAGAATAGTGTTTTTAGACACTTGGGTGTCTGCGTTGCACATGGCCTTAGAGTATCATCCATTTTTGTGGGCCAAGGAATAATTAATCACTTATGGATGCATAATAATTATTGGCTTAGATTGGTGAACATCTGAATCTTTATGTACGTCTTTTATGTATATAAAGATTTGGATTTTACCAATCACCAAATCTTTTCTCAAATCTTTTCTGAAATCTTAGATTTAAAAATGTGTGTTGTATAAGAAGATAAGAAGGATAAGATGAAGTGAAAAAATCTGCGATATCATTGGTTAGAAAGATTTTATTGATTTTGTAAATTTAATTAAATTTTTGTTGTGAATCAAGAGAACGAATGGGGAAGATTGTGTTTATTCATTAATCATAAGATCCTTTATATAGGATTATTACAAGAGAGAAAAGGAAAATTCCTTTTCCTAATGGGAAAAGGAAAGTACATAAAAGGAAAATCCTAATTCAACTAGGATTCATTAAACCGGCCTAAAGACTAAGTGTTAATGGGCCGTAAACGGACCAGAACTAGTTATGACAATCCACTATGATTTATAACACTCCCCCTTGGATGTCATAACTCTAATGGGCTTGTAATACGCTTTGGATGTTGCCTCATTAAAACCTTACCAAGTAAAACCCATTTTGGGACAAAACCGTGGTGAAGGAAAAAGAGTACAACACGTATTACTCCCCCTGTTCTGAACCTCACTGCAAGTCTTTCAAACGACGCATTCCAATCTGATAAGTAAGTTTCTTGAACGTTGAGGTTGGAAGTGACTTGGTGAATAGGTCTGCTGAATTCTCACTTGATCGTACTTGCTGCACTTGAATTTCTCCATCTTTCTGTAGATCGGATGTGAAGAAGAATTTTGGCAGAATGTGCTTCGTCCTATCACCTTTGATGTATCCATCCTTAAGTTGAGCTATACACGCTGCATTGTCCTCGAACAAGACCGTCGATTCCTGCTTACCTTCGGCCATTCCACAATCCACTCTTATGTGCTGGGTCATCAGCCTTAACCAAACACACTCACGACTAGCCTCATGAATTGCCAATATCTCTGAATGATTAGAAGATGTAGCTGCAATGGCCTGCTTCATTGACCGCCAAGATATTGCAGTTCCTCCATGAGTAAACACATAACCTGTCTGGGACCGTGCATTATGAGGATCTGAAAGATAACCTGCATCAGCAAAACCAACTAAACCGTCCTTAGATTGGTTAGTATAAAATAGACCCAAGTCTTTCGTTCCTTGTAGGTAACGAAGAATATGTTTTATCCCGTCCCAGTGCCTTTAGGTCGGACATGAGCTAAATCTTGATAATAAATTCACGGCAAAACATATATCTGGCCTAGTGTGGCTTGCCAGATACATTAAAGCTCCTATGGCACTGAGATATGGCACTTCGGGACCAAGGACTTCTTCAGAGTCTCTCTTAGGACCAAACGGATCCTTTTCTAGATCAAGAGATCTCACCACCATTGGGCTGGACAATGGGTGACATTGATCCATATTAAAACGCTTGAGTACCTTTTCAGTATATGCCATTTGATGCACAAGGATTCCATCATTTATGTACTCAAGTTGCAATCCCAAACAGAACTTTGTCCAGCATTTTCAACATGAAGACCATTCATTCGAATGTCTTTAAAGCTCAATAGACTTCTCTTTGAACTAGGTGAATATAACGCATTAGAAATTTCTAGATGCGTGCCCTTAGGTAATAAAATATGGGCTTGACCGTGGCCTTCAATTAAATTTGCTATACCCGCAATTGTGGTAACATTTGCCTTTTTAAGTGTAAGATCAATGAAGTATCTCTTATCTCTTAATATCGAGTGGCTTGATCCACTATCCACAATGAACACATCCATATCGTTCATACTTCAAAAGAGATAACAATAGATACTTTTTAAATAACACTCTTTCATTCCATAAAGTTTAATAGAAAGCAATAACACAAAACCAAAGTATAAAGTGTAAAACGTAAAACAAGCAAAACACAAAACACCAAAACAGAAAATCAAAATCAATCACTTAAGTATATCTGAGGTTTCAAAATTCATCAAGTCATCTTGCTCATGATCGAAATCTCCTTCATTATCATGCTGGATCATATGAGTTTCTGGATTCTTCCCTTTAAGGCTCTCTTGATAGAGTTCAACCAGATGCTTGGGAGTCCTACATGTCTTAGCCCAATGATTACTCATTCCACATCGATGGCAAACTGATTTTGGGTTTGATTCTCGTGGTTGAGAAGTAATACCACGGTTATTACGATCATAGTCAGTTCGGTATCCGCGTCCTCGTCCTCGCCCGCGGTTAGAATGATCGTTATGGAATCCGTGACCTCGGCCCTGACCTCGGCCGTATGGATTAAAATGGCCACAGCCACGTCCTTGCCATCTACCCCCACGTCCACGACCACGATGTCTATAATCACTTTGGACGTGGTTAATTTCTTTCTTTTCATCTGTGGCCACATTCGCTTCAGGAAGTGGGGCTGATCCAGGAGGTCTCATCTCACTGTTTCTCATTAGCAGTGTATTATTCTCCTCGGCTAGTAATAGACATGCTATAAGCTTTGAGTATGTCTCAAAACCTCTTTCACGGTATTGCTGTTGAAGCAACACGTTATTAGTGTGAAAGGTGGAGAAGGTCTTTTCCAACATGTCTTTCTCAGTTACCTTCTCACCACATAGTCTCAATTGAGAAACTATTCTGAACATAGCCGAGTTATATTCTTCCACGGACTTGAAGTCCTGGAACCTGAGATTCCTCCAATCATAATTGGCCTTTGGTAACAACACCGTTCTATGGTGGTCATATCTTATCTTTAATTCTTTCCAAAGGTCCAAAGGGTTCTCAATGGTTAGGTATTGATCCTTGAGACCCTCAACAAGATGATGACGAATGATCGATATCGTTCTGTATCGATTCCTTTCATTCTCATTATTATCCTCAATGATACATTCGCCAAGT
Source organism: Draba incana (assembly GCA_963576765.1). NCBI lineage: Eukaryota > Viridiplantae > Streptophyta > Magnoliopsida > Brassicales > Brassicaceae > Draba > Draba incana. Next base: position 4,169,017 of record OY755212.1, on the reverse strand, counting down.
CCTTTAGACTTTAGATTTATCTTAGTATCCAACGCCCACTGTAAGTAATTGTCTCCAGAGAGATTGAGGGCAGCATAATCCAAATTGTTGATTTTCGACATCTGAAAACATTCATCCTATTCTCTAAGAACTATAAGATTTTAAAGTTTATGCATATGATGCAAAATAGGTCATGGGTGCTTATATAAACGGGTACGGATGCATGATGCTTATGAAACCAGATTTTTATGTTTAACAACCTAACATAATGTTTTTATATGCTCATGATGCAAGCCTAGTATTCAAATTCTAAACCGTATGATGATATGACCGGATTTTAATCAAGCATGTTATGTCTATATGATGCAATCAGTTTCAGTTTCATGTTTATCAATCAACGAATCAATCCAAACAAGCAAACAAACAAACGAGTTCAAATAAATATGCAACCAAATTTGGACAGAGTGTTTACTGTCGATCGACGGGTGATTTGTGTCGATCGACACAGTTTAATTCAAACAACAAATTCAGGCAGAAGTTTACGTGTCGATCGACATAAAACTAGTGTCGATCGACACGGGTACAGATCATGCAATCGGTTTGGATTTTAATTGAATTAGGTTAGGGTTTCAAGTTAGGGTTTCAAGTGATTACGAATCATGAATCAATAAACACAATCAAGCAAGCAATAACAATAACAAGCATGATTTAGATTAGGGTTTCTAAGATTATCATGAATCTAGGTTCTTTAGATTAGGGTTTCTTATTGTTTACCTTAACCTCCGTGAGTCTTCTAGTTCGCCGTAACCGTTGATAGGCTGTATGAACTTTCTTCTAGTTCGCCGTAACCTTAAAGGCTGTATGAACTATGATTTGAACAGTAACGCCGGATGAACAGTAATCGTCGATGAACAGTGCGCGATGAATATTGCGCGATGAACAGTACGCGATGAACAGTACGATGAATAGTAACGATGAACAGTAATCGCGTTTTTTGTGTTTTTAGGGTTTAGGGAGCAACTCGTGCTGATAACGTGTTGTGAATCAAGAGAACGAATGGGGAAGATTGTGTTTATTCATTAATCATAAGATCCTTTATATAGGATTATTACAAGAGAGAAAAGAAAAATTCCTTTTCCTAATGGGAAAAGGAAAGTACATAAAAGGAAAATCCTAATTCAACTAGGATTCATTAAACCGGCCTAAAGACTAAGTGTTAATGGGCCGTAAACGGACCAGAAATAGTTATGATAATCCACTATGATTTATAACAATTTTATAATTGAGCGTGAAAAAATTGGTTATATATAGATATGGTTGCTCAAAGTTGCTCCACACCGAGTAAACCTCTCCATATCTAACCTTCAGTTTGTTCTTTGGGATAAAAAAACCATACACCACTACAAAATCTCTACCTATCGTTAACGGCTCACTATAATTAAGGTATTATTGTTTTCCATATAATTTTTTACTTAATGTAAGTTAAACTTTTAATTTTTTTTTTAGTGAAATTGTAATTTTGGTTGGTTAATATAGAATATATATTTTTCTGCCAATTTAACAAAAACATAGTTACATTTGTAGATTTATACATAAGGTATAAAAAACTGAAAACTCAGTTAACGTGTATATAAAAGAGTATTTATGTGATTAAAATGCATGCAATATTATTTACATATTTTTCAATAATCTTTACAATAAATATTTTTTAGTAAAACGTTTACACACAATGTTTTCATTTGAGAAAACAATTAACATATTTTTTCCTTCTTGTAGTATGGCTTCAAATGATCGTCCGGGATCTTCACGCATACGAAAAAACGTAAGTTATTCAATTATCATTTTAGTATACATTATATATTGGTGTGTACCCTTGTACATATATGTACATAAATATATATATATATATATATATATATATATATATATGTATGATGTGGTTTTGGTTTTTAGAAAGAAAGTTGGAAACCTATAGAAGAAAGTGTACTGGTCGAATTATATGACGCGGAGCTTCAAAAAGTTGAGTATAATACGTACGCACTAAAAAGTGCGCAGCGAAACCGTATTATGCGTGAATTATATACTAAAACGGGGAAGAAAATTGATAATTGGAAGACGGTGAAAAATAAAATGGATACATTGAAAAGAAACCATAAGGAATGGATTGAACTTATGGGTAGAAGTGGTGTTAGTGCGGATCATAGGACAGGAGTCATTACGATGGATCCTTCGTGGTGGGAATTACGTGAAGCGGTATGTTGGTAACTAATATATTATTGTGTTATTTAACTAGTTTTTGCTTCAAAAAAGTTTAAATAATAATTTTAACTAATATTTTTTCCCTATTCTTTTTCAGGAAAGTAGATTTATTTGTTCTTGTGATCGTAAACCGCCAAAAAATTGGGATGCAATGCAACGTTTGTATGGATGGTGTGATGTATAAACTGAACACATGTATGACGCATATGGGGCACGTAGAGAACTAGAAGACGATTATGAAAGACCTGATGAAAGTTCAGATTCTGGTCATGGTGGTAGGGAGGATGATGGTAATTATGAGGCGACCACAAATGAATACATACCTCAAACCCAAGAAGAAAATACTCATTTACCAGATACATCATTCATTGATCCTGAAGAAACATACGGAGATATCGCTGATGAGGCAGTAAATGAAACGGAAGGAGTAGAAATGACACAACAAATCCATGGTCGTTCGGGCAGACATGCTAGTCGTGCAACTCCGTACACTGTTGGACGGGGACGAAGTAGTCCAAGGAGAAGCAATTCAAGACTACGTTCTGCTAGTAAAAAAAGTCGAAGTAATCGACGAATGCGAGAGTTTGAAGGCTCAGTTACCACGACATTCCAAGATATGGCTGATGCACGACGCGCAACTGTATCAGCCTTGCGACCCGATGGTTTTAGCCAAGAAGAATATGGTACATTCAAAGAAGCATTTTCAATGTTAAATGCTTTGCCGATAGAGAAGTACAAAACATTTTGGAAAGCATCAGTAGAGCTATTGAAGAAAGATGCATGGTGGTGTAATACATTTGTGGACACCCCATTTCAATCAGATGATGATAGAATTGGATTTTTAGAAAGTATAACTGGAGTGGATCGGGTAGGCACCAGAACCGGCGAAGCTTATGAGAATTTTCAACCATTTTTAAGTGGTTCTAGCGGTGGTAGTGTAAGATCGTCAGGAAGTTCAGTGGGATATTCATCTGGGAATTCACAGTACAATCAATCTGATACACCACAGTTTCATCCTTCAGCTTCCATGGGGCAGTTCTTTCCATCACCGGGACTCAGACTTAACATGCCCGGGCATATGATAGGGGCACCTTATTTTCAAATGATGTATCCTCAAGGAGTTGGTAGTTTCCCCTATATGCCCCCAACACCTGCTGCTCAAATGATGCAAACACCTGCTGCTCAAATGATGCAAACACCTGCACCTTCTACTGTGTTTAATGCAGGCACATCTTCAATGTTAAGTGGGACACCACCACGACAAATGGGGAATGCCAATCGTGATCCAAGAATTAACGTATCTCCTGGTTTTCAAACACCATCTAGACGGACGACAGATCTTGGTTATAGGTTTGGTGAACCTTCAGAATTTGGAGCTCGAGCACGACATTTGAATTTTTCTGATGACGGAACAGAAAATCAGCAAAATAATAATCCGCGGCCGTGATTTTATAATTTTATTTGTTTATGGTTGTTTGTTAAAAGTTATGTTTGTTGTTTGTTTAATTATCTTTTAATAACAAACAAATAATCTTTAACTATCTTTTTAAATATATATTTCAGGCAACCCGAATTGAAGAGTTATATTCTGCTGGAGTAAACAATCTAACACGTGAAGAAGTTTGTGAATTATTTATGCTTGAAGATGAACAAGTCGATCAGGTACTTGTCGAACCAACGATGCAATATTATGAGAAATATTTATGTCGGCAACCTATGCAAGGTGGAGGAGGATTAGGTTGGTTAAACATTAAACGGCAAATTGAGCGTGATGATGTGGTATGCTTAAATGCACTTAGAATGCGTAGAGGAACATTCCAACTTTTGTGTCAAATGATGGAAAACGAGTATGGTTTAACTCCAACTGAAAATATTACCATCCAAGAAAGTGTTGGAATGTTTCTTAGCGCATGTGGGCATAATGAGGTTCAACGGACAATGGCGAGAAATTTTGGCCGTAACCAAGAAACTGTTAATCGAAAGTTTCATGAAGTGTTGGATGCGATGGAGCGACTTGCTTGTGATCAAATCAGGACTCCAAGTACTCGTCAACTTAGAGAAATTCCATCAAAACTTCGTAATGATACTCGTTATTATCCATTCTTCGAGGGTTTTATTGGTGCTATAGACGGAACACATGTTCCTGTCAATCCACCACCAGAAAATCGAAGAGCATATTGGGATCGTTTTGGTGAATCGAGCCTTAATATTTTGGCTATATGTGATTTAGACATGCTTTTCACATATGTGTGGAATGGAGCACCAGGTTCAGTTCATGATTCCAGAGTTCTATCGATAGCGCAACAACAAAGCCAACGGTTTCCGAAACCTCCTACAGGGAAATACTATCTCGTCGACTCTGGTTATGCAAATAGAAAAGGATATTTAGCTCCCTACCGAGGAAACCAACATGAAGAGCTTAGATATCATTTGCGGCAATTTGACAGTGGTCCACCTCCAAGAAATCAACATGAGTTGTTTAACAGATGGCATGCATCCCTCCGCTCTGTTATAGAAAGAACCTTTGGAATATGGAAAAAAAAGTGGAGGATCGTGAAAGAATTACCAAGATACAACCTAGAAACGCAAAAAAGATTGGTTTTCGTTACAATGGGACTTCATAACTTTATTCGACGGTCAGACATTAGAGATGATGATTTTCAACCCAACCCAACTGTAGAAAATGAGAATGCTCATGGACAAGAAGAACAAAATGCAAATGTGATCGAGGAGATAGAAGAGGCGGAAACATCTACAAGTGGAGCATACATGGGAGCTCTCCGTGATGAAATAGCAAAATCTTTATGGGAAGAGCGTGGTTAATTATGCTTTTTTATTTTTATATTTAGTTGCTTTTAAATTATGTGTTTACCTTAATGTCTATATTATTGTGTATTTAATTTATACTAATATTATTTAAATTATTTTTATAAAATTAATTTTATCAAATATTCTCTCAAAAAAATATTGTCACAATTTGTAGATATGTAATTTTGTGTGATATTTAATTATTGACAATATAATTTGTATTCTTAAATGGGTTACATTGGTAGAATCTTTATAATCTTCCAACTAGTTTTTAATTTGTAGGGCTTTAGATTGTACAAATTTATCAAAAGCTTTAACAACACTATTTTAAATAAAAATTAGTGTAATAGTGTTGGTAAAACTTTTTATAAAGTTTTCGTGTTTGGTATAATCTAAAGTGGTACAAATTAAAAACTGGTTATACAGTTTTATCTCAAATCTTTATCTATACAGCTTTTCACTATGCTATAAAGCTTACCGCTCCAGATTTTAAAAAAGCTTGTTCACCAATCGGACATCATTTATTGTTACTTTAAAATAAAACTGTTCCAAACATATCCATATTAGATTTGTTTCTTTGGAGCTACTTTAACGTTTGCACTGAAAAGAAGTTTCGAAACCATAACTTCGTAAGCAAAAACATATTAATCTAAATTTAAACAGGTTTTATATAACCAAAAACAACGAAAGTAAATAGAGTTATCTAATTTTTTTTCATTAACGAATATAATAGGATTCACAAGGTTTAAAAGCGCGCAGATCCTAACATAACACGAACCAAACGGTGCCGTTTCTTTCGGAGTGGGAGAATAAGCGTACGGTAAGCACATGGTGTATGTTAGCAAACACTAATCTCGTCCATGTTAACTTACTACTAATTACAAACATTAACCCCGTACTTTATCGAATTTTCTATTTACAGTCGATTTTGAACTAACTCGTGCTAACTCGTCCCCACCGAGTCAACTCACTACCAACACTGATCGGTTTCCCAATTCCGTCCGACGTAACTACCCAAACCAGAGTTAGTCACGACGGTTAAAGGACGGCTCCGACGAAGAATCCTCCGATCGTACACAGATCGTTTCTCAGGATCAGAAAGCGTACAGTACGCCGCGTGGATCTTCATAAATTCCTCCGCCGATGAATTCGAATTCGAATTCGTCCGATCGATTCCTCCGGCAACGTCGGGATGACAGATCCTGGCTAATCTCCGGTACGCCGATTTGATATCCTGACTCGTAGCGCCGTGAGGAATCTCGAGGATCTCGTAGAGAGAAGCGTTCGCCGTCGTCAATCGCTGCGGGATCTGATGTAATCTCGGCGAATCTGTGTAAGAGCAAGAGGCCGTTGCGGCGGCGGAGATGAACGGAGACGAGATCCGTGCTGATCGAGTCGCCGGAGAGATCGGAGAGAGAGGCGGAGATGAAAATGGATGAGTGAATGAAGTCGGAGAAGAAGAAAGCATAGTTGCTGTGTAAAACGGTGTCGTTTTTGAGTTTTTGATTTTCTCTGTTTCTTGTGTTGAAGGAGGGAAAGACTGAGGAAGGAGATGAAGTTAAGGGATTTATTTATAGGCGAAGAGGTGATAAGTGATTAATTTGATTTGATTAAGAATTTAAGATTTAATTAGTTTTAAATTAAAGATTGATGGAGATCTTTGAAAACGGATATAGGGTAGGGCAAGTAGGTTAAAGGGTGGGTCGGGTTAAGTTAGGATGAAAATTCGGGTCGGGTCGGGTTTTGAGTGCTGACTCAGATCAAAAGGCTTATCCAGATGGAAATTATTGCTGTAGAGATAATAATGTAAGTAAGAAGATTTTATTCAATAATGGGCAAATTGTGTTGCGGCTGTAATTGTCATAGTTAACAGAGTATTATGACAATTATGACAATTACAACCACAACACAATTTGCCCATTATTGAAAAAATATCACTTAACTCTTAGTATTATTAAGAGTTAAGTGATATTTTTTCAATTTTTTTTTATTGGAGGTTCGTTCATTTTAGTGTAACATAGAGCATGTTTAACCGTTGTGGTTCTGTATGTATGTGAAAATAGGATCCCTGAAAATAGAGTAAAACTAATCGTTATTGTAAATTGTATAGTGTGGTTATAAAAATTTGTTGTATTTCTAAATATCGTAATGATCAAATTCATTCGCTGTAAATATAAGATCAATCATTTATAATAGATTAAAATAATGTATTTTAATAATATAATCCCAAATAGAAAAGCCAAAGATCCAAGAAATACTTGCACAAAAAAATTAGACTTTTTGTGTTCTTATTTTTTAAAAAAATACATGCAATTTTGTATTCATTTGTATGTAGAAACTATGTTTTGAATCTTTTGATGGAAATTCGAAATTGGATTCTTCTTACGATGATATTTGTTCTTCCATTATTATTGGTTGGGAGGCATAATTTCGACCATTCATTATTTGTTGGATACTGAGAGGACAGAAATAGATTTTTTGAAGAGAAAAGTCTCTAAATATTTAAAGGTTGCTTCCCACCATACAAACATATTAAACTTTTATGTAGAAATGAAAAATTTAGATTATGATTCGTGGAAAATTGTTTTCTTAGCTCACCGAATTTAATGATATCAACAAACCGTGTCTGTACGTACAGATTATGATAAAATAAGTTACACATAATTTAACATATTTTCAAAATTTATCTTCTTACGAGAGAGATTATAGTTGTCTTAATCATGGAAAAGTCGGTTTAACATTTTAAAACCAATCGTAAGAAAAGTCGACTGAATTATTAATACTATTATACCTTTTTGTTTGTTTGTATTCTTCTGCCGAAGGTAACTCAAAAGAACCGGAATCACGGATGAATATTAATTAACCTCATTTTTATAAGAAAGGTTTCTGAAATTTTGACTAATCTAACTTGATTTATTGATACCAATTACCAAATTCCCGATTTGCATAACTATTTCTGAATGAAGAATCTTTTTTGACGTGGAAATACTGTAAACAATCACTAAAAACCTACTAATAAGTAATAACCTAATGATCCACCAAAATAAGTGTTTTAAAAATTGAAATAATAGCATGTTTAGTTCTTGTCAAATCCAGTAGTTAGAAACTGTGTGTATTAAAACGGGACCATTACAATTAAATTCGTCGACTCCATTAGTCGTCCTTGTACAAGATGATCACGTAGAGACCACCATTGGACCCATAATTCTGGTTCTAGAAGATCGTGATTGACTGATTGTTTTTAAGCAAACTATTGTAATCACATAATCTCTATTTCTTCTCCAACCACGTGTTTGATTATCTTTGATACCAATTACAATGTTACAACTTTCTAACAGATTTCGATAGGTGAAGTTATAAGTGTCAGTCGATTCCCATTTTTTTGGAGATAAACTTATCTAGATCAAACATATATACATTTTTTTTCAATTAATTCGTGTGGGCCATTTTGCTTTAAGATTTTTACCTTCTAGACGTTTTTGAGGTTGAACGATTTCCAACCGTTAAATTTCATATGTCAGTCTAGATAAATTGATCTGATTTGATCTAAACTCAATCGAAATAATCGATTTTAAATGTACTATTATTATTGTATTGAGTGGATGGGTCTATGTTTTGTATAGATTGTTCAACGACTTTTCATCTTTTTTTTTTCATTCGTTATAAAAATCGATCTAAAACCGAAGTTCATTATAAAAAAGGCTGTATATCTAACTAAAATTCAAAATCACACTAGACCATCAATGTTCTATGATATATTAGATTCTACTTTAGATACTACTATTCATTAGAGCAAAAAATTTGAACCGAAATTCAATTTAAACACCACTGTTTAATTGTGACGTTAGCAAATACGTTAGAACCCACAATATATATCTTGCTTTGTAAAAGTAAGTTTTTTGATATTAAAAAAGAAAGATTGCTCCGACCTTAAAATTTCCAAGAAAACTGATACAACATTTAGTAAGAAAAAAAATTTCTTACAAAGCCAAGTAACGTATAGGAAAAGAATTTTTACATGTAAAAAATTTGAATAAAACAATTGTAAATGACGTCGAAGATTGACACCACCATTTTCGTGGGTGACACATTCCCTTCCATAAGCATTTTTATGCTTTCTCGTCATCTTCCATATATTTTTAAATTAACCCATAATAAATTACACACACGTATACACATACGTATACGTATCCTAGTTGTATTAACATACCTTATAATCATAGCACTCTGCAACTTGTAACATTTGTATATACCATTTAGCTATAGCCTATATAGCTACACACACTACAAAAAGCTCCATAACGTAAAATCCCAAGCAGACGGTTCGTTAATACACTATAATACAACTTTGGTGTAGTGTATTAACATACCTTATAATCATATCATTGCAACTTGTAACATTAATATATTACCATTACACTACAAAAGCTTACAAAGTTTAATCACATTTAAAAAAAGTATAATTTACATTATAAAATATCGACAAGAGGGATAAATTGATAATGACATGAACGTGGAAAGAAGTTAAATCCAGCAACTTTTCACATAGGTCAAGAGATATATATCACTAACTATATAGTATTATATATACCGACATGGTTGAGTTTATACGGTGTACATGAGCTCAGTAGATTAAATCCCATGTCACATTGTATTATTATTACTTGTCTTTGAATTTTGATGAAGCCCATATGAAATAACCACAGTTTGCTTCTTTATTAGAGGAAGGTCCCTGCAAGAAGTGTAGTAGTACACATTAGCATCTAATTACAATGGTTTAAGACTTAGTTTTGTACTTTGTTTGTTTTACCTCGGCTCGAGCGCAGACGTAGAATCTGCGGCCAAATGTAGGACCTGGTTTCTTTACGACACGAGGAACACAAGCTTCTTTGTGTCCTTTGCAGAAAGGTATACTGTTTTGCATTAGGTTCTGTATTCTTTGCCATTCCATCAAAGCTGCATTGTTCTTTGAAGAACCTGTTTGATCTTGTTCTAGCGTTGAAGTAGTCGGTTCTGTGAAGCTTTCGGCTTGGGAGCTTTGACTGGAGGAAACATAGGAAGAAGAGCTTTCCTCGCTATTGTTTACCTTTGAGTTTGTAGTGAAAAAGGACTTGAGAGAAAGCTGAGAAGATTGGATCTTTCTCGCTTTTCTCTTGTTTCCATCTCTACCCGTTAAATCGCAGTTTCTGAGTGGTCTTGTCGAGATCTCTCCACAATTTGGCGTAGCGTTACTTTGACTTGATGATGAACAAGAAACCTCAATGGCTTTAGCTTGCTCATTGGCCTGCCTTTTCATAAACACTGATGCTGTTACAGTAAAACAAAACAAGTGAAGAAGCTGGAAATGCGAGATAAAAAATCCACTACAGAGGAATAAAAGAAAGTTTCTTTGTACCAAGAGTTTGTTGGAAACCGTAAATCATGGGAAGAAATCTCGAAGCTAATGGCGGTGTGCTATGTTCGGGGATATCAGGTAAATCATCGAAGCTAATGAATACTGGAACATGGTCTGATCCCTTTAATTTTATACCTAATCCACCTTTCCATCTGTAGTGTTGTTCACAAGTTGATTCACTATACTAAATTCGAGATAGTTAGGACGGGTACGAAACTATATATAGACTTACCTTGTTGGTATATTTTCATTCTTAAACCGCTTATACTCGGTTAATATGTCACATTCCTTGACATGGCAAGCGAGAAAACTATGTTCTTGCTGATCTCTGTCTTCGTGCAAGCATGATCCAGAAACTAAGATATGATCGATCCTCGAACCATAATTAAACTGTTCTGCTCCAGAACTTGAGGACCAACATGTGAATGCATCGTTCCTGTTAAATATCCACAGAGAGAAGTAATCAAATTATAAACAAAATGTTATCAAATATCCACAGAGAGAAGCAATCACACTCAAACAAAATTTCACCTTTCAGGATGTATCGAACGGAAAACATCAGAAAATGAACCTCCACTTTCAACTAGCAGAGATCTAAACCATTTCCTGAACCTGCATTTTTGATTGCCATGAACTCTAACACAAAAAAGTTCGAGTAAAGAAGACCGACTTAAGCAGATTATGGTTATCAGTATTGTACATACTCGTTTTTCTCGAAATCAGGTCCAGCTTCACATCGATCCATAGCGAAAGGAGCAATGTTAAGATCCCCAACAACAAATACCCTTCTCCCTCGACGTAAAAGACACTCCCATCTTCTCTACAATAAAACCACAAAACAATTAAACCCATTAAACCCGAGACACTTCATCGCTACATTCAAAAACCGATAAGACTCACCTCTAAAACATCATAAAACCGATGCTTAAACTCGATCCTCTCAACATCATCAGCTACAGCTCTTGGTCCATAAACATTAAAAACAACTAACAAAACCAAAAAAATACATATCAAAACTATATTCAAGATTCTAAATTACATCAAAGAAAAGAAAATAAGACGTACCAAAATGTCCATGATCAGTTATAACGCAACGTCCTTCTTGATCAATCTTAAAAAGCTCTTCTTTCTCATACTCTTCAAGCCCTTGAGCTAATTTACACGTTTCAATCTTCCCACCTCGTGAATTCACAAGACCAGTGAAACCTTCTTCTGCAGCAACAGGTAAAGCAATCTCACAGCTTAAAGTTGCAGACTTTACTCTACAAAACGTCGCTACACCTACAAATTTCAATTCCACAACATAAAAACTCCAACTTTTTCTCAAAATTCCATTGAAAGAGACCAAAAAGCTTGAAGCTTTTACCAGAGTAACCAGTACGGCCTTTCTCACAAGTACGAGTACACGAGAAAAACGATTCGTACCCATCAGCTATTGTTAAATCAGCACTTAAATCTTGCCTTCTAAGCTTCGTTTCCTATATTTAGAAACCGGAATTAAGGATTCATCGAAATCGAATTGAAATTTTTCGAAATGTGACATTGAAAATATGAAAAAAACCTGGAAGCAAATGATATCAGCGTCGAACGAATCAAGGAGTTTAAGAAGAGAATCAAATTGAGAAACTCGTTGCTTAAGGCCATTAACGTTGTATGTCACTAACTTCATCTTCTTCTTCCCCCAAAGTTACACAAAGATCGTTCCTATAGGTAAAGAAACGAAACAAACGGTTAAGATCCGAGATAACAAAAGTCAGTTAAATCAACGGTTGATATGGATTGGTGTAGTGTAATCTGACTGTAGTGGAATATTATTTCTTTGAATGGTGTGGCGCGTGGGGAGCACAAGTTATTGATTTGCCTCGTCGGAGTCCACCACCATTATCGCCGGAGTGTTTTTTATATACTAAACGAAGAAGAAGAAGAAGAAACCAACTCTTACTTGTTCTCTCTTTCTCTCTATAAAGAACAGTTTGAGTTTGGGAAGAGATTTTTGCAATGGATCAATCCAAGAAACCGAAAAGTTCCTATGAATCAGATTTTGCTCTTGATTCCTCTGCTTCATCTTCTTCTTCTGGACATAATCTCAGGTTTCGATGCTTGAAATGGATTTTAACATGTAAAGTTTGATGCTTTTCGTGGTTTTATGTTGTGTTTTTGTAATTTTCAGACCAGAGAAAATGGAGGAAGTGAAGGAGGAACCAGTTTCTACTTCTTGTCGGAAAATTCAAAAAGCAGACAGAGAAAAGATTCGTAGAGATAAACTCAACGAACAGTTTCTTAAGCTAGGAAATGCATTAGGTATATATACATAAATGAACAAAGATTATTTATTTTCTTCAATTATGTTATAATTGAAGAGATTAATGGTTGTTTGTTGCTTGCAGATCCTAATAGGCCAAAGAGTGACAAAACTTCAATTCTCAATGACACAATACAAATCTTAAAAGATTTAATGAGCCAAGTTGATAAATTAAAAGCTGAGTTTGTTACATTATCTCAAGAGTCTCGTGAGGTGATTTTGATTTAACTTCTAATCCAAGCTTTGATTTGATTAGTACTAATCTTTACATTTGTTTGAAGCAGCTAATGGAAGAGAAGAGGGAATTAAGAGAGGAGAAATCATCTCTTAAGACCGATATCGAGATTCTTAATGCTCAATATCAAGATAGAGTTAGAAACACTATGGTTCCTCCATGGATTCCACATTACACTTATCCTTTACCCGTTGTCGCGATAGCTCAAGTTCCAATCTCAACTTTTATACCTTATTCAGCCTCGGTCAATCCTCTAACCGAACAAGCATCGGTTAAGCCCTCTTCTTCAACTTCGGGTGCTTCGAATGGTAACAAGTTAGATTATAAAGATGGTTTAGAGCTTGAGCTTAAAATCCATGCCTCTTCTTCTGGTAAAGAGAAGAAAGAAGGAAGCTTGACAACTATTGCAAGCTCATCGAATAGTTACTCATCATCTCAAGATGTTCAAGATAGTTCCTTCGGTAACATTTCAAAGTCATAAACCGACAAAATGTATTCGCCGGTAAAATAAATAAACATTTCGAATCACTCCTTCTGATTACACTATCATATTTTACACTGGTTCTAAATTATCCACATTGCTTAATTATATGTATCATTTTGTTACAAGCAAATAAATAAAAACATAATTTGCTCTCTGATTAGTGAAGTGTAAGTAATTTTACATTTTCCGAGAAAGTTGGTAACCAGGAGGGCTTTTAACATTTCTTGACTTGAGGCTGGCGGATCTCAAGAGTCTACGAAACTCGTGGATACTGATTCTCCCATCTTTATCGACGTCAGCTTCTTCAAGAAGTGGTTCGATGGAGCCTTTTAAACCGGTTTGCTACAAGAGAGAAAAGAAAAAACTCATTGATTCTAGTAAAACAAGGTAGCAAGAAGAAAGAAAATGTACGAAGTAATGAGACTAACTAAACGAAGTTCTTCGGGAGTTATAAACCCGTCTTTGTCTATATCAAACTTCTCAAATGCTGCTCTTGATCTTTGTTGCCACTTCTCAGAGTCATGTTCCTCTAATTGGTTTACGTGTAAAGTAGCAACCACAAACTCGGTGAAATCCACCAAACCATCGGTGTTGCTATCAATCTACAAAATACACAAACATATTTTGGAATTCAAGGCTTTTCGTAGGCGTTACTAACTACTCAATTTACTTACCGCTTGAAGAATCTCTGCAACTCTTGCATCTTTTAGTTTCCAAGGAAGATCTTTCGCAAGAGCCTATATATGTAAATGGAAACAAAACACCGATGAGTCTGTGAAATCACTTACTCGTGTAGCGGTTTTTTGTTTTTTTTCCCTTACCTGTCTCATCTCCTCAAGGCTAATGGAACCATTCTTGTCAATGTCAATCGCATCAAACTGGTCTCTAAGATCATCAAGCTCATCCTCATTAATAGTTGTTGCAAGAGCCTCAAAACATTAAAAGAAAAAACCTCTATTAACTCTTATATGAAATACACAAATTATCTTTTTCTTTGTTTCCTTACCTTTAGAGCAATCTGCTTAAGGCGGCTAAATTTTACAAACTGACGCATGTTGTTAAGAACAGATATGTCTATTGGAATCTCCGAGGCCTCGCCTCCTTCTCTTACCCATGGATGTGCTACAACATGTACAAAATGAATAAATATAACAAAAATGAAAATTTATGGTATTTTGCATATTGGAATCACATACATAGCGCTTGCGCTGCAGTTAACCGTGCTAGTGGCTCTTTCACTAACAATTTCCTCACAAAATCTTTAGCACCGTTGCTAATAGTTGGCCAAGGGATTGATTTAAAGTCCGGTTCTTTTCTTATTACCTGTTTTATTTTCATGTTAGTATAAGCACATCATAGATTGAATTGGTATTTTTTAGCTTTTGTTTTCGTAGAAGATTACTATACCTCATTGAATATTCCGTCTTGTGTCTTATCCCAAAAGGGTCTTCTTCCGCAAAGCAGAATGTAAGTGATGACACCGATACTCCAAACGTCTGATTCAGGTCCTGACTTACGTTTTAGCACTTCAGGTGCAACGTAATACGCGCTTCCTACTATGTCTTGGAATTTCATTCCTGTCATTTTCATCAAATATAGTCTCTGTATAATCATCATCTTTTGAGAATAGACAAGACTTTGATTGTAATGTTTACCTGGCTTTATGAAGTCGGACAATCCGAAATCTGTAGCCTTTAGAGACGAATCTTCTTCGGTTGATTTGAATAGGAAATTCTGAGAGGTGAAGGAAAAGTTGTTAGTGATGAAGATTTTTTTTTTCACACATGGTTATGTAATTTCTTGGCATCAAGTAAAAACCGAAGCATACCTACCTCTGGCTTCATATCACGATGAACTAGACCGCGTAAATGACATTCAGCTGCAACTTTTAGCATCTGTCTTACCACAATCGCTGCGTCCTTCTCGGTGTAACGACTACCTTCCCTGGAAACATATAAACATAAATGAGGTAACTACCCCCAATGTTTGCTTTCAACAGAGAGATTTAGCATTATTGCTCTTACTTAGCTAATATTCGATCTAGCAATTCACCACCTTCACATAACCTGAAAAAAGAAAAACAATAAACTATCAAAACAGGGTAATTTAACTTTCTTGCATTACAAGGAAGAGAATGAACCCTGATAAAAACAGAGAAATTTCAAGGCTTACTCCATGACTATATAAACATAGTTTTTGTCTTCATATACATTGTGAAATCCAACCACATTCCCATGCCCACCTAAAGCTTGTAGTATCTTAACCTCTCGCTTCACATCTTCGACTTCAATCGGTAGAGTCATCTGCATCATAAAGAAACCATTTCGACGCTAAGAAACTTATAAAATGACCTAATGGACGAACTAGGTTTGGAAATAGAGCTTACTTTGGTATCAAGCAATCACATTCATTAAAGGTTTTTTTTTTTTTAGGTTTCCAAATAGAAAATTTTGGATCTTTAGCTAAAACCCATCAACAATACATTACCAATAAACATTAAGAAAATGGAACTTTTGGAATCAGAGAGCATTCAAGAATCAAGAACATAGGGTTTACCTTGGCCTTATCAATTCTCTTGACCGCGACACGATCGCCATTGGTTTTATCCGTAGCGACGTATGTAAAGCCAAACTGGCCGTGTCCGAGCAATTTTCCGATGGTGTATTGAGTATCGAAATCCTTAGCGTATCCGAAATCAATGCTCTTACCGTAAGGGACCCCTCCTTCGTGTCTACATTGGATCTTGTTGTTCTTTGTTGTATTTTTCTTGTTTTTATTACTAACTTTCTCTTTTGTCCTCCCTTGTGGTTGTGGTTTAGGTACCTCCGGCGTCGGATTACTTTTTCGGCGACTGGTGGTGCCATGTCTTGTGGCTTTAGGAGAAGAGAAACAGAGACCCATGAATATGAGAGAGAAGAGAGAAAGATTCAATCATGGGTGAAAAAAGGAAGTAGAAAAGTTGGGTCATTAACAAAAAAACAGATTTGATTTTCTTTTCTCATTCTAATAACATTTTGTAATTAATAAGATTGACAAAATTAATAAGAAGTTATGTAGAGGAAACTTCCAATTTTTTTAAAAAAAACTTTTAAGATGAGAATATTTCTAGACAAAACATCCAAAAAAAAAAACCCATTTTAAGTTTTGAATACATAAAGGTTAGCTATTTACAAACCTAACCACTTCAAACTCAAAATTCTACCCCAAAATGGTTTAAAAGTTTTCTCCAAATTCTAAGTTAGAACCAAGGATGCCATGTTGGATCCATCATACATAGGTTCCGAGGCGACAAAGCTGCTTCCATCAATTCATTCACACCTCTTTGCACAGATTGTGGCGGCTCGACCGAGTTCTCATCCTGTAAGAAAAAACCCGGAAATTATTAGATTGTTCTGTTTGGAAAATGGCCAAAACCTTGAGCATCAAAAACTCGGCGGAGATGATTTTACCTCTTCAGAGAAATACTGTGGAGCTATGCCTCTGATTCGTCCAATGACATCGTCTACGTTTGAGTTAACTTTTTGCTTGAGCTCGGCTGAGCTCAAAGTAGCAATTCCTGCAACAGGAGGAATAGGCATACCAAGAGGTCTTCTTCCAAACCAAGAAAGAAGCTCATCGCGGAAGAACATGGCTAATTGATACCGAAGATGTTCGTTTTGCTGTAATATGGCAAAAGAGAAGAAAAGGTTAGAGGCCAAATGATCAACTTGCTTGACTCAAGTGTTACTATTCATATTACCTTGGAGGAGAAAACTGCTTGAGCTGCAGAACACATGTTTGACATGAGAGGACCTTCGACACCAAACTGAGAGAAAAATGCTTGCATGTTCCTTGTGAGGCGGAAAGGCACGGGTTCGTTGAGCTCAACCATCCCATTGGAGTCATATGCCGGATGAAAATCTGTCAGAAATATTTTCCCAGTGTTTTTAGCGAATAAGATCTTGTTTGGGGATCTCCCACCGATTTGTAGAATGAAGGACATGAAATTGGAGACAGCTAGCTGGACAGCGAATTGCTTCTTGAAAGCCCAAAGATGGCTTCCGCTCATCGATGTCTTGTACATGTACTGAGTGAATATACTATCACTGACTATGTTCTTTGTGATTTCACCATAAGCCTGTAGACGAAGATCTCCAATTGCCTCTGGTGAGATTTGCCCTGAGATAGCTTGATTGAGTTTCTCCTTGAAGTAGGTAATAGGAACATCTGGTTCTCGATCGTTCCTTCCACAGTGATTCTCATACACCTCAAGGAAAGTATTGTACATGAGATCATCCTCAACCATTCGGACCTGAGACCAGACAGGGATTATGATCGGAGTATGAATTCCTATATGGCGTCTTCTTGACTCTTTATGCTTATCAAACATTTGGTTCATCACACGGAAAAGCTGCAAGATTCGTTCATCACTCCTAGCATTAGGTGTTAATGATGTCTGAATAATAAAATGCTTTTGCGAGCCATCAGAGCCAATAAGAGTCAAACGTCTGAAGCTGCTCCCATGTCTTCGTACACTTTGTATATCTGCTCCAACCCTATCCAACTTCACTGTATGATCAGGTGCTACTTCCTGGAAAGTTAAAAACATGATTAGTTTCACTTCCACTCTAGAGGACATAAACAGTGTAGGTAACAAGAGACGAGAATAACAATCCAATTTACCTGGTCAGCAAAGTACTGTCCTGGTATCTCCACGTCAACAACATTGAAGTCACGCAGGACCTTGCTCTCATCTTCCAATCTCAACACAGCGGGGAACCTGTCTTCAACATTGCTCTGAAGAATGTTTTTCCATTCTTTCAATTTGTTTGTCAGCTCGGCGAGTGTGACAGGGAATGAACTACTTTCTGGATCCAGGTCATGCTCGAAACCCTGTTTGTACTCTCTCACAAATTCGACATGCTTGTTCACCGCATCTGCAGAAAAACAAGCTCTGCATACACCCGAGAGTTCTTTCTTGAGGGGTTGGGGAACTTCAGAAGTGGTGGCAGTGGGATATTTGTAACATCGATGCAGCAAAGCATTCACAACCGCAAGAAGTCTTTCTTCTGGTAAAGTAACAAACCTTGAACCTATTTCTGTGAGAAGAACCTGAGAAAATATGATACATTATTAGATTATCCAAGAAGAGAAGTAGCGAACGTGCTGAGTCAAAATCTTGTACCAGACAGTATTCTAATATTCTCCTTTTTTTTGGGATTATAGTAACCATGAAAAATTGTATAGAAAGAATATAAGGAAATCCGTATATTCACAAATAGAAAACTACCTCAAGTTCACTGGCCAAGTTGTTATGTTTACTCCTTAGAGCTTCCATGATATCCCTTGCAGCATTAAAAGCCCCACTAGCAGAGATTGCACCATTCCGTATTGCTGCGTGTTGACTATTTTCACCCCTGCTTTGGTTCATAGGTTGATCATTCCCTGAATGCACATTGTTTTCCACAGCGGAGCGTTCACTTTCTTGCGCATGTGGGTTACCACCGTCATGGGCTCCAACTGCCCCGCTACGTTGAGCACCTTGATGCATTTGTGTTTCTGACGGTAAACTGCCTCCACCATGACCCGCAGTAACACCATGAACATTCTGCTGCATTCTTTGGGCCAAAACCACTCTGCTAAGTTCAGATTTATGTTCCAGTAAGCATGTGCGAAGCCAGTAATACAGAGCCTGGAATGGAAAACAGTCTCATTACTCTGATGAAATGAGCAAAAAACAATTCATCGAAAACACTGAAAGGAAACTTACCTGCGGGAATACTGCAGCAATTTTCAGCAGAACCAATTTGCAATGGGGTGCTTCTGTTCGCTGCAGGGAGAGCAACAGCTGTGGGATCCAAGAAAGCCACACCCAGTGAGGTACTTGGTCCAAGTGTTTATCAAATATCCTACCAACAGGCCCATTTGCTGTATCAAAACTAAGGAGATAAAGAACACGAGCCATGTGACTTCTGGAATTGGAAACTCCAAATCTTATACCCTGAAGAAAGCAACTGACAGCATATTCTAGCCAGATTTCATCTTGTGTATCTTGGTATGCCTGCAAAGGAAACCAAAATATAACATGTAATATGAGAAGAGGGGGAATGCTGGAAAAGAAGCAGCCTCTAATCATAAGACATACCATGTCGCAATAGTTTCCCCAGCTTATCCATCCTTTCGGTAAATTTTTGAATAGGGTGATTGCATTGGAATATGCAATATTAGCACCTTCACTGTCGTTTAACTTCAAGTGAAAGTCCCCTTTAAGACGAAATATCTCTGCCTTGTTCTTCGCTAGGAAAAACTCTAAATTAGTACTATTCACCAAATTTAGACCTGTAACAAGCTCTCCTTTTGTTTCTAGATAAGCTTTTGCCTGCTCTTTAATTTTAACAAAGGCTTCCTGCATACAAAGACGCAGAAAAGAGGTCATAAAAGGTTGTATACATGACTTTAGATATCACATAAGTTAATGGGTGTATTGACAGCTATACCAAGAAATAAATTAATGTGCAAAATACATGTTGAATCCAAAGATGCGTTTTTCTATATAATCCTGAAACTGAATGAACTCTGCCCAAATTCTAACAAGGTAATAAAAGATCAATGAGTACTGTACCTGTACTTCCATTTGTGAGTGTCCATACATTTTGTCAAGTATTTGGACACATACATCAGTAAGCCCTTGTTTCCGAGCTATCCTCGCAAGCTTATTGACATTCCACGCTTTGTCGCGATAGCCAAGGTGATGAAGTGGAGTGTTCGTCGTTATAAAGTCCTTAAATGCATCAATAACAACGTTATAGATTTCATTCCTCCACTGCAACATATCATACCAGACGGTCATATTGTCCCAATCATTTGGTGTCCGCAGCCTCCAAGTCTCAAGTATGTCCTTAAGATCTGCATATTGATTGCCTTGTCCACCAACAGCAGTATTACCTGAAACCTTACTCCCATTTGAGATGTCAACATAAATTCTGGAGGACTCTTGCACCTCCACTAGTTGTTGGAATTGTTGCAGTAGAGGCACCCTTGCATGAAGAGAAATTTCAGGTAATTGCCACCACTGTTCCAAGGCAAGATCAACGCCTTTTCCGACTATGTTTTCAGCATCTCCGACACCGTTTGCATTTTTTTCATGAAGGGCAAAACAAGCTTGAACCAAACGAAGCTTCGGCGTTTCTTCCACTTGTGCCTTGGGTATAACATGATCCTTCAAATATGCCCAATCTGGTACTTTCCAAAGACCATCAAGCAAAATTTCATAATTCTCAGTGCTTTTTCCAAAATCGACAAGGGCATCCCACTGACCAAGTTGAGTGGCACAGTGGAGCCATTGCTCCTCCCAGAGGCACATTTCAGCCTTAGGTACTGTATTATTGTAAGTGCCTTGGGTTGCCTTAACCATCGCCTGATAAAAAAGGCTCTGAGACTGCTGCCAAAAACCATGTTGAACCATTGAAAGCCCCGCTCTTGATTCAGCAGTGATGGACCTATTTTTCCACAATCCAAATCTCCTGTCTTCCTCATTCAACAAGCGATAAAGCTCAGCAAGAGACTCAGCACATTTTGAGTCATTTACAAACAACGTGACATGGGTCTCTAGCAAAGCCAATGCGAGATGCCATGCATTGTACGTCTTTCCGATATATTTGATAAGCTCACTGGGCATCCTAGGTTGAGGGTGGCTCAGCTGAAGCCCTTCCAGAAGTGCTTGCACAACATTAGGCCTATGTCCTTGTTGCTTCTTGTGGTAGTCCTTTGACAGGAGAGAAATCATAGGTTTGGCCAAAGCAATCTGCTCTTCCTTGCATAGGGTTGCCCACACAATTGGAAATACTAGCACCCACAGATGATACGCAACATTGGCATCTATGTGAGCCATTTCCCTTAAAGGGATAACAACATCAGCTACCTATGTCGTGAAAAAGAGTACACATAATTTATTCAGATCAATTCAGCTTCCAAAGTGGACAAATACCAAAGAATTTACGATAATCAACTATCTATTTTCGACTTAACAGGTCGAAAGATAGCACCATAACAACTCAACAAAAATTTTAATAAATTTTAATCACCTGAACTTTGCTTGCCGCGCTAAGAAATTGTGCATGCTTCATTACAATGCCATCAAACATTGAAGCAACTTCCTCAGGTCCGTCCGGCTTAGCAGGTGGTTGATGGTGTTCTCCAGGATTATGTGAAGGCAAAAGTGGTACTACCCTGGCAGAATTCGGTGCTAGCGTAATTGGCTTCGCCTCGTCCAAGATGGCTAGGAGGAGATCAAGACCCTGTTTAAGCCAAAAGACATCACTCATAGCTTCCCAATCTTGGTTTTGAATAATGTATTGCAACCGTGCAAATAAATTTTTTGCCAGAGACTCGTGGTATAACATGAAGAACTTCCTTCGCATCTCAGGATCCCTTGCCCGTAAACCAAGCATGGAATGTCTTTCAACTTTCAGAGAGATCTCTTGTCGGAGGGCCAGAGGATACCTATTAATGAAAGAGTTAATATCTTCCCTCTCATAACAGAATTTAACGTGACTCAAGGTTTAACACAAGATTAAAAAGCAAAAACTTACTTCGCTGAATCGGCACAAAGTCCGTATACAAGCTGAAGATACGCCTTATCCCACTCTTCCAAAGTAACAGATGAGAAGTGCTGCTTATCAACCTGTGAAAGCTTCTGGAGAAAAGAAACTATATCCTTCTGGGTAAGAAAAGCACCAGAGGACCCAGACAAAACTTTTTGTCCGAAATCATCTTCAGCCCATCTTTTTAACATGTCTAGCACGCAGAGAAGCAACCCAGAATCAGTACCCTTCTCCGAAAGCAAAGTGTTCAATATTTGAGTTACAGGTCTTTTGCAATCCGCTAAAAGCATAACCCTTTCGTCAATAAGTTCCAAGACCGACTTTATATTAGATATGACTGCCCCAACATCAGAAGTTTGACGAGAAGAAGTTACTGCAGAATCTGAATCTGTCCGCTGGCTCTGGAAAGGGATAAAAAAAAAGCCACCAGAGTAAGCCACAATTGAAGCAACATGTAATGGATACCTAGTTACTAATTCAAAGAAAAAGGCAGGGAAATTTACAGGAGTTGGCAAAAGAGACAGAAATGATATCTCGAATTTGATAGTATATATGTACCGACCAAAAACATGTCGGCAAATGATATAAGGCAGATGAGACAGAGACGATGAAAGAATGGAACAAATATAAAAGCTAAAATCTTATAAGGCAAGGCATGAATGAAAGTGCTGCATAGCTACTTAAAAGCATTACATATTCCAATAATTGTCGATAAGATGTGGTGAATGCCATTTAAAATCCATTTCAGCTCAAATAAGAAAGGTAGTTATTAATGAAGAATAACTTACTTGTCTAAAATGAGCACCTGCTGCCGATCCCAGATCCCGTGAAAGACGCTGAAGGATATTCACCAATACATATGGATCAACAAAGTTTTTCTGTACCTCTGCCAAGGTTTTAAGGACAACAAGTACAAAGCTGATTGAACCAAGAGAGTTATCATCTCCTGAAGTTTGTGAAGCAGTAACAGCATGCACATGTTTCTGTATCAGTTCATTGACTTTCTGATACAATAGCTTTATATCAGGAGGCGTACTAGCTCCATCCTGTGGGAAGGCGATGAAGACCATCTTCAACAATGAGCATAGCGATTTACCAGCATCCAACATCTTGTGTTTGAAAGACAGCTCAAGAAACTGGTGATGAAAATAATAGTTATCATGAGGCAGAGAACATAAATGTTTCATATATTAGGATAAAGTTTACTGCAGCAAATATACCTGCGAGATCTGGCTGATGTTGTTCTTAATGAAAAGATGTGGCTGTTTCTCCAGAACCTTGTTCATGACATCCAAGCCCTGAGCAAGTGCTGTGGACGGATCTGACTGAGATGGAGGCATGCTGCTTAGCAGCTTTTCTAAATAGTTAAACTTGACGTTCGCATTTGGCCAAACTTCCAAAGCTTGTGAAAGAAAATCTAGAGCTTGTTTGTACATAGTGTTGGCTTCCCTGTCCTTAGGCTCAATTACCACTGCTACCTGTTTAAAGAAGAGAAAGGAGACTACCACTACAGTCATTAACAGAACTCAACTAATAAATGAATTGCATAGCTAGAGCAATGTCAAGTACAACTAACATAAGTCGAAACTAAGTGGTTGATCACTAACGTCTCGAACTTAGCCAGATCCAAAACCTAAAATCTGCATAGCCTCACTAAAATATTCTATACAGAATTCTATACGGATTAAAGACTGCTACTCTCAAACAACATATCTTATAATGCAAAATTGCTCAGTGAAGAAGTGGCTGTCTAATTACAGAACTAAATAGATTGAAATCAGGAAGTTATGAACATGGTCAGCGGTCGAAGGTGGGAGTGTAAGGCCTTACTCTTATAAGAAAGTTGATGATTAGTTCTTCCATAGCAGCATTTGGCTTAAATTCCTCGTCAGGCTGCGTAGCAGATCCAGGAGTTTCTACATTGGGGATTGACGATGCCCCACCAGGTGACATAACACACAGTGGTTGGAGACCAGCTTCAATTTTAACTCGTTTACTTGGGTCATCAGACATGGAAGATCCCTCTGTTGCGCGCTTAGGATCCACACCGGATGAAGGATGTAACCCATCACTAACCTCACCGGTTGTGTCGGCATCAATAACCATTTTAATTTCATGCTGCCTTTGCCTTTCCCAGCTGACAACCAATCCAGCAAGTTCGATTGCGAGCCGCCTGTTTTCTGCTGTAGTGTTATAAGGCAAACCTAGACGACTTAAGGAATTCACCATCTGAGGTACAAACTGTCCTCTACAACTGTAAAACAGATCTGAGTGCCGGACAATGAGTTGGAAGATGTGGATCAAATTAGGAATTGAGTGACCCTCCTCCACCAAAATTTTTTTGGTGTATCTTATCCAAATCGGCATTCTTGAATCTCCAAGTGGAAGCCTTTTAGGTAAAGCTGGCATCAGAATATCCAGGGCTTGCTTAACTAGCATTTTATTCTCTGGCTGGCATGTCCTAAGAAGCGCAACAAAAACCTACATCCAGTTGACAAAGACATGTATATCAGACACATGCTTGCTGTCTGGTGTTAAATGACATTCTGCAAGGTCTTTAATGGGAAAAAGAGGTAAAAATTATATATATTTATTATAAGAAGTCCAAGTAATTTACTTTTCACACTCTTCAGTGGAAACAATAAACATCCCAACATAATGGCAGAAAAAAACTGAAACAGTACCTGGAGAATAATTTTCTCCGGAGCTTGGTAAGCATCCAAGAAGTGGCAAACATTAACAAATGCCCACTGTTTACTGGCACCATCTTCTCGTTTGAGATGATTCCATCCAAACTTGATGAGCTCTTTTCTATGATGAACCAGATCACCCTGAAGATATTTCAGAAGCAAAGTAGCTAACTGCAAGAGTTCGATCCTCAAAGGTTCGTCGTACTCAGCAGAAACCTACAAAATTTGTGATGTGATTAACAACAAAACTTTAGCGAGATATCAAACAGAACAAGTCAGAAATAACAACCTAGACAGGTTACTATCATAACCATTTATACCAAGAAAATTATATTTTCTGTATTATCCAAAAACTAAAGTTGCTGAGAAGAGAAACCTACCTCTTCAGGTGGATCAAGAAGCCTCTCAACAATGGTCTTCACTATATTCGGGTCAATGACTTCCCAAGTTTGACCGTTTTGGAAGGAATGGGCAAGCATTGGAAGAATGAGCATTTGCATTGCCTGAACTAGATGATCATGGTCGAGTTGTTTTGATTGGAAAAGGTTTAGAAAATGCAAAAGAAGTGTTCTTTTCATGTTGGGCGGATATTCTTCTGCAACCTGATGATAAGAACCCAGTTAGTCTACTAGAGCTACAAAATATGAGAACTAAATATGAAGGAGAGTGACAAACGTGTAACTTATAGTTTTAAGAAAGATACCTCAATAATGTAGAACTCCCTCAAAAAGGTGTAGTCAATACGACTATGAAACAAGAAAATAGAGAGAACATCAAAAAGAACGTTCACTTCCGATTTTTCATGTCGTAGATAATTGAGGAAGCACTTGATTAGCCATTTGCTCTCCTTTACCTGCGAGTTTGAGAAAATAAAAGATTTGAGATGGCCAACTTTTCTCAATTCATTTAATATTTTAATATTTTGAAGGAGGATTATTAAGACATCGAAATCTCAGGAGAGCCCCAACAAACAAGACCGTAAAGACTGGATACACGGAACCTAGTTTGTAAGTTCAAAACAAAATTTATACTTGCAGAGGAGCTAAATCTGTACCATCAGCATAGAGCTACATATATTTACAGCAGGCGATTCACTTGGTTACCATTAGATGGTTTTTGATGCTCACATCAGTTTCAGATACGGAACCAAGAAAAGTATGCAGTCATTTTCTGTTTGGAACATAAAGCTATTGCGGAAATTATAAAGTTCAAAAATAGATGAAACTACCTGAACTAAATTCAGCTCTTGCTCATTCTGCAAACGAGAGGTCCTTGTATGTGATTTCCAAAGGAGAGTCAAGGCATCAAAAACACCACGGTTACTCTGGAGCCAGCTGGGTATAAGTTTCACCATTGTCTTGATAAGATATAGACCCTGAAAATACGCATCTGGTGCTACATTGGATGTTGTTGATGGCGTGTTCAAGGTTTCCGATTTAATAGAAACCGGATTTTCATCTCCAGATGATGCAGCTGGAGAAGTTGAAGCTGCCACACTCATTACAGCATCAGATTTTGGTAAAATGTCAGGGAAGGCACATGAAAGTATCTTATGTGGAGATTTTGCAAGTTCTTCCCTTAATGGTTGGCCAGCATCTGACTGGATTATATACATAAACCTGGGGAAGAAAAAGAGGGAAATAGTCATTACACCAAGCTCACACTCACCCTATAATGCGATGTGAAGAGATAAAAAACCTTTAAATGCAATGTTATTCTTACCTTCGGAAATATTTGGGCTCACTTAATCTGGATAGAAAATAATCAACAGCTAGGGGTGCATATCGATTCAAGAATTTAGTGAGCGGGAGACGGTATGGGCTGTTAATCTCACTGTACACTTGCCCAGGAGGAAGGGCTGCTTCTAAGTCAATAGTTAGTGTTACAAGTTCATCCATAAATTTTGATGCAGCTTGTGGAAGTACGTGGAAGAGCTCGATAATAGCTGCCACAGGCAAAACAAAAAAATCGTGTTTACATATAATCACATGACCAGAAATCTGTTTAAATATATCTTTCAAGAACGTGATTACCAGCTGCAATTTTTGGCTCTTCACCAGCTTTCCATGATTTTTGGGACTGCGCAAGTTTCTCTGGCTCTAACCATTTTTTAAGGTGCTCCAGCAACTTACCTCCTAATGTCACATTAAACCAATTTGATAGAAGTTCAAGAAGACGTGCCAGACCTTGCAGCAAAGGCATATTGAGATTCTTTGTGTGCGCCAGATTAACTAGTATAGGTCTTAGGCTACTCTGAAGAAGTTCTTTGGGCATCCGTTGTTGATTGATAACCTAAAGCAGAAAACAGAGTTACAGAATGGCAGAAAGGTTTATAAAAATAGCTTTCATTATTCAAGAAAGAAAAGGGACATTAGGTAGATGAAAATATATTTCTCCGTGGCTATCTGCAAAATCCACAAATTGAACGTTCGTGCCATAACTGGAAACAAAAGACTAGATAATTAAGTACCTGTCTTAAACCCTCCTTGGCAACGGTCACAATTTCTGGTGCTCGACAGGTTAAAGACTTGAAAAACATGGAAATTATCTTAGCACGTAGGTCATTGTGACTTTGAGTTCGAAAGTCAGCCCATGCCATAGTTGTGCAGAGAATCTCAATACAAGCTGTTCGAAGTCGGTTCAGCGATGTAAGGACTTTAGGACTCATCAACTTCACAGCCCAAACAGCTTCATCAGCCTCAGCTATTTGTAGCGTTTCTTGCAAGAAGTTAACCAATTCTGGAGTCACTTTTAGAAGTGGAGGCCTCAGTGCTAAACAAAAATTCAGAGCCGTCACAGTTCCAACCTATAAGGCATATTAAAGAAGGTTAACAAGAAGCCTGGGAAAGAGATACAACAACCAAAATTTAGCAGAAAGAGGCACCTGTTGATCAATTGTCTTTGATCGAAGTGGGCGCACTATAAGTGGCTGCAGCAAAGGTTGGTATAAAGGCTCAAGCAGTTCAGATACCTCACTACCAGTCCGGCTAGCCAAAAGTGCAAGACAGTTCTGAACATTCTTTCTCACTGTGACAGATGCATTAGGATTGAACAATTCAGTAGCAAGGTATTCTACAACACCTTGAAAGCTTTGTCTGCGGGCGTCACTGTTTGCTTCGTCAACATTATTAACCACTCTTAGAATCTGCATAAGAACCTGACTTGTCTCTTCTTGCTCTTTGCTAGCATAAACAGGAAGCCTCTTCTGAACATAGACCAGACCACGCACAATTTTTACTTGGAAAAAGCATAATGTTTCAACATTCACTTTCCCTACCAGCGCACCTAACCCCATTACTCCTCCCATTTGCGCTTGCCATGTGCTCCCATAACAGCAATGCAACAACCGAGGTAAAAGTTCTTCAAACACAGGTATTCGCACACTTGGATGGGGAGAATATACCGGATTTATAGAAGGACTGGAGACAATCATAGAGGCACTGTGACCACCCCTAGCCATCAGCACATCAGCATGTTTGACACGAGCAAGGAACAGTAGAGTTTCAGCAAACACATTTAACGCAGTCAAAGCAGCTTTGGCATGGAGCCTGTTTTCATCTGCAAGCACTTCAACAAGCGCATCTAAAAAGACCAAAGGATCCAGCTCTTTTAAGTTAGTAGACAAATTATTCTTGGGCCTGGAACTTGCTGAAATCACAGAACCCCCAAGTGGACCAGTACTAGTTGAAGCATACGACGAGGTATATTCCCCATGCAAAATAATTGCAAAATGCCGGCATATGTTTACAACAAAGTCATCGTCCGAGTCACTGAGATCCGCATCACAGCTGGCAGCAATTACAGTGATCAATAGCGTCTTGAAGATGGACTTCTCAGCTATTAACTGGGTCTTTGTTTTAACACCTAAGTCAGCCTGCAGCAGCAAAAAGATTTTACATCCAATTAGACCAAGTATTACAGATAATCTCAAAGGAAAAACAGGTCATTCACATGGAAATGACATGAAACAGTCCTAGTTATTTTCTCAGAAATGACAACGCATGGCAACAAGATTAACAAATACAAAATGTAAATATGCCTCATGTTAGTGTGGTTTAATCATGAAACAATCGCCTAATAGATCCCCTTCCCCTTCAAAGTCAAATGATGTCAATAAGCTAATTTATAAAGCATTATGAATAACGGAGACCAATATGCTTAGGATGAGCCAGAATTAGCAGTTGATGAATAAGATAATGATTTAAGAAAGCGTCAGCCAACAGAGTAGCACCTTTAGTATTTGACCGAAAAGGTACAAAGTAAAACTATAAGGGATTAAGATCATAAGGGTAAACCAAAAACGAACCTTCATTTCTGCTAATTCACTCCTGCGCCAAGATGAGTCAACAGAGGAAAGTAACAAAGTTGATAATTGCTTGGGCGTCTGACTCTCATCAATGACACACTCAGGCAAATTAAGCTGAGACAACAAGCAAACGCGGAGAAATTTTAGAGCTTGCTTTCTGTAGTAGATTTCTGTACTGAGGTTTTTCTGAATAACAGCTTCTACAGCAAGATTAATGAATTTGTCCATTGGTACAAGAAATGGAGTGTTAGGAAATGTCAGAACTAGGCGAAGCCCATGCTCTGGATTTTCTTTGCATTCCAGTGTAAGTGGCTCTTTCAGAAATCGCCTGTTGCGACCACCCAACTTTCCCACGATTTGTAATGCTTTTGCACCCCAAGGATATGGCACCGGCCTCAAGTGAGACCATAATGCCAAGATTACTTCAGACATTACATTCGCCATACTTGGCTCCAAAAAGTCAGGATTCAGACTATCCACCCAGAATTCAAGGGTGCGTAACCCCAAGCTCACAAGTTCATCACTTCCTCTCAAACAGGATACAAGAGGTCTCATGAGACGGGGAAGGTATGGCAATAAGAAGCTTAAGCGTGCAGGAAGCGTCAAAGAAAGCTCCAACAAAAGATCTCTCATATCTTCCCCGGCTGGACCCTCGAGCATTGGCAGAAGCATATTAAGACAAGGTAGCAGCATGGGGATAATATCTCTAAGAAGCAGCTCGAATTTACATCCAGCAAGTCCTCTGAATACAATTCGGAGTAACTGCATATAACCAAGAGGCTTTTCAACTTCAGTCGCATTCTTCATGCAGACTTCCATAATAACAGGCACTTGAGGTTGCAATATTCGTTCAAAATCAGATGGTGCTTTAGAAACAGCCCCAAAGAGGCACCGGAACAAATGCATAATTAATTTAGTTGCAGCTGAATCTGGATTCTTCAGAACGTCGAGTTTGCTGCTGACTAGGAAATTAATCAGGACATCTGCAAACGCCTTGTATACTTTGGGAGCTTGCAGAAGAGTGGCAAATATTTGAACCAGTTGAGTACTGTCAATCATGCAGTCAAAAAGTTCAGGCATACATATAGAGAGCATATCCATCAGATCTCGAGGTTCCATAATAGCCAAAATTTGGGAGAAAAGATTTAGCATTTCCTTCTCCTCATCCTTCTCTTTGAAGAGAGCTAAGCAATGGACACCACTCTTTAAAACACCAGAAGCTTTCCAAACCTGCTTGGAGGTAGAGAGATTACTAGAGGATTTTCAGCGTACACTATTAATGCCTAAACCGAACAATCTCACATGCAGTACCTCATCTTCTCTCATTCCTTTAAAAACCTGAGTAATATATGATTGTGAAGCAAGAGCTTGTGGGTGCATTCCCTGAGGTCGGGGCAAATTTGCATGGGTTATACTCCATATGATTGTCTTCATTCCTGAAAACAAATCAGGACAAGTCCTTAGCATATAGAAACGTAACCAATATGTATAATTAATCCATTAAGGTGAAATATCAGTATGGCCAAGATTCAATACCCATCACGAGTGTCTTGATCAAATTCTTACAATCATTCACTTCTTTGGAATGTTCGGCAGGAACCTGCAAATTCAAGACTGCCTGCAACCAGCGCGATATAGCAATTACAAGACTGCCAGATAATATATCTCTAAATTCAAAGTACATACCAGACGTAATATATATAGACAATAATGCTTCAGTAGAAATAATAAAGGGCTTCGAATATATATTTCTGCCAAATTTTAGTACAATTTAGAAAAGAAAATAGACTCTTTATTTAAGATAATGGAAGACCGTTATTAGCAAATTAGCATATAAACAGATGAAAACAATCTCACATTGGGAGATTGTTCGGCTACTTATGAAGACAAAAAACCATCATAGACAATATGTAATTACCTGGACAGGAAGTTCAAGCTTCGACCTTAAAGTGATTTGATCCTTTCCCTCACCCTCCTCTAAAAGCTATGAACCAGAAAGCAAGACTAAGTAACACATCAGTGAAATAAAAGAATTGGCAATCAGGATAGCTAAAGGTTGAAGATATCTCAAATAACACATAACAGAAAAAGTCGGTGTGATGTTGCTAGAAAGACAAATACATATAAATGGCACATAAAGCAAAACATTTACAAGAACAATATCCAACAAGCCAATATGCTGAAAAAACATGGGAACTTGGAAAGCCACCAGAATTACCTGAGGAATAGTACGTTTGAAGGTGTTGAATTTCCCGACAAAGGCATCCAGGATGCGTCCCTATCAACAGATGATGAGAAAAATAAGTTAATGATTAGAGCAGCCAACCAATTTTAAAATGAGCTCTCAGGGGTAAAACAATACCAACAAAATCCGTGCTTCATCCATTGATTGCTGATCAACACCTTTCTCAAATATTGCTTCTACCTGAACCCAGTATAAGTATTAACTTTTACAAAAATCTCGATTCAAACATAGTTGACAGATTACGCCACGTAAAATGTTAACTAATATATCAAATTTAAATAAGGCAAACAAGATGGAATATAAAGCTTTACCAGATTTAACATCAATCGTGCACAAGTTGTATGGATGTTAAGAGACAGAGTAGAGTCATGCATATTCCTTGAAAATAAGTAAATGATCCGCGATAGCTGCCACATTGTTTACATTATAAGAAGATTAGTAAAAGAAAGATCACCTATATAGAGCACTTTTAAGACCGAAAAGAAGAGATCCTTTTCTATCCAACTACAGATTAATAGCAATAACTGCGTACTGGAACACATTAGTACCACAAAAACTAATTTCAATGTTTTGCATAGTTCCCATAACTTCAAAAACTTTTTCAACTAGATAGACCTACTCTAGAAAAAGAGGATTAACAAATAACAAAAAAAAAGTAAATTGCACAGAAACAACAGGAAGAACCTGAGAAAGGGACAGATCTGCTCGAACATGGTGAACAATCTCAGCCAGTAGGCTATAAGCCAGAGGTCTCAAAGACTCAAAGCATGCTCTCCCCGTTCCAACTAGAACCCTGACATAGCAAAAACAGCAAGTAGATGACATAAGTCATTATTTTAATAGATACTAAGTGTATTATACAGAACAGTTAAAGGTATATTTGTGACAATTTTAGAATTCAGAAAGGTGAAAAAGGCATTGTACCTTTCTTCCAAGAGAGTGTCAATAAGAGGAAATAAACCTCTCTTGAAATCTGTCCCAAGTACATGCTTTAGTGAGACTAGCAGTTCCTGCATTTCACAGACCAAAAACCAAATCTTTAACTGCAAGCCAGGTGAAAACATACCAAAGAAAAAGGAACAGACAGTTCGTCACCTTTCTGATAGATGCAGAATCCGAACAGGTAACAAGTAGATTTACAATACTTTTACATATGCTTTGCTCATGCGGCCTGATATAGTCAGCACAGCTTTTCAACAAATATGTTAAAAAAGAAACCGTCTGCAAACAAACATAACACTGGAAGTCAGTATGCCATGTCATGGTCCCTCAAAAACAAATAATTCAGGTGAAACAAGAACGCCATGTATGCCTTAATGAAATTGTCTTTTCCCCATTTAAATAAGTTATGGTTTCCTTCTTGATAGAGAAGAATTGTCTCACCTTAACTTGTGCCCCCTTCAACTCTATGAACTGAGGCTTCAAATGAGAAGGGACATTCTCAGGTCCAGGGACAGATATAGCAGCAACCATCAGGGGAAGCAAATGAGGAATGTTGGTCTGAACGAGTCGACTATACAGCTGAAAAAGAAACATCACAACCAGGGGGCTCTCTGTGACTATCTTGAATGAACAAGTAGTCGGATTAATCTGCCCATTCCTGTAATGTGCAGTGAAGGACAGCGACTGATCAGAAGACGTAGACGACTCCACAGGCTTCACCTCTTCCTTTTTGACATTCTCGAAAAAATGGCTGACCGTTGATCTGAAGTTCTGGTAAATCTTGGAGACAAAGTCCAAGAATGGTTGAACCTCACTTTCTAACGTCGGCCTAAAGTTCTTCAAAAGATCAAAGATTATGCGAATGCATATTAACCCATTCTCTTCATTATCTGTAGTTAGCACCTGCATTGCAACTTTCAAGAGATCTTGAACAAAGGGACGAAGAACCTCGCTATGCGGTAGACGATTCAGGATCTCAACCACGATATTCCGTAACTTATGCTCAAGATTATCAGTGAACTGTGGCTTTGTGATCTGAAGAAGAATCATTGAACATGCCCGGAAGTAGGATTTTAAAAAATTCAAGTACTCAGACGTATGAGTGATCTCTAGACTGTCCCTGACCTCCACCACCATCTCAAGCCTCGTCTGAATAGCTACATAAAACAATTTAACCCCCCCAGAAAAAAAATGTCAATTTAATTTTTAATCACAAACAAAATTGCTTGCTCACTAGAAAACGTAAAACAAATTTCCTCAGAAGAATTTCATAACAAAATTAGTGCTGTGAAACAATTTCAAATCCAAAATCAACAAATTATCAGCGAAGAAACAGTTCAACAACTATGTAAAATAAGAGAGAAGAGAGTGAGTGACGTTACGTAGGTCAGGCTCAACGAGACGACGAGCGTGTTGCTCGAAATTCTGAATAGGACTCATGGCTCTGAACCCAGAAAAGCGAAACGCTGTTTTAGGGTTCCGTCACGATTTTACTCCTCTTTCTAACGCCGGAAAAGGGTTTTTTCTCCGTCGACGAACCCTAAACGCCAAAACCCAAGGTGGGTCGACTAGGTTAGAAATTATCGAGGGTTTATGTAATTTACTGATTTCAAAGAGAAAGTCGGAAAATTTGCTGATCTAACACTAACACTAACGACCTAGAGGAGAAAACAAAGGAAAATGGTGATTCTCTAGGCAATTTTCCCTCTATTTTTTTTTTTTTTTTTTTATTTGGTCTCTCAGCGAAACTCACTGTGAAGAGAGAGAGAGAGAGGCGAATCAGTGCAACGAGTGGACCAAGCCCAGATATATATACGGTCCAATATTTAATATAAAGTAATTTTGACCACATTTCAGTAGTGCAGAACAAAAAAAAACTAAAATCTAATGACGAAATTGGAAAAAAAAAAAACAAATCAAACCAACCAAAAATTAGGATTGAGCTTTCTGTTTTAAAATATTTTAATTATTAAAAAATTAATGTTACAGATAGCATTATACAAATAGTTACAAGACACTAAATCGTTTTATATATTTTAAAAAAATTCTAAAACATGTTATATTATAAAACAAATATATATATATATATATGTATATTTTAGAGATATTATAAAATATTTCAACACGCAAACTATATTTCCATTTCGGTTGGATTTGTTTGACTGTAATTTTGAATATCCACTTTACAATTTGTACTGTTTTAGATTATATCAATCACAAAAGCAATACTAAACATTTTACCAAACTTTATTTATATATTTTTTTTTTTACAGCTTTTTTAACAGCGTTGCATTGCATTACAATTCAAACCCACAACTGAAAAACTTATACCAACCCAAAATCACAATAGGACTGAAGAGTTACTTCGGCAGTGCTTCGTCAACTATTTAGCACCAATCAACTCACTGTAACTTGTTTTTATTTTTTTTATTTTATGATTTTTACAGTGCTTCGTCAACGATTTAGCACCAATCAACTCTGTGTAATTTGTTTTTTATTTTATTTTATTTATGATTTTAACTGAACAATGGTTTGACTTGGTGAAAAGAAAATACATTATGAGGAGGAGCACGTGGGAGAGTAGTCTTCACCTCTGTTGCATTCTCACCTAAACCAGAGATTGAGCCTGGGAAACCTCTTTAAGAGGTTAAAAAGTTGTATGGGTTATTTGGCCAGTCCGTTGTGGCCAGTATTAAAATTGATGAAAAAAACAAATCTCACACGCCAAATTTTTTTTTTTTCATCTGAAAGCTTCATATATTAAAACATTGCCTCATCAAGGCAATCCAAACTGTACACATACTGTCTATCCCAAAAAATCCTTCACACATACGTGAAGTTGGTACTAAGAGTCCTAAAGACCAATTACATTTTTATATGTACCCCTAAAATTAAAGGGCAAGCTTCTAGAGAGGATTAAACATTCTCATTCACGAAAAGTTGATGTAACCAAAGAGGAGAGCATGTGGCTACATAAGAGTTTATCCGATCCTCCTTAGTTACACTTCTAGCTATGAGATACGCTCCTCTATTAACTTCCCTTGATTCCAAAATAACTTCCCAAGCGTTGAACCTATTCATAACCGATGCAATCTCATCAGCTTGAAATCCAAACGATGGCCATGCCTTTGGCCTTGAAGCAGCACTAACCAATTCTAGAAATTCAGAAGCAAAGACCA
This sequence comes from Draba incana, assembly GCA_963576765.1. Lineage (NCBI taxonomy): Eukaryota > Viridiplantae > Streptophyta > Magnoliopsida > Brassicales > Brassicaceae > Draba > Draba incana. The sequence continues at coordinate 4,133,611 of OY755212.1, read as the reverse complement.
CTTTGTTGATTCTATGGAAACTCATGCATTCAACAGCCCATAAGAACACCATTAGTCTTGCATCTCCAGCATTCTTTTCATTTGCAAAACATCTCCTACTGTGAAGCAACACACATCTTTTGTCATCTCTGAGCACCCATGAAGCTCCAATCATCTCCTTTTTCTTTGACCAAGAAAACCCCACATTGCATTTGACCCACTGATCAGGAGGCTTAGCCCATTTCTTACGATGCTGCAGAACGTGATAATCTTCACTCTGCCTCTGGCATCTCTCCAAATTGTGAGCATCATTCCATTGGTCTCTTTCTTCTCTAGCCTTCTCTACCACTTCCAATGGAGAGAAACATTTGCCTTCAAACAGAAAAATGAACCAAACAATCCAAGGAAATAACTCCCTAATGTTCACCAGAATATCTCTTTCCTTGTATACTTTAAGGCAAAAGGAAAGAGCTTGGGGTGAAATCCATTTTTAGTAGAAGGCAAATGAGAAAGAGCCTACACCTGCCTAGCCCATGCACACAGAAAGAGAACATGATTAATTGATTCACCTTCAAAACCACAAATCTGGCACCTAGAATCTAACTTCAAATCCTTTTCTGTTAATCAGATCCACAACAGGTAGTGTTTCACTCAATCACACGCCAACTCTATACATGCATATTGATGCAACCAACTTGAAAATAGAAATTAAGAAGAAAAAAAAAAGTTTCAAAAAAAAAACTTGGAAATAGAAAAATATATATGCCATAGCTTTAATAGCCGCCACTTTGTAAACAAATCCTAAAAAAGGCAACTGAAGTTTATTATGCGCAATTTTTCTAACTTTAGTATATGGTAAAATCAAATCTTAATCTCGTAGTACAATAGGGAAAAAGTAGAAATCCTCAGACATTAGTTAGTATAATCATTATTATGAACTTTGGATCTAAAAGCTCTGTCTGGAGTTGAACGTGAGTTATATCCTTGTCTCTGGCTTGATGATGATGACCACTCTCTATGTGCATCTCGATTCTTGTAATTACCACCGGTATGGTCGTTGCTGGATCTTGATGAGCTAATCGATGAATCATCAGGGGTACTCGACGTGTTATGTTCGTATGGCAACGGCTTAATCCCTTGCAAATCGGGTTCTGGGGTGAATCCGACTGGTCTTTTCGACTCGTCCATTTTCCTAAACGTTATCGATATCCTGAAAGTAAAACATTTTCATTTAGGTATAAAATACTTTAGTAATACTCACTAATAACCAATTCTGTTTGTGTTTGGCTTTAAGTTACCTCTTTGTGGGAACTGCAGGTACACAATGCTTAGCAACATCGGCTCCATTTCCCTTTAGCACTAAAACCGATCTGTAAACGGTGAAAAGTTGTCGCAAAGTTAAGCAATTAAGTTTTCAGTAGGAAAAGTCAGAGAGAATATGCAAAAAAAATCCGATAGATCATATTACCCGACAGGAAGCGGTATAGAGTATGAACCGGAAAATTCACCAGGTCCTAATGTTTTGAGATTTGATCCAAAGAGTATATTACACTCACTGAGGAACGAGATTGTGCAGAACGGGCGAAGGAAATCGTGGTTATCGATATGCGGAGGTATACAATCTCCTTCGTCATATATATTGACGATGCAACTATCTGGTACACAAGTTGGAGGAATTACATGCCATCCAACCAACCTTCTGATTATTACTTTAAAAAGAGACGGTATAGGATCAACCGCACCGTGTTGAAGAATTCCGGGTGGATTTCCCGCTTTATCCTATCAAAATACAAAAGCATAAACTCGCTAGAATCACCCAAATGTAACAATAACAAAAAACGGAAAGTGTCACTTACCGTTGCGTAGCTGTAGCAACATCCGAATTGAATAGTAACTCTTCCTTTGCCTCTCATCCATTTACGCGGAGCAGTAAAAGTACGCTCTATATAAATCGAAAACGATATAAAAACCCCGAAATTAGATTAGTTTAACATAATGCTAGAAACTTAACTAACCAACCTTGAAGTTCTCCTTTTCGACCTTTCTCTTGTAATTCATAGACATGATCAACGATCCTTTTCTGCTCGACCGCGCTAAAAACACCGGTATGCAATTCAAGACCCTCGAGTATATTAACTCGGTTTCCTTTAACATACTCGAAACAAGAAAACACTTTCATTTTCTTCACATTCGTAAACCGATACTGCTCTCTTTGTTCCCTAGACAATTTACGCTTCTCGGGAGTCGTCTTCATCACATCACTCTCCTTATGTTCTTCTTCGAGACCGTCTTCTTGTGCCATATCGGCCCAAGACATTCGAGGACTCGCCGTCTCGGTAACAACACTTGATTGAGAAAGGATTATTTCATCCCTTATAGTGTTTGTTTCAATATTTTCCACAATCGAATCCAAACCGGCTTTACCATCTTCATTAACCGTCTCTATGTAATTACAAAAACACAATTCACACATAAACATCAAAATCTCAAGAAGATAGCTTAAATCCCTAATAATCCTCAAAAACTATGAATTTAGTTTAGAAATCAGAATGATTAAATTTCCGGTTCAACTCGAATTACGAAAACAAAAAAACACAAAGAAAATTTTCCGGTTAATACGAACCTGGGTCTAGAGAACGGGTTCGATTAGAGAGAAGATGAACACAGTCTTTGCAGAGATCTCTAGATAAGAAAGGTAACCAATTTGTTAAAAACTCCGAAGCAATCTTAAGTTCTGATGACGAATACTTGCTGAGAAAAATACGTTCTTCTTCTTCTTCTTTGATTGCCTCCATTCTTCACAATCAAATCTCTCTCTGTGCGTGTTTTCGGTTTTCCACAGTTCGTTTACTTTCTTTGATTGGTAAATTACTTTAGGACTTGGTTTTGATAATGACGATCTAAATAAGTACCTTAGGGCGGATTTAGTGATTTATATACGCAAGAGGGGTAGTTTTGGTTTTTAAAAGCCCATTATTAAAGCTAATTATGGTTTAAATCTAATTATTCTAGTGGATCCGGTTTAAATACCATAAGAAGAAAACTGGTTCTTGTCCAAATCTCTGTAAGCAGACTGGTTTTTTGTCCAAATCTCTGTAATTCTCAGCTAATCATCTAATCGGTGACGGTGCCGGAGCAAATCCGGAAGCTTTTATCTTCTGGAAATCGTAAGGATCTTTAATTTTTTTTCAGAAATTTGTTTAATCGCATTTTAGACTCGTGCTCATGACTTCTCGTTCGGTTTAGCGAGCTTGATTTAGTCGATAATCATCCTTAAACGGTTATCTGAGAAAACCCACTGTAGGGGTCAAATCTCCTCTAGAGGAATCGATAAGCCTAAAACGACGTCGTATTCGCCAAGCCGGCCCAATGGTGAAAGTCCAGAAGACAGAGGCCCATTAACGGCCCATCACTGTTTGTCTCAACCGAATTGTATTTCTCTATAAATAAGCATGTACCCCCATCATTGGAGAGGATCCGATTTATCTGAGTGATAATAAGACAAAAACAACTCTGATCTTGATAAATAAGAACAACTTCTAAGAACCCTAATTCTATCTCATTCATTCTAAGTGTTTGAAACCCTAAAGAAGCTCTTTTTCGAAGAATCTTCACAAATTCTATTGTGTGAAATTCCAACTCGCCTTATCCCTTCATGAGATGGGCAATGAACATCGTCAGACCGCTCCATCCATCTCGGCAGAAGCGAAATCTGTTAGTCCTGACGGATTATTTTTCCAAGTGGATAGAGGCGGAAGCATTCGGATCGATCAAGGACAAGCATGTCGAAAACTTCGTCTGGAAGAATATCATTTGTCAACACGGCGTGCCCTACGAAATAGTAACTAACAACGGTTCGCAGTTCATCTCCAAGCAGTTTGAAATTTTCTGCGACAAGTGGAAGATCAGAGTCAGCAAATCGACACCTCGCTGCCCACAAGGCAACGGTCAGGCGGAAGCGTCGAACAAAACAGTTATTCACGGGCTAAAGACTCGACTCGACGCTAAAAATGGCCATTGGGGAGATGAACTCGAAGGCGTTTTGTGGTCATATCGAACCACACCTCGTCGCGCTACGAGCGAGATACCTTTCTTCCTCGTCTACGGAACAGCGTGTGTAATTCCTCCCGAGGTCCATTTCCCAGGAGTTCGCCGACGATTACTTCTCGAACAGGAAGGTCTCAATCATCTCCTCATGCTCGACGAGCTCGACCTCATCAACGAAAGGCGCGACCAAGCTCTTATAAAAATGACCGAATATCAAATTACGGCGGCCAAATATTACAACTCTAAAGTATGAGTTCGGCGTTTCCACGAAGGCGACCTCATCCTTCGCGGGGTTTTTCAGAATACGGCCGAGATAAATACCGGCAAGCTTGGCGCTCACTGGGAAGGACCTTACCAGATCACGAAGGTGGTCCGTCCAAGCGTCTACGAAATAGCTAACATGAAAGGCGAGATAATCCCGCGTTCCTGGAATGCGCGACATCTAAAGAAATACTACTGCTAAAAAGTACCAAGTCATCTGACTTGAACTACGGCGCGACTTGATCCCTTCACAGGGTACGTAGGCAGCTCGTTTTTGAACGAGTTCAGTTGCCCCCCTATTCGAAAAAGGGGGGGGGGGAGTGGATCCGTATATCCATACTCCCAAACCCGGTGTAATAAACTAAAGTTGTTACAACTCGATCAGCTCGCAAATGACTTAACTGTCTACACGCGACTCGATCAATTCGCAAACGACTTAAATGTCTACACGCGACAGTTATTACAACTCGATCAGCTCGCAAAATGACTTAACTGTCTACACGCGACTCGATCAATTCGCAAACGACTTAAATGTCTACACGCGACAGTTGTTACAACTCGATCAGCTCGCAAAACGACTTAACTGTCTACACGCGACTCGATCAATTCGCAAACGACTTAAATATCTATACGCGACAGTTGTTATAACTCGATCAGCTCGCAAACGACTTAACTGTCTACACGCGACTCGATCAATTAGCAAACGACTTAAATGTCTACACGCGACAGTTGTTACAACTCGATCAGCTCGCAAACGACTTAACTGTCTACACGCGACTCGATCAACTCGCAAACGACTTAAATGTCTACACGCGACAATTGTTACAACTCGATCAGCTCGCAAACGACTTAACTGTCTACACGCGACTCGATCAATTCGCAAACGACTTAAATGTCTACACGCGACAGTTGTTACAACTCGATCAGCTCGCAAAATGACTTAATTGTCTACACGCGACTTGATCAATTCGCAAACGACTTAAATGTCTACACGCGACAGTTGTTACAACTCGATCAGCTCGCAAACGACTTAACTGTCTACACGCAACTCGATCAATTCGCAAACGACTTAAATGTCTACACGTGACAGTTGTTACAACTCGATCAGCTCGCAAACGACTTAACTGTCTACACGCGACTCGATCAACTCGCAAACGACTTAAATGTCTACACGCGACTCGTCGTCATTACTGACCATAATAACGATCTAAAATACTTCATCGCGAAGTTTACCTATACATCCAAAGTGGATAAAGCGCGCTATATAAATTTAGAGTTCATCACTGAAGCGGATGTATTCAGTGGAATACGACCGTAAACCAGGGTGTTCGTCTCGCAAACCCAGTTATACTTAACACTGGTCGAACTTGGCAAACATAATCTGGTCAGAGATTATAATCGGGTAAGAGATTATGTGGAATCCATCTATACTCCGAAATTTGCTTTAAGTAAACAAACTATAACAGGCCTAGCTGACGAGCTATAAATGGCCTCGCCAAACATGACGAATTTTGCGGCGATACAATCAGTGTTTCGCCTCTAAGCGTCTTAAAACCGCAACGCCTCTAAGCGTCTTAAAACCGCATCACCTCTAAACATCTTAAAACCGTATCGCCTCTAAGCCACTTTAAAACACCTCGCTAAGCTAGCCCAAAAAGGGCAAATCTAAAAACGACAAAACATGTCGCAAGAAATCCGAATTTTTCATTAAATATTTGGGTTCGACCAACAAGGCAGATAAAATGGCACAAGTTGGATAAAGCCATCCAGGCACCAAAACAAAAACAAGTCTTAAAACCTTAGCAAAACAAAAGGAAAACAAAAATCATAGAAATCTATTACAAGGTGGATTAGGCGTCCAACTCGCCATCTTCGACACCTTTTTCTTCAGTGACTAGCTCGCCCTCTTCAACTCCTTTTTCTTCGGCTAAGACAACCTTACTAGCCGAACTCGCAGCCTCGCCAATCTTCGGATCCTGCCCTAAGGGAACCGGCTCTTGCTGAGGCTCAGCGACTACAACTAGGTGGGGATCGGCAGTCTTATCGGTCTCGCCCGACTCGCTGTCACTCAACTCCTCGCTCTCGCTTCGCAGTCGCATACCCAAAGAGCCGTCATTAGAGCCAGAAGCTACATTAATACCAACAGACTTAGCGCTAACTTTGACTCGCGGAGAAACAATGACATCCGCTACATTAATGGAGACGACGTAATTCATACCTAATATCTTCTTCAAGTCGACAACCATCGCATCAAAGATCTCGTCAGCTTTTTCGAGCGATGCCTTATTCTCGACTAAAAGAGCGCGTTCGTCCTTAGGGTCGAAAGGTTCTTCAATGCTCTCCATGTCGTCAAGAAGTTGGAGATTGGACTCCGCTTGCGCGAGATGGACCATTTTTGTAATCGGCTTCTTCATCAGTTGACGAAACATCTCGTTAGCACGGTCCAATTTGGCTTAAACCTCAGCCGCTGCGGATCGCCTTGCAGATGAAGCAGCCGCATCGAGATCCTTCTCGCGGCTCGCTTTCAGAGCAGATAATTCTGCCTCCAGCTTGGCATTTTCTTCCTCGGCCTTCTTCTTCTCAAGACCAACTCTTTGAAGATGTATGCCCAAGTCGTCCGAGCTCTTCTTTTACGCGTCGCGCTCAGCAGCGAGTGCGCCCATCTTATCCGCGAGCTCCTTCCTCCTGGCCTCGTCGATAAAGGCTCGCCTGGACCTCGCCTCTTGGTCATATGCTATGACCATCTTGTTGCAATGGGCGAGGGCCTGCAAAAGGGTTGAAGTATGAGAAAAAGAGCGAGGCGGATCAAATAGAATAAATGTGGATTTACCTTGGCCTGGCGAGACGCGAATTCCTTATAGAGCTCGCTCTTTACCAACATCTCCGGGATGGGAATGTTGTCGCCAGGGTAAGTAATCTTTGCCATTAAGGCAGCCGCGGCAGACGGGTCGTCGTACAGCTCGGTGGGTTTTCCAGATCATGGACCTGGAGGAATAGACTGACCTGGAGACAGAGTCGGCAGCTCGCGACGAGTTTTCTTCTTATCACCAACTTTACCCTTGCCCTTGTCAATGGCAGAGTGTTTTCGTTTTCAAGTCAGTTGTTTCTCAGACTCGACGAACACGTCCTTAATGGTAATTGACTGTGAAGGAATAACAGCCAACGTACCACTCGCACCTACGGTTGCCACCTCGTCATTTTTGGCAGCAGGAGTACTTTCTTTGTCGACACTCCGCTCAGACGTCTCGACAATAGAAACAACGGCCCTCGGATCGACCTTATTCTTAGCCTTCGCGGCTTTCTGCTTGGCGATATCGCGGAAAGTAGGCTTTGGCGGCATTATTTTGAGATCTTCGGACTCGCTTTGATCAGGCTTGTCTTCCTCATCGTTTAAAATAGACTCGCGAGCTCGAACAACTCTCCGATGATGGAAGTGGCGATTCCAAAGACACTTCCGAGCCTTCAACTTGTTGAAGAAATCGTCGATTCCTGCAACAGGAGTGAATAGCGGTATACTAACTGTGAAAACAAGTGAACAAAAAGTTAATTTAAAACGTAAGAAGGAAGCAGTTAGCACGATAAACATCAAGAAAGTCTACCAAGTGTTCCCCACTTCGCCACCACCAAGTGTTCTTCTTCAACAGACGCAACCGATATCGGTACAAAGAAGAATTTCTTTCGCCAACTGTGGTCTTTGTTTGGAAAGTCATCTAAAATCTTGTACATGGGTCGACTCGCTAAGTCATACAACCTCTTGCCGCTCGGGTCGGCATGCTTGCGAAACTTAAGGAAATTACGAAGATGATGAACTCCGATGGGTTCGCCACATTCGGCAGCTCGAGTCAAAAGCCCGACCAGTTGATGAACTCCTCTGGTGTTGATCTGTGCAAGTGCGATTTTATGAACCCGCATGTACCGCAGGATCAACCCTGGAATGGGGAATGTAAGGTAACAATCCCTAAACCAACATTCATAAGCGGTGAATGTGCCGATAGGCAGATCATCTTCTCGCTGCTCAGGAGTCGGCACAATCATCTCGACCGCGTCGGGGATTCCGCATTCTTGGCGAAGGATCGCCAGGTAATCCTCATCGCACCACGAAGAGCCTGGAGGTGGGCGTTGTTTTCGCCTCGACTTCGTCTTTTTCTTTTTGACCACCTCGGCCAGTCCGGATCCAATCCCGGCGTCCAATCTTTCTGCTTCTATGAGCGAGTTATACTCCCAAGCACCTTCTTCGATCTTTACTCGAGGAGGCGGCTCGGCAGGGCTAAGCGACTCGTCGCGGAGTTCTGGAATTTCAACGACTAGCCTCTGCTCATTAGTAGCAGAAGCTTCACCAATTTGCAAAGGGCGCGAGGTCCCAACTCCCTCTTGGAAATCAGGTCGTGGTGCTCGCATCGGTGAAGCAATTTCCCTCATCTCGTGACTTTGCCTTAAGACAGGGGAGGGATAGAAGAACAATTCGGCAAGAGGAAAATGACCTCCAGCTCGATCCTCTCGACTAAAAGGACTCGCCTCCTTGTGACCAGAGGTGCTCGTCTCCTCATGACCACGAAATAGGCCACAACTTGAACTCGTGTCAACGATCGACTCGCAATTTTCCGAGTACACCCAGATCCACTTTTCCTTCTCGACAAGCTCGGCAGACTTAATCGAATTTATTGACGATATTATTTTTGGGTCAAAAATTGGAGACTCGGTTTTCTTCTCAAGAACACAACGGTGGCGATGAAGAACACGGCGGCGACGAAGTGATGGGACGGCAAAAAACTCTGTCAATACTTGAAAGAAAAACGAGAGAAAAGGGAGAGAGAGAGCAAACCTGTTTTTGGAGAAATGAGAATTATGGGAAGTATCTGAAGAGCAAACCTTATAAAGGCATTTTTGGTGGATCGAATTTCAAGGTGGGCCTCATTTCATAATGGGCCCGAGATTCTGGGCTTCAAGGATCGATTTGCAACCCCGCGATTTTGTATTAGCTCGAAACGCGACGTCGCACTCGATCAACTCGCGACTTCATCAGATCAACTCGCGGCTTCATCTTCGTCAAAGCAACTCGCGACTTCATCAGATCAACTCGCGACTTCGTCTTCGTCAAATCAACTCGCGACTTCGTCTTTGTCAGATCGACTCGCGACGTCGTCTTTGTCAGATCGACTCGCGACTTCGTCTTCGTCAAATCATCTCGCGACTTCATCTTCGTCAAAGCAACTCGCGACTTCATCAGATCAACTCGCGACTTCATCTTCGTCAAAGCAACTCGCGATTTCTTCTTCGTCAAAGCAACTCGCGATTTCATCTTCGTCAAATCGACTCGCGACTTCGCAAATTCTAGATCGACTCGTAGATAACTCGTATCGGTCGGCTCTCCGAATTTGGGACTCGGCGATAATGGCGACTTGAACGAGTGTGTGACTTGTGCTCTTTTCCCCTTGGTCTGGTTTTTTCCCACCGGGTTTTCTAGACAAGGTTTTTACCGAGGCTTGTTCATACACTTATACGTCTTCGTCTCGCCGCTTAGCATCGTATCGGCCAGTTCGCCAAAGTTGGAAACAATCTCTTCATCTCGCCAAAACCGATTTATGACTTCACTTCACCATCTCACGGTTAATCTCTCGAATCACCTCGCATCATCAACAACTCGCATCCTCAAAAGCAGCTCGCGTATTACGAGTTCGATCAGCTCGCGACTTCGCGGGATCGAAATCGACTCGCTCATAACGTCACACGGTCAACTCGCCGAAATTGGGTACAAATCATGTCATCTGGGCTCGGCATCATCATCAACATGTAAACCGTCTAAACGGAAATCGATTCCTCACTCGGACACCCTTACTTTAACACTTTTATTTATAAAACTGTTGAACTGGGGGGGCTAACTGTAGGGGTCAAAACTCCCCTAGAAGAATCGATAAGCCTAAAACGACGTCGTATTCGCCAAGCCGGCCCAATGGTGAAAGTCCAGAAGACAGAGGCCCATTAACGACCCATCACTGTTTGTCTCAACCGAATTGTATTTCTCTATAAATAAGCATGTACCCCCCTCATTGGAGAGGATCCGATTTTTCTGAGTGATAATAAGACAAAAACAGCTCTGATCTTGATAAATAAGAACAACTTCTAAGAACCCTAATTCTATCTCATTCATTCTAAGTGTTTGAAACCCTAAAAAAGCTCTTTTTCGAAGAATCTTCACAAATTCTATTGTGTGAAATTCCAGCTCGCACACCCACTAACCTCAAATTGTTTCAAAATCAGTGGAAGCTAATAGGTTCTGTATAATTGTTGTTGTTGCTCTTGTGTGGATGTTTTTTTAATTGTTGTTGTCTTGATCTTCATTTCAATCATTAACCTTGCTTAGTCAACAAGAGACTTAAAGATTATATTGTTATAATCCCAATTAGTAATTTATATTCTTTATATTTCAAAGTCAAGCAAGTTGGTTTTGCTCTTAACTAACTAGATAATGATGTTTTATTTTTTTTTGGTTTTAGATTGGATTCTAAGCTTTTTTTAAATTATTGCAGTAAGAAGATTTCTTCTTTCTTTAGTTCTGAACAAAGAGGTTGAGAATGGCACAAAATTCACTATCAAGACAAGCCCTTGAGATGAAATCCGGTGTAGAAGGTGAACTTGTTAATGTCGAGATTACGCTTCAGGACGGTTTAGAGGAAGATGCAGGAAAGGAGTTAGGGGCTCAGTTAGGTAGAGTCGAATCAGCTGCATCAAGTTTACTCTATTTAAGATCAAAAGCTAGAATCTTGACCGTTCCTGTAACTAGCAAGGGCCAAGATTCCTTGGTTATAGAGGATGGAGTTTATACTTGGAATACGCTCGAGTCGATACAGATGGTTACTGATGTGCTGGAGTCTCTTGTGAAGAGGGTAACAGCGGCGGAATCTGAAACGTCGTTTCAGAAGGAGAGGGTGATTATAGTTGAGGAAGAAATTAGAAGGAAGACAATCCAAATTGAGAATTTGTCTTTGAGGTTAGATGAAATGAAAAAGATTGTACTTGGGAATAAAACTGTTCTAGACGAAACAACGGAGATAACTGAGAAACTAGTTGAAGATAATAGGAGAGATAGAGAAAAAGCTTTGGAAAATGAAGAGGAGCTTCGCCGTATCAAGACAGAGTGTGAATCACTTAGAAATTACGTCAATACATCCACGAGTGTTATATACGAGCAGCAATTCCAAACCATCGAAGACCGGTCAGTCTCATCTCTTCTGGTTTGCAACTTGTTAGTTGTTTTATGTAAATGATGAAACAGTTATGTGCTTGGTCAATTGCAAAGGTACAAAGTACGTAAAAGCAATTTCTATGATAGCGTAATGAGCAGGAAGCGGTTGACGTGTGATTTCACTAACTAAGAGTTGTATCAAATTTGTATATCGCAAACATTACTGAATTCAATCTCATATGTGATTTATTGCGAAAGCAGGTTGGTTGCAAAATCGATGCAATTGGAAGGCGAAAAAGCGCAGAAAGAGATAGAAGTGCAAAAGCTGTTGGTGGAGAAAGCGCAGAAAGAGGTAGAAGTTCAAAAGCTGATGGAGGAGAACGTGAAGCTAGCCGCTCTTCTTGACAAGAAAGAAGCTCAGATTTCAGCTTTAAATGAACAATGCAAATTCATGGCTTTGAATGCTTCAAACATGTGATTTCTGCATTGGTGATCTCTTGGCAAAAGAGAAGTTCATCGAGGTGTAATCCTTGGACATATATAGTAGGCGTACTTAATTATCTATCGGATTCTTTTCTATTACAAATTTGAAATTCTGGTAAACTATCTGCAAATTAAAGCATGGCTTTGGACTTGCATCGATTGTAAAATCCGTTTATAAGCGAAAGATTCAAATGCAAATATTCGCATTTGCGGTGCATACTTACAAATAAATGATAATGTTTCAAGAATGTCAAACTTGGATACATGAAAATATGTTTTCATTTGGTATCTTGAAAAGAAGTTGTACATATCTTCTTCTTCTTCTTTCTTTTAGAGCCAAATCATTAAAACCTAATTTCCGTTGGTCGTCGAATCAATGGAAGAAACAAGCAGAAAGAATTAAATTCTTCCATTATTGTGACATGGACATGAACTGCCTCATGTTCTCCTATGGTCATTTTCATTCACAGAACATGAGAGTATCCACCAATTTTAAGAGCAATTACAAACAAGAATCACCTTGAAATGACTTCTTTAGTCTCTCTAAATCTGGAAGAAAAAACACATTTCACTTCTCCTAAATAAAGAAGAAACTTTGATTACAGAATATGACACTGACAGTTATCAGAGAGAGAGGCTTCTTGCTCTACTAAATAAATTCAAATATGACATTTAAAAAACTGCAAAGAGTTGTAATGACTCAAGACAATGGTCTACTCTAATGGCCTTAGAACATGATGGTGGGGAGGAAAAAAAAACTTATATATATGTCTATAAGAAATTATCCAAAATCAAGATTTGTGGCTCAAATTTCATTGGAGGAATATTTGTCTGCTTGTGGTGCTAAAGACTTTGATGAGTTGTTGTTGGAAGGTAAGTACTAAGTACCACATGGAAGAGTCATATTATTTGGAGACATGGAACCTACACAGTTTAGGGATATGAGCAACTCTTTTGTGACTCTCTCTTTGGTTGTACTTTTATGGAATCAGCAGACATTTCATTATATATTTTTTTATTATGTAAATATCTTCATTTCTAAACTAGTTAATTTCTTCTATTTGTGGTTGAGGTATTTCCATATTTTTGTTTTCAAAAAAAATTTAATTTTGTCTTTAGGAGCTGTCCATTTTTTATGGGTTTTTGGATTGGAAATTGAATTTGTATGAACGTTTTGGGGAAAGTCTTATTTATATTTGTTTTGTATGCATTTTTTTTTTCTCGTTTGGAGCTATCCATTATTAATGTTGGAGTGGAAGTTATAATTTGTAGGAAAATTGACGAGAAAACCTCTTGTTTTTTCTTTTAAAAAGTTGTTAGTTCTAATATTCTTTTATGCATGCATGTTGTAGTTAGGAGTTGTCCCTTTCATAGTTTTTGGATTTGAAACTGATTTTGTAGGGAATTTGAAAGAAAAAAATGATAAATTTTTTTAATTCTAATTTGTATGCATTTATTCTCTTGGAGCTGTCTATTTTGCTATTGGAAAGGAAGATGGAATTTGTATGAAAATGAAAATTTGAGGGAAATAAATTTTGTTAATAAAAAATCTTAGTTAAATATTATTTTATGCATTTTGTCCCTAAGAGCTGTCCTTTTTATTGTTTTTGAATTGGAATTTGAATTTGACTCTAATATATGTGTGTTTATGCACTTTGTCGTTAGGAGTTGTCCCTTTTATAGTTTTTTAATTGGAAAATATTTAAGGAAAAAAATCTTAATTCTATCCTCAAATCTTGATTGGTTACTTCGCCTTGTAACTACATCACATCATACCTACCTTCCAAAATCAACCTCTTTTGTACTATAGTGTAAAGGAATTGGGTGTATTGTTTTTGTTGTAGACATGTAATTTTCTAAGGTATCAAAAATATGATGATATTTGAAATTTTAAAAGCATATATTTCAATTTAGTTTAGACAAGGATCTAAGTTTAAGGTCACACAAATAATTCAACTTTTCGACAGTTTGCGTTTAATATTTTAAATTTCAGATTTAGAAAATAAAGACAAAAGGATATTTATTTTTATCGGATAATTGTTAGATTTTCTATACTCAACCAAAATTTTATCCAACAAACGAACCACTACAAGAAAACAACCACTTTTTCGACGGAATTTCCGACGGACCTAAAATCCGACGGAATTTGTTTTTAATTATTTTTAATTAATTTTATTTAATTTCGTCACAAATCCGTCGGAAAATTGTGACGGATTTGTGACGGAATTTGTTTTTAATTATTTTTAATTAATTTTAATTCATTCCGTCGAAAATCCGTCACAAATGGTAGGATAAGCTTGCTTAGAAGAAAAATGAGGAAGATTAAATTAGCCTTCTTCCCAACCGATATCTGCAAAATAAAAATCAAAAACCAAGAAAGACACAAACAATTAAGTATGTATTCATGCTTGCATCTCCAGATGATGGTTAAAACTACCATCAGTAGTTCCTAATAATTATAGAAATGGAACTCATTATTATTTAATTGTAAAAAGGAATTCGTATTATTATTTTATCTGTATTCATTTGATGTTAAATATTAAATATTTAGTTGGTATTTCTTTCCACCTTTAGTAAATTTAACAAAATATATCTATATATATATATATTTATTAGTCCCTTAAACAAGAAATTCGTTCAATTTTTTCGTAGATTGGTTGTGTGACCCAACTAGTACTTTTCATCCGCCGCCTAGATGGCCGTTTAAGTACCTAAACGACCGATTTTTAGTCTTTTGGTTAGAGATATAGAAATTGAATCTAAGTTTTATTTAGCTTTGATTTTAGCATAGCCAATATCTAGAACATTATATATTCATAGTCTTATAGATTGTTGTAGAAATTGAAATTTAGAGTTGTTTACCTTTGATTTTATGATTGAAGAAAGGCACAGCCGGAAAAGTTGCATAGGACCGGAATGCCAACGATGTTGTTTTTAATTAATTTTAAATAATTTTAATTAATTCCGTCACAAATCCGTCAGAAAATTGTGACGGATTTGTGACGGAATTTGTTTTTAATTATTTTTAATTAATTTTAATTTATTCCGTCACAAATCCGTCACAATTTTCCGACGGATTTGTGACGGAATACCCTAATTTTATCCCGCCAATCTCCTCGTGATCATCGAAAAGGCGCCTAAATCCATCGGAATTCAGTAGGAATTCCGTCAGAAAACCTGTATAAATTCAGTATCTCCTTCTTCCCGAAGCCAGAACGGAGAGAGTGAGAAAAAAAAAATTCATTGCCGGAATTCACATTTCTTCGCCGAAAAACCCACACAAACCGCCGGAATCATCCCAATTCACATCCTCCATCACGAATTCAACATCCCAATGTAAGTTTGTGATGATTTTAAAGTTTGTTCTTCATAAAAAAATATTGTTCTTGATAAAAAAATATTGTTCTTGATAAAAAAAAATTTCATAGATTATGATTATTATGCATTTCGGATTAGAAGAACAAATGTTGTGGTTTTGTGATTGATTATGAGAATTTTAGGAATATAGAAATTTATGGATTTAGGAATTTTAGGAATTTAGGGATTTATGGATTTAGGGATTTAGGGATTTAGTGATTTAGGGATTTTAGGAATTTAGGGATTTATAGAATTTTAGGAATTTAGGGATTTAGAGATTTACGGATTTAGGGATTTATTGAATATTAGGATTTTAGGGATTTAGAGATTTAGGGATTTAGAGATTTTTCTATTTTGGGATTTTATTAAAACCCTAAATTCCTAAATCTCTATATCCCTCAATCTCAAAGTGCATAAATCTTAAAATGCCTAAATGCCTAAATCCCTAAAATCCTAAATTCATAAATCTCTATATCCCTAAATCCGTCAATCTCAAAAACCCTAAATCTCAAAATGCCTAAATCCCTAAAATCCATAAATTTCAAAATCCTTAAATCTCAAAATCCTAAAATCCCTAAATCCTCAATTCCCTAAATCCCTAAATCACTAAATCTCTAAATCCGTAATATTGATTATAAATTTTAATCATGAGGAGGAGGAAGAGAAGAAGAAGAAATTCTCCGGCAGACAAATTTTTTTTTATAAAAAAACTGTAATTCCGTCGGAAATCCGTCAGAAACGGATTTGTGACGGAATTTGTTTTTAAATATTTTTAATTAATTTCAATTAAATCCGTCACAAATCCGTCGGAAAATTGTGACGGATTTGTGACAGAATTCGTATTCCGACGGATTTATGACAGATTTCCGTTAAACCAAGATCCGTCGGAAATATCCGACGGATCTTCTATTTCCGACGAGTTAGAACCGACAGTGGAAATCCGAATTTCTGACAATTTTGACCGTCGGAAATATCCCTGTTTTCTTGTAGTGAACGTAGTCATTTGTTTCTTGTGAATGTCACCACGAACCGTAACTCTGATATTTACTTATGCGTTTATAAAGATGCTTGACAAAAATAATAATTTGTGATGTTGTTTTTTGAACGCGATCACATTATATTACCATGTGAAAATAGAAACTAAAAATGAAGAAGATCAAACTAAAGGTATCTTAGTTATTGAAATGACTAATTCAAATAACCAAAATATCGAACAAGATTACAATTAGTATATTTGAACGTCGCTTTCATTCAAAAAGAATTACCCTGTATGTTTTGTCCTTTAATATGTATATAAACGTTGAAACTTTTTATTTTCGAGAAAATATTTCGCCACATCAAATCTACATTTAATAAAGAATTTGCTAAAAACCTCCAAATAGTCCAAGTTGACAATAAGCAAGACTCTTCGGCGATGGATGCTCTTTTTCTTTTAAATTCTACATTTTTGAGTTGATTCGTATATTAGTTGTACTATAACTTGGAAGGTTTATAAGCCGTTGCTTTTCCTACTACCCAATAATGGAAATCGATGTGGATTTTTATATATATGTCCAAACATGGTTCAAATCATATAGCTAGCATACCAAGATGGGTAAATACAATTTGAACATATAAAAACTATTCAAAATATGTATAAGTTTAGATCTAATGGAGTAAAGTTAAATAAATATACTCCAAGGTTTACTATAGTTTTTTTTTTTTTTTAAGATAGTATAAACGTTGTTACAAATCACACAATGAAAATTAAGATGAGATCTAAGTAAGAAATAAAAATATATGTGCCAATTCACTTATTAACAAAAAGTTTATAATTAGAAACTCATAATCTTATATAATCTTATCATGGTGTTAGAATCCAAGCCTGACCCAAGTAAAATGGTTCAAGACGAATATGTTGTCGATCGCATAATAGAATTTGGTTCGGAAAATGTTAGAAAAGTTATCTTAATGAGGCGTGTTAAAAATTCTACATCGAAATGAATAATCCACATATAATCAATTGATTTTGAGTTGTAAATCTATAACCTTAACAAATGTTTTTTCATATAAAACAAATATTCCATTATTAGTATTGAATAAGTCATGGTGTTATAATAATCTATATAGGTAATATGGATAGAATTATTATTGTGGAAAAGTGGGTTAAGAAGATGGTGATGAATTGGGATTGTGGGGTAACGAAGAGAGTGAGGGATCATGTCTACAAGTAAGAACCACAACAGAAGCGCCAATTCAGGACAGCCAAGTGTTGTTTCTTTCATTTCATTTCCACCTGATTCTCTCACTGTCTCCTCTTCTCCTTTGTCCCTACACACACCATCTCTCTCATTTTCTTTCTTTATCAATTTATATTCTATATAGTTTTGATAAATACGACAAAATCCCTTCTTCCACGTTTCAGGTTTCAATTTTTACTTTTCTCCTTTTTTGTTTTTGTTTTTGAAACTTACCTTTCCCCTTTCTTCTCAAATAGTTTGATGTTTAACGTTTTCTATATAAGTTTATCAAGACAATAAAATTCAATTATATCCCTTCACCTTAATTAGTGTTTCGGTTGTAGCCAAACTCTTAATCTTTCTTTGTCGACCAAAAAATCTTCTTTCTTATATTCTTTATATTTGTCGTTACTTCTTCAAATATGATAACCAAATCAAATCTTTCAAAAAAAAAAAAAAAATCAAATCTTAAAAGGCTACTATGAAAACCCCAAAACTAATCTTTAAGAAAAAACACTATAGTATAATAAGTTAAATAAAACAAAGATAATATTTAACAATCACTACAAGAAAACATGCCATTTTGCGAGGGTTTAAAGCGTAGCAAATTTTGCGACCAATTTGCGACGAAATTCCGTGTTTCGAAACTAATTCGTCGCAAATTTGCGTGGAAAAATTCCGAACCAAAACCGTTGCAAAATTTATGTATTTGCGACGGTTTTGCGGCGATCGTGAAGTGTCGACGCAAAACCGTCGCAAATATTGCGACGACTTTGAGTGGTAAGATATTTTGTAATAAAAGCGATAAATTAGCGTCCGTTTTGCGACGAAAACAAAATTGCTACCCTTTTGCGACGAAAAATATTCCAACACGTTTTTATGATTCTTACTTGTGTACACGACGTAAAAGGAAATAGGAACTACACTGACAAGTTTAAGCCATTTGTTTTAGCATCCCAAGCAGAGCAAGTAGTCTTCATTCCTTACCCTCGTACTCGTGGACGATGAGATCAAGATTGGCTATCTGTGATTATAGTTAACCCAAGGGGTCGAATTGTCTGGGGGTTTGCAGCTGATGCTGATGATGATCAACCCCCAGTGCAACCTGCCAGAACCGAAGAAGTTCCAATCCCTACGGAGGTAACCACCGATTTGACAAGAATTGACCCGCTTCACAGTGGTCTTGATGTGATATTCGAGGATTCGGAAGAAAACAGAGATGAATTTGACGAAGACAACGAGGAAGCTGAGGATGACGATGATGACGGAGATGGCGGAGAAGAACGTTATCTTTCTGATCATGATGAAGAAGATTAATAAATTTAATTATGTACGTGTATATATTAATTACGTATTTTTGAGTGTGTTGTAATAAAAAAAAATTTATTTTAAAAGATGCCTATATGCGACGATTTTGCGAGGCTTTCGTCGCAAATACCCACAAAGTATATATGACAATTTGCGACGAATTTGCGAGAAAACCCTCGCAAAATTGTAGCAAATTTTGAAACCCTAAACCCTAAATGATATATTATGCCCTTCTTGGAATATAAAAACATATCAAATAGGTCCTAATTGATATATAAAATTATTTGTATCAATGTCAAAGTAATAAGAATTAAGGTTGAGGGTATCACAATTTGCTACGGTTTTGCAAGGCTTTCGTCGCAATTGCCTAGCAAATTTGCTACAATTTTGCGACGAAAACCCTTGCAAAACCGTAGTAAATTTTGAAACCCTAAACCCTAAATGATATATTATACCCATTTTGGAATATAAAAACATATCAAATATGTCCTAATTGATATATAAAATTATTTGTATCAATGTTAAAGTAATAAGAATTAAGATTGAGGGTATCACAATTTGCTACGGTTTTGCGAGGCTTTCGTCGCAAATGCCTAGCAAATTTACTACGGTTTTGCGACAAAAACCCTCGCAAAACCGTAGCAAATTTTGAAACCCTAAACCCTAAATGATATATTATGCCTTTCTTGGAATATAAAAACATATCAAATATGTCCTAATTGATATATAAAATTATTTGTATCAATGTCAAAGTAATAAGAATTAAGGTTGAGGGTATCACAATTTGCTACGGTTTTGCGAGGCTTTCGTCGCAAATACCTAGCAAATTTGCTACGGTTTTGCAACAAAAACCCTCGCAAAACCGTAGCAAATTTTGAAACCCTAAACCCTAAATGATATATTATGCCCTTCTTGGAATATAAAAACATATCAAATAGGTCCTAATTGATATATAAAATTATTTGTATCAATGTCAAAGTAATAAGAATATTTCCAAAACTGTAACACCCAGTTTTTTTTTAAATGCGGAAATTTTCATAAAAATAAATCCATAAATATTAAATCAATAAACCAACAATTCAATTCCATAATCCAATTTTCCAGAATAACAATAAATCTAGCAACCTAACCGGGTTCACTAGAACTTAGCAGAAACAGGAAAACCAAACGACAATCCTAATCATCCTCTCCCTAAAGCCATGATCCCGCGGTCACACTTTTCCTTTTCCTTTATCTGCAACACAATTGGGAAAAACGAGTTGCGTAAGTATTTAATAAATACTTAGTGGAGCAGTCATCCCGACTACCGGATATATAATAGGAATTAAATTATCAATTCTACGCGAGCAATCAATAGTGCACAATAATTAAACAAATTCAATAAATTAAACAGAGAGTGTCGATCGACACCACCACTTGGTGTCGATCGACGCTTCACAAAAGCAGACGATCCTCAAGATCACATCACAGTGGTGTCGATCGACACTACCTCTAGGCGTCGATCGACACCTCTCGGGAGAACCTGAACCGAGTCTAATCCTCTCGCGACTCGAGTTCCGTTCTATCACCCGATCAACACGATTCCATAACACGATAATCACACATAATCAGTACAGAAGCCAATCCAAAACATCACGAATAACCACTCAAATCCTAATAACCTAATTCCTTATCCACGATCACACACTCACCTCGATTATGCGGTTCGAGGAAATAACGGCTAAGAACACGAAATCAGCAACCTCGCAGCCTCTGATCTCAACCAAAAATACCGAGAAATCCTTCCTCAATTACCTAGAACACAAAAACTTGGATTTCCCAAAACCCTAAATCAAACTTCCAGAAAACAGAACAACGCACTGGACTAAAACGATCATAGGGATCGGAGCTTACCTCCAAATTCAGATCGGAAACCCAATCTGGAAACTAGACCAACGGGGCTTTCCAACGATACGTAGTTGGTCCTCTGATTCCTTCTGAAACGCCGGGAAAACACTTCCCAAGGAGACTGATAGAATCCCGGAACTACACAGACCACCTATGGGAAAACGATCATAACTCGCAAACCACAACTCCAAAAGGCAAACGGCTTTCTCATGAAGCTAGCTAAGAGAAAGAAGAACATACCTACTAAAAATCACGCCGATCAGACACGATTAGACCGACCGTTCCTCGTTTCTACAATGACAGTCGAATCTGTCTTCTCTTCTTCTCAATCTTCTCTCTCTCAAAACTCTTCTCCTTCACATAAAGCCACGAAAATCTCTTTTATTTTTGCCTCACACGGTCAAAAACCCCAAAGAGCTTATATACGCAAGCCCTAGGGTTAAATCCCTTAAACCGAACCAAAAATCGCAATTAAAACAAACCGGGAACACAACCCAGAATTTGGTGTCGATCGACACCACCCCCTGGTGTCGATCGACACCCCTACCAAAATACTAGAATTTTGGTTTTGTGATGTTACAAAAACACTGGGGTTGAGGGTATCACAATTTGCTACGATTTTGCGAGGCTTTGCGACGATTTTGCGACGAAAGCCTCGCAAAATCGTAGCAAATTATGAAACCCTAAACCCTAATCAATACATTATTTACCCGGTTGAAATAGGCCATTCTTCGGATATTAAAATATGCGTATGAGTCGTCTAATGAATAACAATCCCTCCAAAATTATTCAAATAAGACACTTATCAAAACATTATCGAGAAACATATATAACGAAGTATCATACACTTATACTATGAATATGATCAATCTATCATTTTTGCCGATTTTAAGAAGAACTTCATTTATTGGGCTAACTTTGCTTCATACATGCATTAAGGACCTAAACAAGTGTATATTTACCATTTATGAATCGTAATATTGTTTTAAAATATCCAAACCCCAAAGTATACCATAAACCTCATTTGCGTGGGAATTGCGACGAAAACGTAGCAAATGCGTAGCAATTTATTATTTGCGAGTCATTTGCGACGATTTCATCGCAAATTCCTCGCTAAATTTGCTAAGGTTTTGCGACTATTGTTACAGTCAAATCTATTAATTGATCGTACATTCAGCTTGGGATTTATATTTTGCGAGGTATTTGCGACGGTTTTTGGAATTTTGCGACGTATTTGCGATGCTTGGTGCGCGATAAACGAAAAGTTTTCGAAAAATTCGACCCACTTTGTGAGGGAAATTTTCCCAATATATGAAAATTCCAACTTCCTCGCTCATTCCTCACATCTCTCTATCTCTCTCTAAACAAAACATCTCTGTCTCTAAAAAAAAATTCCTCCAACCTTCCAAATCATTCCCGACCTTATAAGGTAATTCTCTAAACTTTTCTTATGCTTTATTACTTTTAAATTTTTCATTCATAGGTAATTAATTAGTTAACTGTGGTTTTTAGGAGAATGGTTAGGAATAATGAATTAGAAATTGAATTGTACTTTAGAATTGTTAATTAACTAATATTGCTATTTTTATTTATATTATAATAATTAAAAATTTTAATTTACTAATTTTGGTTGTGGTAGAGGTAGAGGTAGAAGTCTTTCACGACCAGGACAGCGTACACATCCCGCAGAGTTAGCGAAGACGAACCCCATCATTGCCGAGATTATGAATAAGAAACAAGCAGCTTTGCGAAGAAGACCCGAAGGAGACGAAGGAGGCACATCGACTTCCCAGGATCCGATCGATGATATCATATTCGATTAGATTTGTTTTCGGTTTTAGTTGGATGAAAACTTTTTTTTTATGTTTTATTAAATTTTATATATTTTTGAATTTATTTTTTGTCATACTAAAAATTATTTTAATTTTTTTTTTATAAATCAGATCAAAAACCCTCGCAAATAATAGCCGCAATTCCGTTGCAAAAACGTTCGACACAAAACCATCGCAAAACACTTATAGATTTGCGACTACTTATAGATTTGCGACGAAAATTGCCCTCGCAAATGGGGGTGTTTTCTTGTAGTGAATATCCTTCTTTGTGTTGAGACTTGACTAGTTGGACCAATCATTGATCAATTGATTAACCCATTTCAAGTAAGTAAGAGTATCATATTGTTTTGTTCGAATAAGCAGAAGAAGAAATATTGGATATATTTAAATCTATTAGCATGTAGCTGGCGCTTCTTGATTATCCATACCCCTAAGATGTTGCAGAAGATGTTTTGATTACTCATACACTTAATTTAAATGTTATAGTAGATGTTTTTTTCTTCTCGAGTTTAATTTAACTTATGAATTTATCTTTAATAACATATGAATTATGGGGGTTCGAGTTCGTATAGTCACACATATAAGACAATAGTACGTAACCACTAAACCACAGTATGTTTTCGTTAGCAGTGTACATGCATCTCAAAAACATATGTTTAACTTTTACTACTACGCAAACTAAACAATCAAATTTATGTGGTAGAAAATTCACCTGATTTAGACAAAAAATGATAGAACCTGGCAAAAAATCTTTTTCAATCACACTTTTAAATTTCCTTCTTTTGGCTATCATGTTATACACGATATGTGGTTTCTACCACGAAAAATATGCAATTAAGTAGATTGATAGCCAAAGGTGAATATGTTTGATGATATCGATTGATTCATCACATTAAAGTGAAAGAAAGAAAGGATAATTGGAATAAGAAAAAAAAAAATTAGAGGTTGAACAGAAAGGGAAAGAAATACGTGGAACACAAGGCAGTAGAGGAATAAGATGGGAACTTGCATGGATTTGATACTATCAATTAAACAAAAGATTAGGTTACAACCTAAGCATTGTTATCATTTTCAATTTTTCACATGGGGACAGTTTATCATATTGCTTTAGCCATATTTATTCCAATACATTTATTACATTTGTTTTATAGAAGTCCAAACCAATTTAAAAAAATTATGTTGTTTTTTCCATATAAAGAAAAAGAAAATAGGCATTTAAGTGTTGGCAACTCTAGTTGTAGCAAAAGACATGTGATTTTGGAAGTACGTACTTTGGTTTACTTCGTCCGTAATCCCTTTGCAACGGACTCAATTTATGGCAAAACGGGTATGTAAATATATTAAAGGCCATACTATTTTTTTCAATTTTTTTTATTTATCAATTAGTTGTAATAAAAGTTGGAAGTTTCAGTAGAGACAAAATCTAAAGAAGAGTGTATAAGAAGTGAACGAGAAAACGGACACTAGTTGTATTAATTTGTAGAGTTGTGTCTAAATACAAACACAAAAGGGAGACAATGTAGGGTTATGTTATAGTCCCTACCTTATTTATAAGGCCCGCCAAATTTATTTTGTATGCATTCTTTTGAATTTTATTTCCCTTATGGCTTTGTCTCTAAAACTGACATTGTTTCCTACATCCCACATGATATTTGCTTACACGTTAACATTAAAATAAGCTTTTTTTAATATTATCTTTGGTGGATTTATCATTGATATAACGGTATATAGGATAATACGAAACTTTTGAGTCATTACTAAAATTTTCGGATAGTCTTGTGTTCATTTCTCCATTGATGGAAGAAAATAATATTTGGACCATTTGGTTACACTGGGGCATATATATGTCTAGAATGGACTTGTAAAAACAAAAAATAACCATGCAAATAGTTGTTTTAACGAACATTTCTCCATTAATAAAAAATCTTTGGATATTGATGATATTTAATGTACTAATAAAAGTGTTTAGAGTTAATTTGATGAGATATTTAGATTTATAACTTACGCGGATTGTACATGTTTGTTTTGATCCCCAAGGAAAACACTTCATGTGTGTTCTGCATGAATTAGTCGTTAATTGTGTATATTAATACATAACCTAGTCACAAATCTTCTAAAAAGTCATAAGTAAACCTAAAAAATCTATGTAAAAAGCATAAATAATATTTTTTCTTCTTAATTTAACAAACTCATCCAATAGTTTCTCTCTCATTGTGCCCTTAAATAGCCCTCCATTCCTCCCCACCACTTTCACATCCACAACTTTCTTCAAACATACCAAACTCAATCTCTCTTTCTTTCTCTCTTCTCTCTCTAACCAAAGTTAGGTTTCAATAAGCTCAAATCATGGCGATAAAGAAGTCGAACAAAGCGGCCTTGTCTCAAGCAACAACTCTAAAGCAAATCTTGAAGAGATGCTCAAGTCTTGGAAAGAAGAATCAAGGTAATTGCTACTTTAACGACGTACCAAAAGGTCACTTCCCGGTATACGTTGGTCAAGACCGGAGTCGATATGTAGTCCCAATTTCATGGCTAGCTCATCCTGAGTTTCAAACACTTCTCCAACTAGCTGAGGAAGAGTTTGGGTTCGAACATGACATGGGTCTAACAATCCCTTGTGATGAAGTCGTCTTTCGATCTCTCATCTCGATGTTCAGATAAAACTCGATATCGAAAGAAGACTGATTAATTAGCTCAATTTGGTTATCTCTTGAACCGCTAAGGATCCTAAGGGTTTGACATTGTCACACTCAAAGATCAAAGTTATTACCAAGAAAATCAAGAAGCAAGGAATAAGAAAGATATATAAATATATTATTTAGGGGTTTTTTTCTTTGCTGGGAAGACGGAGGCAAATGGCGAAGATCGCGTTAAGCATCGACTCAAGATTTGTGGCTATATTAATATATCTAACAGTTTTTTAGTTAACCACTCTCTTGGGATTTTTTTTCCTTATATATTTTCCGGTGTATTGTTTTTATTTCTTTTGAATATTTTGTATATTAGTTTGGATGGGCGACTTTTCCCTCAAGTCAACGTGTACTGTTGACCGTTGGTTCTTGAGAGGAATAGCTAGTTTATTTTGTATTAATTTTGAATCATGAAATTTTATGTAGTCTTGAGTACTATGATTTGTTATTTTCTTATTTACAATATGCATATTTTCTATTAATCCTAAAGAAACTAAAATTTTATATTATTAAAATGATTGATTAAAAATCTTTTATGAATTTAATGCGAACCGAAAAAATTGCTTTTTATTTATCCAAATAAAGACTACAATACAACATATCAAAAGAGAACACAAGAAAATAATAAAAAAGGACATATGTGCAAAATTTTCACTGTCTATCAACCATAATTGGTCAGACACCAACTATTTTACCATGTGTGGTTCCAATCTTGTTTCTACTACATTTGGGCAAAACGTAATGATCGTACCATAACTCATCATTACGTACGAAGCCAGAAATAATCAAATTCCAATACAACAGGGGTCTATTAATTCAAGTCAGCTGGAACGCTAGTCACTCGAGTGAAATGTATGCAATGATTAATGCAAACAAGACTCTATTCTCTATGTTTTGATTTATGGATTTTTTGTTTATGAACAATATAATCAAATTTCATTCGGTTCGATTAGATATGATTTTAGTTCGGTTTGAATTCGTAATCCTAGAAAGAACCATTTTGATACTGTAACGTGATTTTAGTTCTTTTGTTCAGTTTTTGAATCGATTATTTTGGTGCAGTTTCAGTTGCTTTTTGATTGGTTAAATCGGATTGGAAAACATGTCTATAGGCCGTCGAGTTTTTTTCGACACTATAACCAATACGGGTAAGATCATTTTGTTGTTGGTGCAAATACAACGGTTGGAGTCACATAAAATTAATTTAAATTTCAGTTAAACATTTTATTTTAAAATATTATGAGAAAACGATACGTATGATCCGATTGAAATCAATACAGTGTTAATTAGAATTTCTGTTTGAGTGGGGTACGTTCTAGCTAGTTTATAAAAATAAATTCTTTTGAGTCCTTTCGTTTTCATTATTTATCATGTTATCCATTTGTCTCGTTCTTGTTTTACTTTCAAACATGTCTACAATGTAATATCTTTGAAGTCCATAATTTATTCTAATAATAATTCATTTATAAGTTTTTTTTTATTCTACATTGTTGAAAGAAGACAATATTTTTTTGAAAATAGAATTGAAGAGATGGGTTGTTTCATTGTTTGAAAGACCGAACATGTAAGCCACTATGTCTCTCCTATCTTGACTCTTCTCTCTTTTATACTATACTTTTTATATGTATGAATTTTGGGGTTTAATCCAATAAGCGCACATAGTTATCATATATTCTGGTTTTTAAATTAGAATACCAGACGACACAACTAAATTTTCCAATATCATAATCAGAAGAACACAAAACCAACCAAATGTATTGTTTTCTTCTCAATACAAAGAATTTAAAAACCATTAAGAAATAATATTTGTCTGTACAAACACTGGCTTACCCATGCCCTCAAGTTGCTTTTGAGTTTATACTTTGTCTCCTTGACATTGATGAGCATTATCTGTTTGATCTGTTTTCTGTCCTCTTTTTCAAACTTTTATTTATCTTATTTTTTCTATAGAAAACCATTTTGATACTTACATTATTGTTTTTCTGTTGCATGGACCTCACGTTACTATTTTTATTTTGTCTGAAATATTATACATAATTCTTTGAAAAACCCATGTCAAGAGAGAAATTGGCTTTAAATATGGATTCAACGACAAAATTCTAAAATTGTAGACCATCTGACGTCGATATTTGCATCAGTTATGAGATTATTGACATTAATAATTAAATTATGTTCATATGTTTTGTATTTTCACTAAAACGTCAATGCTCTTCTATATCATCTCAACTCCCAAGTATATCTTATCATGTCCTAACCTCAACTAAACGCATCATAAGTTAGATTTCACCTTGTTTTTATTCCATTTTGCCAGGGTCAATCCTAATCTGTCTCAACCTTATTGTAATATTTTAGAAACCAATCTCATTCCTAGTGAATTTCAAATATTTGGCAATAAACGGGAACATCATTTCAATATATAATCAATGACCAAATAGAATTGTCATTTGTAATGATTTTTCCACCTGCATACATTTATTAATATTTGATAAATACGAAATACTATCAGTATACATCTTTATCAGAGACTGTTTTTTTCATGATGTTCTCCTAAATTTCACACATTGAGATTTTATGTAGCTAGAGAAGACAAAAATGACTCTTGGGTCCGGTTCATAACAGAAAATCGAATATGACCAAAACAAATCATTAATTTGGTCCAATTTAACTCAATTTTCAGTTAATTCGGTGCAAGTTTTAAGTGGTCTTATTGTTGTGTCTATAGTAAGTTATAATAAGACAGATTAATCTTCACTAATCTTCTCACATACTCAAAAACACATATACACATATCAAGAAAAAAAACAGATTAAAATCAAACGAACAAGAAAAGATAATGAGTGTGTTATCTCCTTGCTTTGTCTAACGTCCATTGTTCTTTGATTTAGATGTAAAGAAACGGCCTAAACCACGCATATGCTTCTCATTATCTTCTTTAGAAGACGAAGAAACCGAGTTAGACTTGATAATCGCGTGGACCGTTGGATTCACTGTGTGTCTAAATGAATGAGATGGTTGAATGATATGATCATTTAGTGTTGCTTCTGAGGTTTTGTGTTGTTGAAGCTTCTTCTCCTCAGGTGATTGAGATTTGGTAATGTGATTGTTTTGTGGCTGCAATGATTGTAATTGTTGGCTTAGTAAGTGAATTGTTTCTTGACAAATTGCTAGCTTTTCTGTTGCAGTTGCTATGTCTTTCTCCTATCAACAAGAAAATTGTAAACTTTACTTAAAAAGAAAAAAACGAATGCGAAACTTATCAAGAAGAGATTAGTAAGAAGTGTACCTGATTAGGTTGGAGTTTGGATGATGAACACTTTATGCAAGTCTCATTCCTTCAGTATAAGTCAAAAATTAGCAAAACAAATTATGCATAATGAAAGATCAAAATATATTTTAGTAGTATATATATACCTTTGCATTTTTTCTTGAAGGTCTTTGCATTTAGCTAAAGTCTCTTCATGGCTTTGTTTTTCTGTGGAGAAAGCCATTTCAAGTCTCTTTGTTTCTTCTTCTAAGCTTTTCACTTTAGCTTCTAGATCTTTGGACCGGTCTTCAAGCGATTTGTATGACTCTGTCACGCATTTCAGCTGCGTTTCTGCCAAGCTTTGGAGATCCTCTGATGAAGTGAGCTTCGGTTTTAGCTCGGATATGAGCTTTTCTTTTTCTTCCAATTCAGCTTTCGTACTTTCAAGATTCTGCAAGATTCTTGATAATTCTAATGCAAGATTCTCTTTCTCCAACTTTACCTGTTCAAGCTCTTTCAACAAGCTCTTGCATGATGAATCAGAATCTGACTCTTTAATCTCATTTTCGAGCAATGTAACCTTGTTATCTACTGAGTTACTACCGCAAACGCTGTTGGAACATTTTGTAGCCGAGTTAGCTTCTTCGGGAACATAAGCCGCTAACTTCTCAATTTCCAAGAAATCATCCATTAACTCAACTTTATTCGAACTCCTCGCCTTTGAAAAACCATCAAGATTTGCTTTTCTTACTTTATGAGAATCTGTTGAAGTTGCACAAGAACTTCCTTCTTCATCAAATCCATCTTCAGATACCGAAGTAACACTAGGCGGATAGTTATGATCATTACCACTTGATACACTTTCAAGAACCTTAAGCTTTCCAAGAGTCTTCGCGCATACATTCCTCGAAACTTGAAGTTCATTGTTTCGTGCAGCGAGTTGTTCTTTAAGCGTCTGAATCTCTTCCTCCATTTCCAAAACACGCCTCGTGAGATATACATTCTCTCTTTTACACTCTTCCAACATATTTGCTCGAGGATCGGTGAATTCATTCCCTATGCTTTCGACTTCTAACTTCATTTGAGCCATAGCAGCAGGACCGGGAAGCTTCTTCCGTAAAAGCCCTCTTAGTCTTTGACACTCAGCTTCAAGCTTAGCTATCTTCTTAACTCCTTCTAAATGTTGTTTATTCGCGATTTCCGCTGATTTCAAACTCATGTTTTTCTCTTTGTTACGGATTTCTACTTCTTTCGAAGCAACATGAACATCGTACTTCAACGAAATAATCTCCTTCTCGGCTAATTTAACATTAGTCTTCAACTTCTCAACTTCACATTCGGCTTTAGATTTTTCCTCGCAGATCCGTACTATCATCTCTGATCGTTCTTGCAACGATCTTGTGAGTGTTGCGTTATCAGAAGCTGCTCGGTGTAGTCCTTGGTTTAATTCATCGATTTTTCGTTCAAGCTCGGCTTTAATCTTGTCACATTGATCTTGCAACTTCTTCTCACTCTCTTCTTTCACTATCCTTATCTGTCTCGTACATTCTTTCAACGCGTCATCTAAATGCGATGCACGATTCTCCGAAGTGAGTTTTAAGAGCGTAACGGTTTCGAGTTGACGCTTAAGTGACAAAGTTTCTGCACCAGCATTTTCCCATCCTAAACGAACAAAAAGACTAATAATTATTTTCAAAACATTCCAACATTTTAATGCAAAAACAACGCGATTTATCGAGGTATTATCTGACCTGAAACAGCTTCTTCGGCGACTTTAGCATGTTGAAGAATCAATGATTCTTTAGTCTTGATCTCTGAGTTTGCAACAGTGAGTTTTTCTTTAAGATCTTTAACTTCAATCTCAAATAATTTGACTTGTTCCTCCATTTTACTCATATGTGTGTATGAATCCATAGTTATTTGAACATAATTCGTGTTTTTACACTTCTCCTGAATCACAAACACAAACACAACACCAAAAACATAAGAAAAGAACACAAAGACTTACAATTAAAAAAAAAAAAAAAACAGAGCTTTTGGTCTATAATTTAAAAAAGTACCTGATTTTCTAGAGATGCTAAGTAAGACAAAGAACAAACATTAGTTGACTCGTGTCCAACCACTGGTTTCTCGGTCGTGGTTTTGTCCGAAGACTTTCTCTTCCATGGCCAATTTCGACTTTCCATTTTTATTTAGCTTCTTCTTCTTCTTCTTCTCAAGATGAAGAAATGAAGCTTAGTAATAAAACAAAAGAATCTTGATTTTGTTTATTGGAAATAAAGGTTTGAATTTTTTAAACTAAGATACAAAAAAGGAAACAAAAATCTTCTACGATTCCGTGTAAATGTTGCTTTCAATTTCACATGCAACAAAAACAAAAGCAAAAACAAATCCCGTAATATTTATGCCTATATGACTATAAATCCAAGATGAAGAAATGAAGCTTACTAATAAAACAAAAGAATCTTGATTTTGTTTATTGGAAAATAAAGGTTTTGAAATTTTGAAACTAAGATACAATTTAGGAAACAAAATCTTCCACGATTCCGTATAAATGTTGCTTTCAATTTCACATGCAACAAAACACAAAAGCAAAAACAAATCCCGCAATATTTATGCCTAAATGAAAAAAGCCTATAAACAAACTCAAACAGTGACCGTTTTGTTTTCTTGTTTCTATTTTCTACAATGAATGACAATAAATTGTTTCTTTCCGTATATGGTACAAATTCACCCACCAATTATTTTTCCAAATACGAAAAAAAAAAAAAAAACAAGAGCATATACTTAATTAACAAAATTTTCGAAAACTCGATCATCATCAGCTACACTATCTAACTTTAGAACACGAAATCACAAAACAAAAAATCCAATTTTTTTTTCTTTTATGATTATCAAGAGGTTCTTAACCAACTAATTTTACAAAGAAATAATTTAGCTCACTCATCGATTTTTTAAAGAATTTCAATTTCCATAAAAAGAAATTAGAAGAATACAATACAATATTTTTTAAAAATTTAGCTAAAAATCAGAAAAAAACATACCAAAATACAAATGATTCGGCAAGACACATTTCAGAACCTGAAAAGATCGAATATCATTTTTCGAAGCTCGAACCCGAAAAAACAAAAGAAGAAAGAAGAAAGAAAGTGGAAGGAGCGTGTTTGTGTTTGTGCCAGAGAAGATGGAGCGTGTTAATGATTTATGCTTAAGTCTCTTTTTTTCAACTTTGACGCTCCACAAACATACAACTTCTCAATTTCAAAAGTTTCTTTTTAAAAAAAAACACATTATTTACTCAATAATCGTCATTTATTTTTCTTTTTTCAAAAATTAAAAAAACGGAATACGAGGTGACAGTTTTACGCTGCGGACGGGTCCATGGGTAGAATTTGATAGATTTGACTGATCCGATGATTCAAAATTTTCCCGGTATTTTTAGTTTGGGCTTTAATTAGGCCCATTTACGTGTTTCTAGTTTGGGCTTTGACTCGGTTAACATCTAAGCCCATTTAAGTTCAACTAGGGTTTTGAGAGGAGTGATATAATAAACCTAGATCCTCTTCCTCCATCCTTACGCCGTAAACTGAGAATCATCATCATCATCTTCCTCCTCAAATGGGTCGTGTTATCAGAGCTCAACGTAAGGGAGCTGGTTCCGTCTTCAAATCCCACACTCACCACCGTAAAGGTCCGGCCAAGTTCCGTTCACTCGATTTCGGCGAGAGGAATGGTTACCTGAAAGGTGTTGTGACGGAGATCATTCACGATCCAGGTCGTGGTGCTCCTTTAGCTCGCGTCGCTTTCCGTCATCCTTTCAGGTACAAGAAGCAGAAGGAACTTTTCGTTGCTGCTGAAGGTATGTACACCGGTCAGTTTCTCTACTGTGGGAAGAAAGCTACGCTTGTAGTCGGAAATGTACTTCCTCTCAGATCTATCCCTGAAGGAGCTGTTGTGTGTAATGTTGAGCATCATGTTGGTGATCGTGGTGTTTTCGCTAGAGCTTCTGGTGATTACGCTATTGTCATTGCTCATAATCCTGATAACGACACTAGCAGGTTCGGTTTCATGGATCTTTTGGTTGGTTGTGTTGTTCTTAGTGTAAAGTTTCAATCTTTTTGCTGGTGATTGGATTTATTGGAAATGTGGAACTACTATGCTCTAGTTAGAAATGGTTGCAAAATTTGTTGCTGACGTCAAGTTTTAATATTTTGCTTGTGATTGGATTTATAGAAGTTTTATAATAACCCACTAAGCTCTTCTTAACTTGTTTGGTGAGAATTGTTATGAATCATTTGGTATATAGATAACATTGTTCATCATTTGCTTGTGTTCATCATTTGCTTGTGTTCTTCATTTTAAAGATTAGGACTTGGGTAGTTACATTGAGTTGGAGCAATAGTACTACAAAATGGCTTTTGAAAAGTATTTGCTTTTGTTTGATCTTCACGTCAAGTTTCAATTTTCAGCTTGTGATTGGATTCGTAAGAACTGTATAACTCACTAAGCTCTGCTTAAGTTGTTTTATGAGAACCGTGATGAATCATTTGGTATGTACATAAGATTGTTCATCATGCTTGTGTTGTTCATCTCAAAGATTTAGATTTGTCTACTTACAATAAGTTGAAGAATTGGTACTACAAAATGGCTTTTGAGAAGTAAATGCTTTTGCTGAGTATGTATCATTCTTGTGAAAGAAAGCTTTAATGGGTTTTCATTTTGTATTGAAAATGCTTTTTTTCTTACTGTTTTACATTGGGTATGAATTTGGATAGGATTAAGTTGCCATCTGGGTCAAAGAAGATTGTACCAAGTGGATGCAGAGCTATGATTGGTCAAGTTGCTGGTGGTGGAAGAACTGAGAAGCCGATGCTTAAGGCTGGTAACGCGTACCACAAGTACCGTGTGAAGAGAAACTGCTGGCCTAAGGTTCGTGGTGTGGCTATGAATCCAGTTGAGCATCCTCACGGAGGAGGTAACCATCAACATATTGGTCACGCCAGTACTGTTCGTCGTGATGCACCACCGGGACAAAAGGTTGGTCTTATTGCTGCAAGGAGGACTGGTCGTCTCAGAGGTCAAGCTGCTGCTCTTGCTGCCAAGCAAGACTGATAAGGAGGATATTCTTCAAGATGGAATTGAAAACTTTTTTTGGATTCTTGCTGAGACCTTGTTTTGAATTCTCGAGATTTACTATTTTGTTCTTTGAGACCTTTCTTTATCAAGTAGAATCTATGTTTTCTGGGTTAAACCTTGACATTATTATGCATCTTAATTTTCATAAACTTCAGGTTTTGATTTCATTTTCATTTGGTCTATGACTACATTTTTTCCATTCTTGCGTAGAGTCTAAAGTCTAATGAACATCATCATCTAGGTTTTCATTTTTTGATCACTTATACGGAATGCCAAATTAGTGACAGCTTTTTGTACTACAAGCACTGATGTGAACATTGATCATAATAATCTCGCAAGGATTAAACTGCTTTGCTTTTCTGATACTTCTCTCACTTCTCTGTCTTTGTCCTTGTGTTCAAATATTCGTCCAAATCATAACTTAATCACCAAAAAGAAAAACATTTAATCGTGTAGCAAAACTTTCTACACTTTCAGGGAGTGGAGAGCTTCTTCTTCAATCAACAAATCAACAGTAAAAAAGCCCTAGGAATCCTTTTGGGCTACTCAACTTGTTCTACCTTTCTTCATCAGATACAACCTTTTCTTTGTCTCCATTATGGCTTCTTTTCTTTTCCTTGCTATATCTTTCATTTCTTCCCGATACTTAGCTTCTATCTCCTCCAGTTCCTGGCTTAACATCTCTTCTTCCTCCAAGCTTACTGGTTCTTGATTGGAGCTCCCGTCTTCTACTTTAATGGCAGTCTCCTCTTGTCTCTGGGTCTTACCTTCGTTCAGATGACTTCTTGAGTTCTGATTCAGTTGCGAACCGATGAGATGATCGACTGCTACTTTGGGTTTCCAGGTGGGTATCATGTTGACAAGTAATATATCAATCATTTCTGCTATAAATGTCACGTCCTGGTCCTTTAATTCGAGTTGCTCAACCATCACACTCGATACCTTAGAAGCAGTGTCTCTTTCTCGATAGAACAAGAAATGTATGTTCCTCGCATGTTCTGCAAACCAATAAACAGTAGTTAAGCTTCAGAATGCGAATATATAGAAGAAGTAACGGATATTCAACTAGATCTGAACTAAAATACTCACCATTCTCATCTACCATACGAAGAATCAAGGACACATAGTATTTATCATTATCATTTTGTTCACCTTTGAGGACAAAGAAGTTCCCTCTTTTTGCACGCCTAACCTCAATACACTTGGATCCTGTGTTGTCGATAAAAGTAACAATAGGCAGATTATTGTCTTCGTTGAGATCAACATATATCAAACTATTGGAATTCGTGATGCAGGAAGGGACCTCTACCAAACTTGAGCATCCAGTGACATATATTCCACTACGATTCATGAAATTCCCCAACGAGGAAGGGAGCTCCACCAACTTTGAACAATACTCGAGATTCAAACTCTGGAGATTAGTGGCATTCCCTATGGAAGATGGGAGCTCCACGAGACTTGAGCAACTACTGAGATCCAATATTTTGAGGTTAATAGCATTCCCAATAGAAGATGAGATCTTCACGAGACTTGAGCAATTATTGAGATCCAGTATTTCGAGATTGGTGGAATTCCCTATAAATGCAGGAAGCTCCACGAGACTCGTACATCCATTGAGATATAGTTCTTTGAGATTAATGGCATTCCCAAAAGAGGAGGGGAGCTTCACGAGACTTGAGCAATTACTGAGATCCAATATTTCAAGATTAGCGGTCCTCCCAAATGACGTGGGGAGCTCCACGAAACTTGAACATCTAGCATTCCCAAACGAAGAGGGGAGTTCCACGAGACTTGAACATCCATTAAGATATAGTTCTTTGAGATTAATGGCTTTCCCAAAAGAGGAGGGGAGCTTCACGAGACTTGAGCAATTACTAAGATCCAATATTTCAAGATTAGCGGTGCTCCCAAATGACGTGGGGAGCTCCACGAGACTTGAACATTCATCAAGCTCTAATATCTTGAGATTAATGGCATTCCCAAACGAAGAGGGGAGCTCCACAAGATTCGAACATCCATTGAGATATAGTTCTTTGAGATTAATGGAATTCCCAAACGAGGAGGGGAGCTTCACGAGACTTGAGCAATTACTGAGATCCAATATTTCAAGATTAGCGGTGTTCCCAAATGACGCGAGGAGCTCCACGAGACTTGAACATCCATTAAGCTTTAATATCTTGAGATTAATGGCATTCCCAAACGAAGAGGGGAGCTCGACAAGACTCGAACATCCATTGAGATATAGTTCTTTGAGATTAATGGCATTCCCGAACGAAGAGGGGAGCTCCACGAGATTTGAGCAATTACTGAGATCCAATACTTCAAGATTAGTGGTGTTCCCAAATGACGCGGGGAGCTCCACGAGACTTGAACATTCATCAAGCTCTAATATCTTGAGATTAATGGCATTCCCAAACGAAGATGGGAGCTCCACGAGATTCGAACATCCATTGAGATATAGTTCTTTGAGATTAATGGAATTCCCAAACGAGGAGGGGAGCTTCACGAGACTTGAGCAATTACTGAGATCCAAAATTTCAAGATTAATGGTGTTCCCAAATGACGCGGGGAGCTCCACAAGACTTGAACATCCAGTAAGCTTTAATATCTTGAGATTAATGGCATTCCCAAACGAAGAGGGGAGCTCGACAAGACTCGAACATCCATTGAGATATAGTTCTTTGAGATTAATGGCATTCCCGAACGAGGAGGGGAGCTCTACGAGACTTAAACATCTATCAAGATACAATATCTTGAGATTAGTGGCATTCCCAAACGAAAAAGGGAGCTCCACGAGACTCGAACATCCATTGAGATATAGTTCTTTGAGATTAATGGCATTCCCGAACGAGGAGGGGAGCTCCACGAGATTTGAGCAATTACTCATATCCAATATTTCAAGATTAGTGGTGTTCTCAAATGACGCGGGGAGCTCCACGAGACTTGAACATCTATCAAGATACAATATCTTGAGATTAGTGGCATACCCAAACGAAGAGGGGAGCTCCACGAGACTCGAACATCCATTGAGATATAGTTTTTTGAGATTAATGGCATTCCCAAACGAGGAGGGGAGCTTCACGAGACTTGAGCAATTACTGAGATCCAAAATTTCAAGATTAATGGTGTTCCCAAATGACGCGGGGAGCTCCACGAGACTTGAACATCCATTAAGCTTTAATATCTTGAGATTAATGGCATTCCCAAACGAAGAGGGGAGCTCGACAAGACTCGAACATCCATTGAGATATAGTTCTTTGAGATTAATGGCATTCCCGAACGAGGAGGGGAGCTCTACGAGACTTAAACATCTATCAAGATACAATATCTTGAGATTAGTGGCATTCCCAAACGAAAAAGGGAGCTCCACGAGACTCGAACATCCATTGAGATATAGTTCTTTGAGATTAATGGCATTCCCGAACGAGGAGGGGAGCTCCACGAGATTTGAGCAATTATTCATATCCAATATTTCAAGATTAGTGGTGTTCTCAAATGACGCGGGGAGCTCCACGAGACTTGAACATCTATCAAGATACAATATCTTGAGATTAGTGGCATACCCAAACGAAGAGGGGAGCTCCACGAGACTCGAACATCCATTGAGATATAGTTTTTTGAGATTAATGGCATTCCCAAAAGAGGAGGGGAGCTTCACGAGACTTGAACAATTACCGAGATCCAATATTTCAAGATTAGCGGTGCTCCCAAATGACGCGGGGAGCTCCACGAGACTTGAACATCCATTAAGCTTTAATATCTTGAGATTAATGGCATTCCCAAACGAAGAGGGGAGTTCCACAAGATTTGAGCAATTACTGAGATCCAATATTTCAAGATTAGTGGTGTTCCCAATGGAAAATGGGAGCTTCACAAGACGTTTGCAGTTTTTAAGATCCAATATTTTGAGATTAGTGGCATTCCCAATAGATATTGGTAACTCTCTAATGAGGCTACTGTGGAGATGTAGTTCCTCAATATTTGGTGAAACCTCTAGGAAACTTTTGATGTCTCTGCAACCTGAGAGGTTTACAACTCGGAGATGCTGTAACTGACCTGTGGCTGGAAAATTCTGCAGTTTTGTACAGCCTTGGAGATCTATTAGCTTGATATTTGGAGCTGCACAAATATTGTCAATTTCAGTCAGCTGCTGGGAATGACAAAGCCTGACCATCTTCAGCATCTTGAGGTTCTGAACAGAAAATTAAATTGGAAAAGAATTAACTTATATTTGGAAAAAATATTAGACTGAGGAGAGGAGTTTCCTTACCTTGGTTCCTGCCCAAAGTTTCTGAAGCTGACTATGAGGCATATTGAGATCAACAAGGAGGCATGGGTCAAAGTCTTGTGGCAAGGATTGCAAAGGATAGTTTTCCCAGTGGAGGAGTCTTAACTCACAAGGCAGAGACTCAAGTCCTTTTGGAAGATGAAGTCCAAAATGCTTTTCATCAATGGGACAATAAATCTTCAGGAATCTAAGGTTCATCATATTCTCAAAAGCATTAGGCTTCACATCGAACACTAAGTTCGATGTGTCCATAAATATGCCCTCAATGTCTTCAGTGCCCTGAAAGAAAACGGAAGCAGATAGATCAAGAAGTCAGCTCATCTCCAAAAGTATACGCTATATATAAAATTATCTGAAAATGCCAGACCTGAGCATGAGTATAGGTTGCTTTCAGATCTCCATTTGCTTTGAATTCTTCATCTCTAAGTAGAACTTTGATGCTCGAAGGTTCCCATAGTCTGCGTTGCCTCTCGGTATATGCTGTTTCTCTGTTGATTATTTCTCGGCCAACGTCTTGGATTAAATCACGCATGTTCACTTTGTTTTCTGAAATAGTCACCAGACACTTTTCCACAAGAACATCTATCCCAACATGTGGAAAAAAACCACACCCCTCAAGCAGTTGCATCACATAGTCAACATTTTCTCCCTTGAAGAAACAAGCAATGTCCAGAAAAATGCTCTTCTCGTTGTCATCGAGTGTTTCGTAGCTGCTCTTGAATATATCATGTAGAGTATCTAGCTCACGTTTAAAGGATGTTGTCTTCGTTTCTGACAGTTTCTTTCCCTTAAGAGTTCTGCCGTAAAAGCTGAGAGCTAATGGATTTCCATTAGCATAATCAATAATTTCCTTTGGTTCTCTTATATCTTCTCCAGATGCACAGTGAGAGAGTAGCTGCAGTGCTTCACTCTCATTTAAGCTCTGAACCTCATACACATGATTTATCTGACAAAGGCGGAAAACTTTTTTATCTCTGGAGGTTATGATGATAAGGCTTCCCGGGCCAAACCAATGAAACCCTCCAAGAAAAGACTCAGCAAGTAAAGGATTGTGCACATCATCAAGAACAACAAGAGTTCTCTTCATGCTTAATTTGTCCTCAGAAAGGCTAGGTCTTGTAATGCTGCTGCATACACCAGGCAATTCCTTCAAAATTTTCCCAAATTGGTCCTCCAACAAACCGTGAAATCCCTTCTCATGGAAAACTTTGTCAAAGTGTTTGATGAAACAAGAAACTTCATAACCTCCAGCGATTTGGTCAAAAAATGCTTTAGCAAGTGTCGTCTTGCCTATGCCAGCCATACCCCATATCCCTATGCGACGGATACCCCATGTTTGCTTGCAAAGCAAGTGTGCTAT
The DNA here is from genome assembly GCA_963576765.1 of Draba incana. Lineage (NCBI taxonomy): Eukaryota > Viridiplantae > Streptophyta > Magnoliopsida > Brassicales > Brassicaceae > Draba > Draba incana. The sequence continues at coordinate 4,094,337 of OY755212.1, read as the reverse complement.
CTCCCGCAGCCTCGAGTTGATTCCAATGTTTCCTGTGGGAAATAGTTTCTCATACACATCTTTGGCAATCTCTTCCACAAGTTCGCAATCACTGCATTCATCCCTGTTTGCATTAAATAAAAATCTTAAAGTAAATTATTGGAGAAAACATCAAGTACTTCAGAATATTTTTTTGCGGAGGGTTTTGATAGGTGGAAAGTATTCTGAAGTAGAAAGTTATACTCTTCTAAAAATGCAAACGACAGACTAATCTATACAAAGATACCTAGATTGGTGGCCTGGTAATCCTCTCAGCACTTGCAAAGCGCTACTCCATTCTCTTATCCGATCAGCTGACTCGTGCTTCGACACCACAACATCTGATGGACTAACGCCATAGAATACTGGAACCACCAGCTGACCGTTTTTCCTCCGGCACTGAAGAGCCCTCACAAGCATGTCTAGGCATGAGGTGGAGGACAAGTAGTTCTCAGAGACAACCACCACAGAAGCACTAGCATGCTCTATCTCATCCAGAATTCCATTGGAAGCTACAAATGCATCAATGCCTTTGCGGCCGAAATTTGTGGAGAGGTGGCTGGCGAAGGAGTACTGTAATGAATCCGCACAGTTGATGTAGATGACGTGTGTAGCCATCTTTCCATCATCCATGATTTTCGCCCTAACTTCTGGGGTTAGAGATCTATCCGTGTTGATTCTTAGATTTTACTGAAGTTTGTTGCTAATGCTCTTCCCCACCAAGAACATGCCAACATAAAGTCGCCAGATATGATCTTAAACACACAGGTTTAAACTCTGCTGATAGTTATATCAAGCCAGCTCTTGGTGCATATTTTATATTGTTGAACCTACATAGAAACAAAGCTATGTTTAGTGAAGAACTTACTTTTCAATCTCAAATACTAAAAAGAGAGGCTACATGAGAGAATGTTGAAAATATGATCCTACTTCAAACATTACAAGATGGGATCATAAAGTGCCACCCTAGCAAAGTGTTTGTAGAAGAGAAATGAGGTACATAGCTTTAATATAGTTGAGAGACTCTGCAACTAGAGACCAAACTTGGGGAATATGGGTAAGGAAGCCCAGTGAAAAGGAAAATCTAAGATTGTTTAGAAAAGAAGGCTCATGCTTTGAGAACTAGAAATCTTCTACAGTTACGAATCTGATTGTACAAGGAATGTGACTATGAGAGTTTGCGAAAGCTCTACTACTACGAATACAAATTGGAGATAAATAAAAACAACTATAAAGAGGGAAACTGAGACACAAGAAGTCCACAAAGATAGAGGATAACAGGATATTATAGGTCATTAAAAATCTACCAAAGGATTCAATCAGAACCAGAGAAGATCAATAACTGCAATGAAAGCAGGACGCACAAGTGTTTTATATAACAATCCCCAGCTAGCTCGTGAAACGCGATATGTGAGACACAATAGTGATGAATGGCATATCACCTTTTCACGTTTTGAAAACAATCATTCAACTATTCAGCTCAGATGTCTTATGATTGGTCTACTGAAAGTCTATTCAGTTCAAATGTTTCCGCTATTGAATCATTCAACTATTTTACTATTCATCTGAAATACCTGTCAATTAGAGCAGAGAGAAGCAGAGAAAAACAAAAGTTAAGACGATGAGTGCAATGCCACCAAAAGATCAAAACAAAGAGCGAGACTTTAAAAGGCTACAATAACTGAATGAGAAAGGCTCGTAGCCGAGAAGATATATCAATTGATCGAAAACACACACAAAATTAGGCGAAAAGAGAAATCAAAATTGAAGCAGAAAATTCATGGAGACGACTCGAATCAAAATGAAAGCATAATGAGAGAGAGGAGATTTAGGCGATTTACTTAATGGAGAATGCTCCGATCGAAAACCCTAGAATAGATCAAGACGATGGGTTGGGGAAGGAGCGATTGAGAATACCACATCCGGTTGTCTTCAGCTCACCGAGAATTAGCGAAGAAGCCCAGTTCCTTAACAAAAAGTCAAAGGGAGAAGCAGCGAACAAGTTGCAGAGAAAATTAGCGGAGGGTCATAATGAATCCTGTCGCTCTCCTGTCGCTAACCTGAGTTTTCGTCAATGGTCGTTTCTCTTTTATTTATTTTTTTATTTTTTTATTTTTTTTTAAAAAATATTGTGTATGTGCACATACATACTTACACAATATATATATACCACATATTGCACACATGTACACATTCAATATGCTATTAATATAGATATACATATATTTAAAACATTGTGTATGTACACATACATACGTACATGATAAGCTCAAATTATCCCAACTCTCTCAAATTAAGAGGTCAATTGCAGTACTTAGGGTTATCGAATCCACATGGAATCTAGGAAAACACAATAGATTATTAAATTCAGATAATACTAGGTAAATAATTGTGAAAGGAGTAAATAAGCAATTAAAAACGGTTTTAATTTAATTAAAGGAAAAGCTAGGCACAAGGAATTCTACAGTGAATCAGAATTGCAGATAAATCAGTTATTAGGAATATAAAGAGCAGTTCCTGAACATGAACACGAAAGTAAAACAAACCAGCTGTTGCTGAGAATATTTTCTATGTCTAAATCCTAGAAAACCAATTGTCATTGCGAATCCTATAAATCTAAACAAGCATTAAAGATCAGACACAATTGTTCACAAAACCCTAAACCAAATCCCTTTGCGAATAGGTATTTTGCTCATCAAAGACTAGTTCAAGTTAATCAATAAAACTGTCGTTTCTATTAATAAACCCTAGATCAGATTTCAGTTTGCGAGGCTAAAATCAGCATTAACAACATGTCAAGATGAAGAACTTCTAAAGATATTATCCTAACAATTAGATCAGATTCAACAATTCATCAAACACTTTTGAAAACCCTAAACCTAACAAGAGAACTACTCAAACATGATCAAAGAAGAAAACATAATTTTATTCAAATAAATCTCTAAGTATTCAATAAAAGAAAGCATAAGCCTAAACAATGGCTTGGAAAACGTATTTATAGAGGTACAATTCGGATTGGAAACCTAAAAGTAAACATCTGGAACTTCCGGGCTTTGAACGAGCTTTTCTGATGAAAATATGGGCTTGGACGAACAGGGTGTCGAGCGACACCATAAATGGTGTCGATCGACACCAATCTCAAAATCGGGTTCTTCACTTCTCAACTCATTGTGTCGAGCGACACACTTGGCCCGTCGCTCGACACAACTTCCAAACAGTGATTCCGAACTTGCATCTTCGCCACTATACTTCGAAATGCTCTGAAACCTCCAGTAAACATCTTTTCAGCTCCAATCATCCTAATACCTGTAAAGACTCTAAAACAATACCAAAAACACCAAAAGACTCTAAAACATGGACTTATATCGTGGTCAGAAATGGGTAAAAACCACGATATATCAACTCCCCAAGACTTAGCTTTTTGCTTGTCCCTAAGCAAAACAGATATAACCACTCCTTTAAAATTCACATACCTGCAAGCCAATGATAGTACTTCGATGTGTCCATAGAAGCTTAGCAGCCCTTCAGGTTGAATCCAAACTTCTTAGAGAATCTCAGACTTTCAGTCGCAAACCCCTTTATCATTTATTTAGGTGCGGTCTCATCAAGGGAATATTGATCGCTAGACCTTCTAGATTCTTTCCCTTATTGTAACACTTTCCTGCGTTTCACCCTCTTTCTTCCCTCCGAAACTGTTAATCCAATTAAGGATTACCATAGAGATGCATGCCTTTGATTTGATTTTAAGGACTTTTCGGGCTGCACTTTTTTGCTCACTTTTTTTTTCTTTGGCATCTCTATGATTTCACTAGACCGCGCTTAGTACTATTGTTCCTTGTGAGAACAGGGTCCTTTGCGCTTCTTTTTGGTCTAGGAACAGTTATAATCATCATTTGGGAAGAAGTTTCAGAGCGGTCTGTCCTCACGTTCAAGTGTTGAAAGAGGAATCAAGTCCTGCGATTAGCCAAGCCCCTTGACAAGAAAATTGAAGTTCGTTAAGGGCGGGGTCTTTGACATCCTTTCTGGAGTTCTCCAGGAATCCGAACTCGCTCCGTCTCGAGTTTTAACCCAAAATAATGCTGCAAGTGCACAGGCAAAAGCAGTAGTATATAAGGTATCGAATCCACAGAGACCAAGGTTACACTATGAATCTATAGATTTCAAATAAAGCTAAGATAAATTAAATGAGTTGTAAACTGACGTGAGCAGGTGCTCAATGTAAATGAGCAGGTGCTTGGAATAAAAATCGGTAATTAAACAATGATAAAAGGCACTAAGCCGAGATGATTCTTTGGTGATTTCGGATACTTGGGTTGAGCTTCTATTCAGGGTCTATTTAAATGCAGTCTAGAACTCAAACATAAATATGTATTGCCCCGCTTTTGGCGATGTATCAATACCTTTGCCTACAGCCTAAATACCTACACTTTCGAGTGGATTTAGTAATGAAGTAAGCAAGCTTTAATGCAATGGTTCAATATGTTCACATTCAATGGGAACGATCAATGGTGTTTTGGTTACCACCGAATGCTCATCAAAGGTAATTCTAGCAACCTATATCATTTTTGGTGAATAGATTAAACTTAGAGATCATAGACTAAGTGATCAATTTAGCCTAAGCATTAAAACTTCCTAGAGATGAAGACATGAGATTACCCTATTTGGCTCAACCATCTAAGACCCTAAATCACCATCGAAATCACCCCGACCTAGTTATGGAACTACTCGGTCATGATCGAATCAAATGAAACAATAATAATCTTGAAACTCATGATGAAATGAATAAGAAGGATAAGGGTTAGAAATTCTTCTTGAGAAGATACTACTGTGATGATTCGGAAATGACAAGTAGCTTCAATGGTGGTCGGTGAATGAATCCGAAGTGATGGTGCAAGAACAAATACTTTTATTAAAATCGTAAAAAGAGAACAAGAGTATTCTGATTATTTCGTGAACAAAAAAAAAGATGCCCCAAGTCTGATGAAGATCACCTTCTTCAAATACAAGAGAAAGCATTAAAAACTAAAAATATCTTTTAAGGCAAAATAAGGAAAATAAGAAGAAATCCCATTTATGATTAAAATCAATCATCTCCCTAATGAAAAGGGATTGATGTTGACTCATTAACTCCTGGGGATCGTGTGGGCCATCAGATGAACTCGGCGGCCACAGCTTTATTAGGTTTAGGTTCTGGTGTCTTGGTGCGAGCAGGTGCTCGCTCGGACCGAGCGGGTGCTCGGTGGAGTGAAAACTCTTCTTTTTGCTCCAATTCTTCTCCTTTTCTTCATAGAGCTCCAGCAGCTCCAAATTATGCTCCAAAGCATCGTAGAACCTGAAAAGACATCAAAAGAAAACAAAAAGACAAGAAATGCAACACAAAACCATGGGTAAATTAGGCTAAAAACCTAACATATCAACTCCCCCGGACTTGCCTTTTGCTTGTCCGCAAGCAAACAAGAAGAGAGAAATCCGGAGAAGTGTTTTTTCAGATACCCATCCATCCAGATGATCAGGAAAAGACAACGTTCACATGTCCATACGGCACATTGTAACCATCTAGAAAACAGTAGTAAGGGTGATTAGCAAGACGTTCAAGCATTTGATCAATAAAAGGCAAAGGAAAATGATCTTTGCGAGTAGCAGCATTCAATTTCCTATAGTCTATGCACATTCTATGACCCGTTACCGTTCTAGTTGGAATCAATTCGTTTTTCTCATTCCTAATTACCGTGATACCTCCCTTCTTAGGTACAACATGCACCGGACTTACCCATTTGCTATCAGATATAGCATAGATCACACCAGCTTCTAGAAGTTTCATTATCTCTTTCTTTACAACATCCTTTAGATTCGGGTTTAACCGTCTCTGATGTTCTATAGAAGTCATCGATTCATCCTCTAGATTAATTCGGTGCATGCACAAGTCGGGAGATATACCGGTTATATCATCTAACGAATATCCCAAAGCCTTTCTATATTTCCTCAACTCACACAAAAGCAAAGTGATCTCAACATTATTCAATTCTGCATTCACTATAACAGGATATGTAGAGTTAGGACCTAGAAATGCATACCTGAGCCCCGCTGGGAGGGTTTTTAACTCTACCTTTGGAGCTTTCAGCTCGCTCCATGATCCGGTGATGTTCTGGTTTTCGGTCCGAGCAGGTGCTCGGTCGGAGCGAGCAGGTGCTCGCTGGGAATCTGGCAGAACATCGTTTTCTGTGCCCTCGGTCAGACTCTGGAACTCATCTTCTTTCTCTATTCTGGTGTTGGAATCCAGAAACTTGGCAAATCCTTGGGTGTCTTCACTTAGAAATCCGTGTTCACTTTCGGCTTTTGTCAATGCAACTTCGAGAGAGTCCTTTGCTAGGATCTCTTCAACCACATCTTCCGACATCTCAGAGTCATCGTGGATCACGAAGGTTTGCCCATCTATCATCGGCCTCTTGAGCATCTTACTCATCTCGAACCGCACCACCATGTCTCTGAGACGGAGGTCGACTATACCTTGTTCAACATCGATGATTGCACGCGCCGTGTTTAGGAATGATCTCCCCAAAATCAGTGGGTCCTTTGGTTCTTCATCGAGCTCTAGAACCACGAAATCGGTTGGGATTAGGGTGTCCCCTATGCGGACGTGTAAATCCTCGATTATACCTACAGGCAGTTTAGTGGATCTATCTGCAAAAATCAAGGAGATCTTAGTTGGTTTGAAATCGGTAAAACCTAAACGTTTAGCAACGGAATAAGGCATTAAATTAACACTTGAACCCAAGTCAACCAGTGAGCATGCGAACGTGCATGGCCCAATTTTTACCGAAATCACAAACCTCCCGGGATCGCCTTTCTTAGTCAACACCTTACTCTGAAGTATTGCACTACATTCTTTGGAAACCATCATCACACTCTCCTCTTCCACAACTTTTCCAGAAATTAGCTCCTTCATGTACCGTTTGAGAAAAGGTACCATTTGAACCGCATCGGATAAAGGAAGCTTTACCTCCAAGCCTTTAATCATTTCCTTACACTTAGCATCCTCCAAATCCTTCTTAGATCTCTTGGGAGGCACTGGGTAGGGTATCTTAGGCACATAGACTCTCTCGGTCTGAGCTTCTGGAAATTTCGCGGGAACATTCTGAGCGAGCAGGTGCTCGATCGGTTGAGCAGGTGCTCGCTGGGGTGTTTTCTCCAGATTGATCGGAACAGTAGCTGGTGTGGTTTCTGAGCTAGAACCAGCCTCCTCATGCATCACATTCTCTGCCAAATCATCCTCTTGTGCCGGTTGCTCAACAACTTTCTCCTTGGCCTTAACTTGAGAGGTTGTGGCCGTAGGTTGTGCCAACACTCTTCCGCTTCTTAACTCAACAACATTGCATGGCGAATACTCCTTCCTAGGGTTCACTTCACCACGGCCAGGAAGAGCACCAACCGGTCTTTGAATAGCCTCGGCGGTTTGAGCTACTTGTGTATCCAACTTCTTTACATGTGCGGTCACGGCCTCATACTTTGCATGGAGATCCTTGTACATGTTGTCCATCTTACTGCTCAGCTCGGTTGACGTCTGCTGTTGGTTGGCCAAGACTTGATGAATGAGACCTTTCAAATCATCTTGTTGGGATTTAGGCGCGGAAACGGTTTGTTGTTGGTTTGTTGCTTGAAACCGGTTCTGATTTTGGTTGGGCACAATTTGCTTCCCTTGAGTGTTGTTGGAGTAGAACTTCTGATTTGTACCCCCTTGTTGCGGATAGACTTGGTCTTGGGGGTTTTCCACGTTGGTGTTGCGGTAGGAGAGGTTTGGATGGCTTCGGTAGTTGGGGTTAAACCCTCGGTTTTGGTACCCTTGGCCATTCACATAGTTGACCTCTTCTAAACCATCTTCTTGATCTTCCACAAACTCTTGAGCATTAGGGGCAGCCCCATCTTCTTCCATGAACTTAACCGGCCTTTGAGTCTCTCGTAGAAGCAAGTTCACTTTCGCGGTTAATTCATCGATCTTTTGAGAGTCCACACTATTGACCTTCTTGGTTCTATCGTACTCGGGAGCCTTGTTGTTGGAGCTTGAGGCAAGGTTTTCGATGAGCTCAAATGCACCTTCCTTAGTCTTGGTCATGAAGTCTCCATTACTTGCGGCATTCAAAGCATTACGGTAATCCCAATCGACTCCATCGTAGAATATGTTCAAGATTTGCTCATCCTTGAAACCGTGATGAGGGCACTCCCTCTTGTACTCCTTGAGTCTTTCCCAAGCTTCTCCAAAAGCTTCTCCGGAGTGTTGTTGAAAGGATGCAATCTTGTTTCTTAAAGCGGCCGTTTTGGACTTCGTGTAAAAATGATCCAAGAACGCGGATCTAGCCTCATCCCAAGTCTTCAATGAACCAGCCGGCAGTGACTTTAACCATCTTTGTGCCTTGTCCGCGAGAGAGAACGGGAACAACTTACACTTCAAGAACTCGGTTGGAACCCCATTAGAACCCGTAGTACTACAAATTTCCTCGAAATTCTCTATGTGGTCCATTGGTATTTCAGCGGGTAGACCATGGAATAGATGCTGCTTTACCAATGAAATTAACTGAGCCTTGACCTCGTAATCTTGTCTCTGAATGGTCGGAATGACAATGGCCGAACGGTTTTGATAAAACGCATGGGGATTATCCGAATCCCCTATGGTTGGCTGACCCCGCGGCTGTTGCCTTTGCAACTGGGTGATTTGATCTCTCAAAATCTGTAACTGAGCATTCATAGCTTCCTGATCTGCCATGTTTTCTGTGCGAGCAGGTGCTCGTTCGGTTTGAGCAGGTGCTCGGCGGCGATTCTGACGTTCGAGACGAGCTAACTCTTCGTTCGTATGACTGACTAGATCTTCGTTCAGATTTCTCCTCGTTCTTCTACTGGTCATACACCTGAAACATAACAAAAACAAAAACAAAAAACAAAATTAGCAAAATTCTTAGACTATAAATAAAACCAAAATTCAAAGGTAACGCTATTGGTCCCCGGCAACGGCGCCAAAAACTTGATAGTCTCGAGTTTTAACCCAAAATAATGCTGCAAGTGCACAGGCAAAAGCAGTAGTATATAAGGTATCGAATCCACAGAGACCAAGGTTACACTATGAATCTATAGATTTCAAATAAAGCTAAGATAAATTAAATGAGTTGTAAACTGACGTGAGCAGGTGCTCAATGCAAATGAGCAGATGCTTGGAATAAAAATCGGTAATAAAACAATGATAAAAGGCACTAAGCCGAGATGAATCTCCGGTGATTTCGGATACTTGGGTTGAGCTTCTATTCAGGGTCTATTTAAATGCAGTCTAGAACTCAAACATAAATATGTATTGCCCCGCTTTTGGCGATGTATAAACACCTTTGCCTACAGCCTAAATACCTACACTTTCGAGTGGATTTAGTAATGAAGTAAGCAAGCTTTAATGCAATGGTTCAATATGTTCACATTCAATGGGAACGATCAATGGTGTTTTGGTTACCACCGAATGCTCATCAAAGGTAATTCTAGCAACCTATATCATTTTTGGTGAATAGATTAAACTTAGAGATCATAGACTAAGTGATCAATTTAGCCTAAGCATTAAAACTTCCTAGAGATGAAGACATGAGATTACCCTATTTGGCTCAACCATCTAAGACCCTAAATCACCATCGAAATCACCCCGACCTAGTTATGGAACTACTCGGTCATGATCGAATCAAATGAAACAATAATAATCTTGAAACTCATGATGAAATGAATAAGAAGGATAAGGGTTAGAAATTCTTCTTGAGAAGATACTACTGTGATGATTCGGAAATGACAAGTAGCTTCAATGGTGGTCGGTGAATGAATCCGAAGTGATGGTGCAAGAACAAATACTTTTATTAAAATCGTAAAAAGAGAACAAGAGTATTCTGATTATTTCGTGAACAAAAAAAAGATGCCCCAAGTCTGATGAAGATCACCTTCTTCAAATACAAGAGAAAGCATTAAAAACTAAAAATATCTTTTAAGGCAAAATAAGGAAAATAAGAAGAAATCCCATTTATGATTAAAATCAATCATCTCCCTAATGAAAAGGGATTGATGTTGACTCATTAACTCTTGGGGATCGTGTGGGCCATCAGATGAACTCGGCGGCCACAGCTTTATTAGGTTTAGGTTCTGGTGTCTTGGTGCGAGCAGGTGCTCGCTCGGACCGAGCGGGTGCTCGGTGGAGTGAAAACTCTTCTTTTTGCTCCAATTCTTCTCCTTTTCTTCATAGAGCTCCAGCAGCTCCAAATTATGCTCCAAAGCATCGTAGAACCTGAAAAGACATCAAAAGAAAACAAAAAGACAAGAAATGCAACACAAAACCATGGGTAAATTAGGCTAAAAACCTAACATATCAGTCAAACCACTTCACTTGCAGTTATCCACCTTGTAAAACCATCAACTTGCAATGTAATGGTCCTTGAGTGCTGTTCAAAGCAAGTTGGAAAGGGGAGTTTCGACCCGAAAAATTTAAAATATGACTCAAAAACACCAAAATAAAACACAACATCAACAACTACCTCCCCCGGACATAAACAACACTGTCCCCAGTGTTATTAAGCCTAAGATTGACGAAACAAAACAAATAGGAAATGAAACGTATGGAAAATCTAGTGAGAAGTGAAACATGGGGGTCATGTCGAGCGACACGACCTCTGTGTCGATTGACACTCAATGTTTGGTCGCGTCGAGAGACTTAAGTTCTCCATCGATCGACATTGAAATTTAACTCGTGTTGAGCGACACTGGTATCTCCGTCGCTCGACACAGAGTGCTGAAAACATTCTCACTCACATTCGAACGTTTAATCTCCTGAAATCAAAACAAAAACAAAACCAAAACGTAAAATTGAAAAAGAAACATGAAAATCTAAGTAAAAATTAGTAAAACTTACAAGGGGGTTGCCTCCCACTTAGCGCTTGTTTTCAGTCATTAGCTGGACTGTGATGGAACTTAGGACTATGGTGGATCTTGAGGAAGTATTGGACTTCCTTTATCCTGAATGGAACCAGCAACTGGCTTGAATCGAACCTTCTTTGAAACTCCCCCAGACTTATCAGAGGCAATATCAGGGAAAAGCCTCATCGTTCTCTCCATCATCTCCTGAAGAATTGCTTCTCCTTGATCCTTAAGCTCTTGGGGAACGATGATTTGCAATCGCGCGAAAGGCTTTGAAGTCCTTTTTGGTTTCACCTCTTCTTTTATCTCTCCTAAAAATTCATTAGAAAAACCAAGCTTTCGAGGAACTCGATGCTTGCATGAGCGCGTAACCGCTTTTTCAATATTAATGAAATCAGAAGAGATTGAATTAAGTACTGGAGGTTCATACCTTGGCTCTTCAAGAGGTATCACATGAGATGTTCCTAGAATGACTACTTCTTCAGGAATGTTGTTCGAAGGCTCCTTGATTGGTTCATCTTCCAGCGACGTATCCACAGAGAAAGCTTGACCATCAATGGTGGGTCTTCTCCTTGTACTGTCCATGTCAAAATCCAAGACTACATCACCAAGGTCAAGCTTAATCGTTCCTCTTCTGCAGTCTATATTCGCTCCCGCAGTAGCTAAGAATGATCTTCCCAGTATCAAAGGATCTTGAGGCTCATCATCATATTCCAATACCACAAAATATGTTGGAATGATGCAGTCTTGAATCATTATCGGGAAGTCCGTCATCCCAAGCCTTGTAGCAACGGAGAGTGGCATAAGGTTGATCCCAGAACCTGAATCAAAGAGGGAATGAGGGAAGCTTTCATTAGAGATGGAGCAATTAAGCACAAAGATTCCTGGATCAGGCAGCTTCACGGGAAACCACTATCTCCTTCTTCTTCTTCTTGGAGACTGGAGCTGTGTTCAGGAGAATAGCTTGAAGATCTCGAGTAAGCAAAGCTCCTTCCTCTGGACTCACTCCATTTGCAACCATTCACTTTACGTATCATCAAATCGTAGGAGAAAGCTTGATAGCATCCACAAGAGGTATCTCAATCATGATCTTCTCAAGTATTCTCTTGCAAATAGCTTCCTCGACCTTTTGTTTGCTCCTTCTAGCTTTGGGGAATGGCAACTTGGACTTGTGGACGGATTCCTTAACGATTAGAGAAACTTTTGGATGAACAGTCTTGGCCTGAGCATCGTGTCGAGCGACGTGGGGTGTCTGTCGATCGACGCTGCTGATTTCATCGTGTCGAGCAACACTACTATACCTGTCGCTCGACATCAAAGCTTCAATCTCAGATACGGCTGATTCTTCACGTGTCTTTCGACACGCATACTTTGTGTCGATCGACACAGGTTCTGAAGTTTCAAAAATTGCCTCAAACTCATCAAAATAGTTGTTTTCTTTCACTCGGATAGCGTTGCAAGCTCTCTTAGGATTGGAGTCTGTCTTCGCAGGAAGAAATCCCTCTTGTCTCTTGACAGATTCTGCAGTTTGAGCTACTTAAACATCTAGCTTCCTGCCATGAGTACTGAAAGCTTCGATCTTGCCGTTTAAATCAGTGTAGAGCGAATCGAACTTCCTATTCCAATCCACAGCCAAGTTTTGCTGTCCCTCTAGAAGTTGTTCCATCAAAGATTCTAATCTACTGTTCTCAGACGGAGGAGGAGGCTTCTGATAAGAAGAAGATCCATAAGTCCTCGTATAGTTGCTGTTCTGGAAAGGCTTTTGATTGCCGTACTTCTGAAATCCGCTCTGGTGAAGATAGTTCACATCTTCTTCTGCAGGTTCGATGTCTTGTGCAAAGTGAACTGTCTTCTTCCCAGCTAGAAGACAGTTACCTCAGCAAGCTGATTTCCATTGATGCTCTGTCCAGACTGTCCCCTCTCGAAATCCAGGTTCTTCGTGCTGTTGCTGTTAGCAAGATTTTCAATCAATCTCAGAGTAACTTCAGGCGAGTTGGTGTTGAAATCTCCTTTACTCGCATCATCCAAGCTAACAGCATATTGCACAGCAATTCCTCTGAAGAAGATACTGAGCAGTTGAACCTCGTTGAACCCGTGATGCGGATAATCCCTCTGATAACCCTTGAATCTCTGCCACGCAGCCTTGAACGCCTCTTGATCTCCTTGCTTGAAGGTAGTGATCTTGTATCGCAGGTCCTCAGACTTCGCATCATCGAAGAAATTGCTCAGGAAAGCATTCTTCGTGTCGTCCCATGTAGTAAGCGAGCCTGGAGGAAGTGTCCTTACCCAACGTTTGGCTTCCCCATGCAGCGAGTACGGCAACAGCTTACAAAACAGATAATCCTCAAAGACTCTGTTAGCCTTGATGCTCGATGCAAGATCTTTAAATCGCTTGATATGATCCATCGGATGCTCATGAGGAAGACCACAGAACGGGTCTTGAGCCACAAAGGAGAAGTACGCAGGCTTGAGCTCGAAGTCATTGCGTTGGAAGGCAAGAGGTCAAATCGCAGCTTGATTTGCATAAAACTGCTCCAGACGATTAAAATCAGCGAGTGTGCGATTTTGGACAGCGTGTCGAGCGACACCAGCATCTTGTCGCTCGACACCAAGCTCTGGATTGCGTCGAGCGATTTCCTCATTACGTCGAGCGAGCTACAGATTTTGTTCGTGTCGAGCGACGTCCTCTCTGTGTCGCTCGACACGAATTTGTTCTTCACGAACACGAGCCTATTCTGCTTCTTCTTCCTTGCGAGCTCGTTGCTGTTCAGCCTCACCAACGATCACGTTTCCACCATCGTCTAGCCTCTGTCCATCCTCATTATATCGGTTTCCTTCTCTGTCGAAGAAACCATCCTCTCTTTGGAACATAATTGTTCGTGCAACCATCTTCTTAGCTTCTTTCGTCACTTTTCTGTTGGTTCGTTCTAGACGTGCTAGTTCCTCAAGTCCGAGTTCCAAAAGTTCTTTGTCTTGGCTGCTCCTGGTATTGCGATTTCGTATGTACCTGAAACGCAAAACAAAGAGAGAAAAACGAAAACAAAACCAAAAGAAAACAAAAATAAAAATAAAAAATAAAAAAACCTAGACAAAATCCTAGTAATAAAAATCTAATGGCTATTGACTCCCCGGCAACGGCGCCAAAATTTGATAAGCTCAAATTATCCCTAGAGCTAAACTCTCTCAAATTAAGAGGTCAATTGCATTACTCAGGGTAATCGAATCCACAGGGAGTCTAGGAAAACACAATAGATTATTAAATTCAGATTATGCTAGGTAAATAATTGTGAAAGCAGTAAATAAGCAATTAAAAACGGTTTTAATTCAATTAAAGGAAAAGCTAGGCACAAGAAATTCTACAGTGAATCAGAATTGCAGATAAATCAGTTATTATGAATATAAAGAGCAGTTCCTGAACATGAACACGAAAGTAAAACAAACCAGCTGTTGCTGCGAATATTTTCTATGTCTAAATCCTAGAAAATCAACTGTCGTTGCGAATCCTATAAATCTAAACAAGCATTAAAGATAAGACACAATTGTTCACAAAACCCTAAACCAAATCCCTTTGCGAATAGGTATTTTGCTCATAAAAGACTAGTTCAAGTTAATCAATAAAACTGTCGTTTCTCTTAATAAACCCTAGATCAGATTTCAGTCGTTTCTATTAATAAACCCTAGATCAGATTTCAGTTCGCGAGGCTAAAATCAGCATTAACAACAAGCCAAGATGAAGAACTTCTAATGATAATATCCTAACAATCAGATCAGATTCAACAATTCATCAAACACTTTTGAAAACTCTAAACCTAACAAGAGAACTACTCAGACATGATCAAAGAAGAAAACATAATTTTATTCAAAGAAATCTCTAAGTATTCAATAAAAGAAAGCATAAGCCTAAACAATGGCTTGGAAAACGTATTTATAGAGGTACAATTCGGATTGAGAACCTAAAAGTAAACATCTGGAACTTCCAGGCTTTGAACGGGCTTTTCTGATGAAAATTTGGGCTTGGACGAACAGGGTGTCGAGCGACACCAGAGATGGTGTCAATCAACACCAATCTCAAAATCGGGTTCTTCACTTCTCAACTCATTGTGTCGAGCGACACACTTGGCCCGTCGCTCGACACAGCTTCCAAACAGTGATTCCAAACTTGCATCTTCGCCACTTCACTCCGAAATGCTCTGAAACCTCTAGTAAACATCTTTTCAGCTCTAATCGTCCTAATACCTGTAAAGACTCTGAAACAATACCAAAAACACCAAAAGACTCTAAAACATGGACTTATATCGTGGTCTGAAATGGTTAAAAACCACGATATATCAGTACACAATACATGTATATATATATAGGACGTATTGCACACGTACATATTCAATATGATATTAATATAGATGTACATATATTTAGAATTCTATGTATGTAAATATATATTTATACATAGATATATGAAGATATACCATTAAAATATGCAAAACTATAATAATATGGAACTTTAAAGACTGAGTAAAAATATATGTTTGAAAGTAAAAATAAATAAATATATTTTTATAAAAATAGAATTAAAAAAATGAAAACAAATATGAAATAAGAAAAGAATAGTAAAAGAGAAATAAAATAGAAAAGTGAAGTCGGCATGGATGGAAGGGGGAGAGAGAGAAATAACAAAATCCTATATATTATTTGAGAAGCATTTTTGGAGCACTTTGCTTAGGTGTAATCACCACAATTTTTCTCCTATTTATTTTCATTTATTTGTTACATTCTTTTATACTCATTATCAAACACATTTAATTCCAAATATACTTATTTTGATTACTATAACTCTAATTGTCAAACACATTTGAATCTTCCTAAACTTGCCAAAATTAAAATATTTTGAAATTTTCAACTTTCCAAAATTAAAATATTTTGAAATTATAGATTTAAATCATAGAATTAAATGTGAACAAAATTTAATATATATATATATATATATATATCCAAAAATTGATTTAAAATAAAGTAAAACTATTTATTATCTTTTGAAAATATATGAGTAATTTGTTTGACAATTAGATGCTTTTAATTTTGTTTGACAATTAGATGCTTTTAATTTTTCATAAATGTACATTCGTATAAGTAAAAATATAATTATTAATGAAATTTGTTGGTTTAATTATTTCAGGAGTGGAACACATTTGTATGCAAAATAATCGCAAAATTCAAATATATATTAGGTCTTAGGTTATGTATAATTATTCTTCATAATTTTTTTTTAACTAAAACTATTGATTTTATTCGATAATCATTTTATTCCGCGTATAACGCGGATAATATTCTAGTTGTAATAAAATAAGTGTCTAAGAATATAAGAGTGTGAACAGTGCTCGAAAGTGTGAAAATGACATCAAAATCATGGAAGTGTCTAAATTCACATATAGTTTTCCAAAAAGTGTTATTTGCACCAATTTTCTCCTCATTCGCTCAATAATTATAAATTTGTCTCTTCTCTTTCTTCTTCACCTTTCCACCCCAATCTCTTTTTTCCATTTTTTTCTCTTTTCATGTTTATTTTCTATCTTCTTATATTTAAGATTATAATAAATAAATAAAATTTATTTCTCAAATCGCTCTCCTTTTTTTATAATAATTTAACATTTAAATAATTAATAAAATTAAATAAAAATTATTAAAATAATATATTTTAGAGAGTGAGAAGGTTTTTGTCATTGGAGGTAGTCTCACGATTCTCTGATAATGAAGTTGAAGTCAAAGAATGTTCTTCTACCTGTTTGATAATCATTTTTGCTCTCTGAAAGCGTATGTGTAGAGCTGTAAGATGGGCCAACCCAACCCATTTGACCCAACCCGTCATGGGTTTTTTTTTTTTGCCTACGGTGGGCCGGCCCATAAAACCCGCGGGTCAATACCTATAGACCCAAACCCAACCCACTAAATACCATGGGTTTTTTGGGTGGTCCATGGGTTTTAATATTTACTGTAAAATAAAAAACAAAAATTGATTTATTTAAAGAAAAAACACCAACAAATTCCAATAAATTCAAAAAAACATAGAAAATTAAAATCGGACATTATAAATTCATAATGTATAACCGAAAACCATAAAACCAAATGAAAAAATTGAAATAAGAAATAATACTAAAAATGATAGAAGTTAAAAAACATCTGGCTTCTTTGACACGCATCAAGGTCATTCTTGCCTACGTTCTTCGGGAGGTGTGATAGATTCTTTTTCAGGTTCACCATTATCCTCTACATAGATCAAACAAATAGTATAAATAATAAACAAAATTTAGTCTACGATTTTGCAAGTTTGAAAAATAAATAAATCTTTACTTTCATAAGCTTCAAATCCGCGCAACCAGTTTCGACTGCATATTAATACCCATCTCCTAAACTAGTATACCGGGAAATCCTCATCCCTCTGGAGAAATACTCATCTCTTAAACAAGTATACCGGGAAATCCTCATCCCTCTGGAGAAATACTCATCTCCTAAACTAGTATACCGGGAAATCCTCATCCCTCTGGAGAAATACTCATCTCCTAAACAAGTATACCTGGAAATCCTCATCCCTCTGGAGAAATCTCATCTCCCAAACTATACTCAGGGAAATCCTCATCCCAATAATTGCGCAAGGAAATCATCATCCCTCTGGAGAAGTCTTCATCTCCTAAAACCGTACTCAGGGAAATCATCATCCCTCTGGAGAAGTCTTCATCTCCTAAAACCGTACTTAGGGAAATCATCATCCCTCCGGAGAAATCATCATCTCCTAAATCCATCCTCAGGGAAATCATCATCCCTCGAGAACCCTCTCAGGTCTTGCTGCCACCATAACTCTGGCTAAAGATCCTCCAGAATCACATCCGATAACTCCTCCGAAGCACGCATGCCTTTCCTCAATCTCGGAATCACATCCTGACCCCATCCACATGTCAACCCCGAACAATCCAATCGCACAGGGTGTTCTCTAGAATCTCTCGAACATAGGCAATTACAATTCCCCATAAAACTCCCATTCTCGACTCTCGTCCATCTCACACAATACTCCTCATCAAACAAACCTCAAAAATAAATAAGAAATACTCATCTTATAAATTTATAATATCATAACCGTTCAAACCCAATGGAAAAATACAAAATCCAGAACAACATGGCAAAAGCCCAAATTCTGAAAGTAAAGCCAAACTGAAACAACAGGAAAACAGCTCAATCCTCGAACTGCTCCTCTAGGCCCTCGACCGCTATAAGTGCCTCCACTAGCTCTGCCCTCGAGGCATACCTGGAACCCATTCCAGGCTTCTTCAGCCCGATCCAAAGTCCTGCCACGAACTTACCCATCTGGGCTCGCTCCTCATCCATGCCGCTACTTGCATAGACCACTAGCTTGCTAAACTCAACATCATACCCACGAACGGATCGGTTGCCCTGTACCAGACTCTGGAACTGCAACTCTAACTGCTCCACCACTTCTTGAGGAAAATACCTTGCATTAAATTTGCCCACGAATTCTCCCTAAGACCACAATGTCTGCCTCCTCCGGGCCTGGACTCCTGTCCACCAAAGGCGAGCATTGCCTTCCAAGAACTCCACCGCTAGATCAACACAGAACTCATCAGGACATCTGAGAACACGAAGTCTTCGCTCAATCTTCAATCTCCACTCATTGGCTTCCTCTGGCCTCCCTCTACCCGAGAAGGACAAAAGCCCCATGAGCAGTAACTCGTCAGACCACGCAAGATATTGCTTCCTTCGGGTCTCCCCTAGAGTCTGAACTGGTACAACACCCGGTAACCACTCTAAAATCAAGGCGAGCGTCTTTGCCAAACGATCCTCATAATCCTGAGCTCCACCTGTAGCAACACCTGCACTTGGGTCTCTCGCCGCACCCGCAGCTTTGGTACTAACTCCAGCTCCAGCTGAACTAACTAATACACTGACGGTGCCCTCTGATAACTCCTGATACGCTGGCAAATTGACCACCTGATCCGATGACTCGCTCTGAGTCTCCCACTTGAACAACTTAGCTACGCGTCCCCGGCCTCCACGGCCACGACTCCGACCTCTACGGCCACCACGACCTCTTGGAACTCTAGCCATCGCACACTGCACTTACCATAAGTACAAACTAAGATACTAGGATACACAATCCAAAGCACAAACAATAACTTACCGCATAATCTCTTTAAAGGCTTGAAGAGGATAATTCTAAGACTTATAATTGACTAACTACTCATAATCAATTAACACATAGTCTCAAATCACACAACCTAACGTCCTAAAACCGTATAGGCTCTACTACCAAAATGTAACACCCGCATTTTTTTTTTTTAATTCTCAAGATCATCAAGTACAACATATTAACCAGCGGAAGACAATAAACCATAAAACTAATTACTGAATAACTTCAATCAATTCCAGAATTCCAATAAAAATTCTATTCCATTCTAACAACCTAAACAACAATTCTATCACAACGGAAACCATAACATATAACACCTAATCATCCTCTTCCTCTGCCATGATTCCGCGATCAAACATTCTTATACCTGCAACACAATTGAGAAAAACGAGTTGCGTGAGTATTATCACAAATACTCAGTGGAGCGGTCATCCCGTCTACCGAATATATAATAGGAAAAATAGATTATCAATTCTACGCCATCAATCAACAATTCACAACAGTTAAACAAATTCAATATTTTAAACAGAGAGTGTCGATCGACACCACCACTTGGTGTCGATCGACGCTTCACACAAGCAATCGATTCTCACGATCCCAACACAATGGTGTCGATCGACACTACCTCTAGGTGTCAATCGACACCTCTCGGGAGAACCTAAACCGAGTCTGATCCTCTCACGACTCGAGTTTCGTTCTATCACCCGATCAACACGAATTCAGAACATACAATTTACACATAATCACCACAGAAAACAGTCCAAAACATCACAATCAATCATTCAACATTCCTAATAACCTACTTCCATATCCACGATCACGCACTCACCTCGATGATGCGGTTCGAGGAAAGAACGGCTAAGAACACGAAATCAGCGACCTCGAAGCCTCTGATCTCAACCAAAAATACCAAGGAACCCTTCCTCAATTACCTAAAACACAAAAACTTGGATTTCTCAAAACCTTAAATCAAACTTCCATAAAACAGAACAATGCACTGGACTAAAAAGATCATAGGGATCGGATCTTACCTCCAAATTCAGATCGGAAACCCAATATGGAAACTAGACCGACGGAGCTTTCCAACGATACCTAGATTGACCTCTGATTCCTTCTAAAACGCCAGAAAAACACTTCCCAAGGAGACTCTTTGAATTCCAAAACTGCATAGACCACCTATGGGAAAACGATCATAAATCACAAACCAAAACTCCAAAAGGCAAACGGCTTTCTCCTGAAGCTAACCAAGAGGAAGAAGAACATACCTATGAAAAGTCACGCCGATCAGACTCGATTAGACCGACCGTTACTCGTTTCTACAATGACAGTCGAACCTGTCTTCTCTTCTTCTCAATCTTCTCTCTCTCAAAACTCTTCTCCTTCACACAAAGCCACGAAATTCACTTTTCTTTTTGCCTCACGCGGCCACAAACACCAGAGAGCTTATATAGGCGAGCCCTAGGGTTCCGCACCCTTAATCGAGTCAAACCGGGCGAATTAAAATAAACCGGCCGAACCGACCAACATTGGTGTCGATCGACACCAACACCCGGTGTCAATCGACACCATCACCAAAAATCATCATTTGGTTTTGGGTCATTACAGTATGATCGTTCCCTAATTCTAATGGATTCTTCATTTAGAATATGCGCTGCTGCAATAGGATGCTTCACGATTTTGGGTACGATATTGTTTTTGGTGTATAAAAAATTCAGATCCAATTCACAAAACAAAACAATGAATTCTTCTTCTTCTTCAACTTTTCCATCTTCTCCATCTTCTTCGTCTCACAATTTGAGACATGATGTCTCCCCGAGCTTCCACGGGGCAGATGTCCACATATCCTAAGTCTCATTTTGAAGGAGTTCAAAAGCAAAGGAATCGGCACGTTTATTAACAATGAAATCATGAGGGGCAACTCGATCGGTCCTGAGCTCAAAAGAGCTATTAGAGGGTCGAGAATCGCGAGTGTCATGCTCTCAAGAAACTATGCTTCCTCGACTTGGTGTTAAAACTAATTATCAATAACAAATGGGCCATTATTTGGGTATTTGGTTTATGAAAAATTGGGTTCTAAAATGTGAAGGTGAAATGAGACAAAGCCATTAGGCTAAGAGGTAAAAGCCTCTTATGTTGGTTTAATGAATGCACACTTAATTTTGTCCCACATCCAAACTTGGAAACATTTTGGTGTTGTATAAATAAAGCTAAGCATGTGTAAGTGTTTAAACAAGTCAAGAACACATATGCACCATGAAGAAACCTAGGGAGTCCCACATGTGCGCACCACCACCATCACCGAACCGAACCGAGCCGGGCCGGGCTCGGGTTCGGGTTTGGGTTCGGGTTTGGGTTTGGTTTTGGTCAAATTCATTGTTTTGGTTTTGGTTCTGGTTCTCGTTCAAATTTCAATCAGAATTCTCAATTCCGTTTTCGCGGTTCCTACAATCTTAATTCGAAAAATCCGTTCTTCGCTTATCGCTTAGTCGGATTGAGATTCTGCCAAAGTTTGTTCGTGATTCGTTTAAACGTTTCGCGAAGTTGTTTTCTTTAAAATTTTCTTCCAAAATCAGTAACGCAGTTTGCGATTTGTTTTTACATTTCTGCGAAACGTTTCTGAAATTTTTTAAGGATTTGCGATTAATTTTAAATTTTTCCGCGAATCAGTTTTCTTATACAAACGTTTTTAAGTTTTCACTTACTTCATTCTGTTTCCGTGAACGCTTTCTATAAGTGAGTGTGTGAAACAATTATCATATTATGATATTATTCTGTTTTTTTGTTAACAGATAGCAATCGATGATGCTGATG
This sequence comes from Draba incana, assembly GCA_963576765.1. Classification (NCBI taxonomy): domain Eukaryota; kingdom Viridiplantae; phylum Streptophyta; class Magnoliopsida; order Brassicales; family Brassicaceae; genus Draba; species Draba incana. The sequence goes on along the minus strand of OY755212.1, from coordinate 4,072,391 downwards.
TCGATATGACTGGGAATAAGTCATCTGATGGACAGACTGAAACGCATGTGGACTCGGTGGCCTGAGATCTATTCGGAGTTTGTCTCCAGGCGAGTGCTCCACAAGAAAACTATGAGATGATGTCTCAATTACCCGCAGCCATGGCGCACGGGCTAATGCCAGAAAAATTCGACGGCAAAGGCTTCAAAACATGGTAAAACTAGATGCTCTTCTATATGAGTAACTTAAACTGCGAGAAGTTTCTGAAGGAGGATCCATCGATCGTTTCATTCGGAAACAAGGATGCTCACCTTTTCGCTGCTGTTGATACATGGAAACATGCAGACTTTGTGTGTCAAGGTTGGATCTTAGGCCGCCTCATTGATCCACTGTATCAAGTATACAGTCAGGAAGCACGAACCTCTAAGGAATTCTAAATGGCATTGGAGAAGAAGTACAAGTCTGACGATGATGGTTGTCAGAAATTTGCTGTCGCAAAGTGTCTAGACTATAACATGGTGGACTCCAAGCCCATCATGGAATAAGTCGATGCTTTGAGTCTGCTGTGTCATGAGATAGCGGGCGAGGGAATACAAATCTGTGAGATTTTCACTGTCAATTATTTCATTGGGAAACTTCCTCCCAGTTGGCTAAGCTTCAAGAACTATCTCAAACACAAGAAGAATCATATGTCACTCTCAGATGTCATCACAAGGCTTCAAATAGAAGACAGGAACCGTGCTAATTTCTCACCTCCAGAGGAACAACACAATGTCAATGTGGCTGAGCATAAGAGCAAGGGTAAAGGGAAACAGATATTTCCGCAAAAGTCCCTAAAACCGACATCCTCAACAAACTTCAAGAAGGTTTCAAAATCAGGACAAAAGTTCAAAGGAAAGTGCCACAAGTGTGGCTAGGTAGGCCACAAATCTGATGTATGCAGGAGCCAACCCAAGGGTAACAAAAAGGCTGAAGCTAACCTCACTGAAGAGGATATGGTTGCTGTCGTCAATGAAGTGAACATGGTCGATGACAACCCAATGGAATGGTGGTATGACACAGGTGCAACCGCTCACATCTGCACTGATAAGGCGATGTTCACCACTTATCAGAAGATCAAATCGGAGGAGCATCTGTTTATGAGAAACACGGCTTCATCTAAGATTGAAGGTCGCGGCAAAGTGGTTTTGAAGCTGACTTCAGGACGTGAACTCACACTCAACAATGTGAAACATGTGCCGGACATGAGGAAAAATTTGGTTTCAGGAACTCTCTTGAGCAAGGCAGGATTCGGAGTCATCTTCGAAGCTGATAAATTAGTACTTAGGAAGAATGTGATGTATTTGAGAAAGGGTTATAAGAAAGGAGGACTTGTTAAGTTGTGTGTTTCAACAGTCCTTCGTAGTGATAAGATTAATAACGCTAATGTTGTAATTTCTGACAATTCATTTAATGATAATTCTGTTGCTTATTTGGTTGAGTCTTTTAATATTTGGCATGAAAGTTTAGGACATGTCAACTATAAATCTATGCAAAGATTAATGAATTTGAACCTAATTCTGAAATGCAAAGTAAACAAGAATAAATGTGAAGTGTGCGTACAGGCCAAACTCACAAAAACTCCTTCTCCCCAAGTTCAAAGAACTACTAAACCTCTTAGTTGAATACACACAGATTTATGCGATCTGAAATTTATACAAACTAGAGGCGGTAAAAAGTATTTTGTGACATTTGTCGATGATAATACAAAATATTGTTATGTATACTTGTTACGTAGCAAAGATGAAGCCTTATCAAAATTCAAAGAGTTTAAACTTGAAGTTGAAAACCAACTAGGTAAAACTGTTAAAGTAGTTCGAAGTGATAGAGGAGGTGAGTATGATGGTCCGTTTAGTAACTTCTGTCAACAACATGGCATCATACATAACACCACATCTCCCTATTCCCCTGAATCTAACAAAGTTGCGAAACGGAAAAACCGAACTCTCAAAGAGATGATGAATGCAATATTGCAGGAATCTGGGTTACCCTAGTCAATGTGGGGGGGGGGGGGGAAGCTTTGCTTACTACGAAATATATTCTCAACAAAATACCACATAAAGTTACTGGCAAAACGCCATATGAACTTTGGAAAGGTGTTTTACCTTCGTACAAAGACCTCAAAGTATGGGGGTGCCTTGCTAAAGTCGTAGTACCACCTCCAAAAAAGGTCACAATTAGACCTAAAACAGTGGACTGTATTTTCATAGGATATGCGCACAACAGTAGTGCTTATCGGTTTTTGGTTCACAAATCAGACATACCCGATATTCATGTGAATACATTAATGGAATCACGAAATGCGTCTTTCTTTGAACACATTTTCCCTTGTAGATAAAAACAAGGTCAAAAGAGGACCCTTGAACAACGAGAAACAAGCTTCTCAACAAATGAGGCAAGCACTTCCAGAACCTCAACAAATGATGTGGAAGACGTAAAAGATGAACCTCGACGCAGCAAAAGAGCTCGTAAGGAAAAATCTTTTGGTGATGATTTCATGATGGTGTTTCTCACAGAGAACGCACCACAAACTTACTCAGAAGCCATGTCTACACCAGAAGCAGCCTATTGGAAGGAAGCTGTTAATAGTGAGATCGAGTCTGTATTGCAACATCATACATATGAGATTACAGATCTACCCGAAGGGTCTAAAGCACTAGGGAGTAAATAGATTTTCACAACAAAAATGAAAACTGATGGTTATGTGGATAAGTATAAGGCTAGGCTTGTGGCTCAAGGATTCCGACAAAAAAAATGTCTGGATTTCTTTGACACATATTCTCCAGTGACGCGAATAACCTCCATTAGACTTTTGCTTGGTATAGCTGCATTAAGAGGCCTAGAAATCCATCAGATGGATGTCAAAACTGTTTTTCTTCATGGAGATTTAGAAGAAGAAATCTATATGAAACAACCTGAAGGTTTTGTTGTCCCCGGACAAGAACACAAAGTTTGTAGACTTATCAAGTCATTGTACGGACTGAAACAAGCTCCAAAACAATGACATGAAAAATTTGATAATGTGATGATGTCAAATGGTTTCAGCATTAACGAATGTGATAAATGCATATACATCAAATGTACCCCTCACGGATATATTTTGTTGTGCTTGTATGTTGATGACATGTTCATTATTGGCAACACTGATGACATGATTAATCAAACAAAGAACTTACTTCGTAGTAACTTTGAAATAAAGACATGGGATTGGCAGATGTCATTCTCGGTATTAAGATTCACCCACATACTGGAGGAATTATCTTGTCACAATCACATTATGCACAAAAGATACTTGATAGATTCAAAAACTATTCAAGTGGAACTGCAAAAACTCCAATTGATCCTCATATTCATTTGACTAAAAACTCAGGTGATGCAGTTTTTTAGGTTAAATATGCACGAGTCATCAGAAGTCTGATGTACTTGACAAATTGTACTAGACCCGACTTAGCACATGCAGTAAACATACTAAGTCGTTATACTAGTAATTCAAGACGTAAACATTAGAAAGCGATAACTAAAGTATTGAATTACCTACGTTATACCAAAAATTATGGACTATACTATGATAAAAAACCAGCAGTTTTGGAAGGATACATTGACGCGAACTGGATTGCGGATTCCAAAAACTCAAAATCCACAAGTGGATATGTCTTTACACTTGGAGGTGCAACAGTGTCCTGGAAGTCTTCCAAACAAACCGTGATAGCCACATCGACCATGGAATCTGAGTTTGTCGCTCTAGATAAAATTGCTCAAGAAGCATAGTGGCTTCAGAATTTTTTGGAAGATATCCCTATGTGGGAGAAACCAGTGTCAGCTTTACGTGTACACAGTGATAGCCAATCAGCTATCTCTCGGGCACTGAATAATCATTATAATGGCAAGTCTCGTTACATACGAAGACGACATAAACCCATTAGAAACTTGATCTCCACCGGAGTACTCACGATAGAATATATCAAATCTACCGATAACCTAGATGATCCATTAACTAATGGTTTCGCAAGAGATCAAGTAGTCAAATCATCAAGAGGAATGGGTTTACAAGCCTATGAATAATGTTGAAGTTTGATGGAAACCCCACCTACATGACTGGAGATCCCAAGAAATAGGTTCAAATGGACAACAAATTCAAACTTAAATTGAAAGAACACTGTGAGATTAATATCTCTACCCATTTCCTAGGATGACAAACAGTGTTATATCGGTATGGCATAAGGATAAGCTATGGCTTTTAATGATTCCTTAGACTTAGTTAGATAGTATTACATCATACTTCTAACGATAAACTAATGCAGATCACCTAGTGAGTGTGAAATGGGGCCATTTCTAGGCGAATGAAGGAAAGGCTATATTCTCCAAGTTCACTCATGAAAACCAGGCAAGTTCAAGTCCAAAATAAACACAATAGAGAACAAGGTTCTATGTGAAAATGATCTGTGTTATAGCTGTTGTCTAGGTTTACATCGAAATCCGGGTGGTTCAAGATATCATGTCCACCTCCTGGCCAAGTAAATTCGACAGCTACTAACTATGAGTGGTTCAAAGCTGAAAAATTGCTACCAACTCGGATACAGTAATTTTTCGTTATACTCTCGAAAGTCCGTTTGTCTATCTAGTCATATAAGTTAGTCTAATCAGTAGAGTCTTAGAGTTTATCGAGTCGTCATATGTTTAGAGGTCATTTCTATTCATGTGCAGGATTGTTTGAACTAATTATCAATAAACAAATGGGCCATTATTTGGGTATTTGGTTTATGAAAAATTGGGTTCTAAAATGTGAAGGTGAAATGAGACAAAGCCATTGGGCTAAGAGTTAAAAGCCTCTTGTGATGGTTTAATGAATGCACACTTAATTTTGTCCCACATCCAAAGTTGGAAACATTTTGGTGTTGTATAAATAAGGCTAAGCATGTGTAAGTGTTCAAACAAGTCAAAAACACATATGCACCATGAAAAAACTTAGGGAGTCTCACACGCGCACACAACCACCACCATCGAGCCGAGCCGGGCCGGGCCGGGCCGGGCTTGGGTCTGGGCTCGGGTTCAAGTTCGGGTTTGGGTTCGAGTTCGGGTTTGGTCAATTAGACCGTAGGGTCCATATAAAGACTATTCTTTTTGGAGAAAATTTGTATTAAATTTTTTAAAACCAAACGCAACCATTCGGTTTTGTTGACCGAACAGTCACGAGTCAAATTCATTGTTTTGGTTCTGGTTCTGTTCAAGTTCATCGAACCATTGTGGTTCAAATCGCAACCCTTCGTTTCTTTAAAACCAGCGCGCCTTCATCTTCTTCGATCAAATCTTTTCTCTGCGATTTTTTTCCTCTGCGAAAATCTTTGATCCTCCACAAAGTAAGTCTCGAGAGTATTCATAGAAAATCTGTTCGTCAGATTCGATTTTGAGTGTTTGCGAAATTGTTTTCATTATCGGTTTTATCCTGGGATTCGTAATCGTATCAAACCGTCTCACTACGGGCGATTTTTCGAATTAAAGAAAGAGAGTAATCTCGGCTCCGTATTTGTTCTTCGAGAATTTCTTCTCCTTCTTAATTCTCGTTCAAATTTCAATCAGAATGCTCAATTCCGTTTTCGCGGTTCCTACACTTGGTGCCTCAAAGAGCAGGTGGAGATAATGAAATGCAGGGAAAATTTTGGTCAAGTAGTGATGCCCCTCTTCTATGAATTGGATCCAGATGTTGTAAAGAAGCAAACCGGAGATTTTGGGAAATGCTTCAAAAAAACATGTAAGGGTCGAACAAAAAAGGACATTAGGAGATGGAGATAGGATTTGGCGGAAGTGGCTACGATCGCTGGTTACCATTCACAAAACTGGTTAGTGTTTTTTGTATTACCACTTGCATCTTCTTAATCCACATTTTTGTAAAACATGTATTCATGACTATGTATTATGTTTTGATCATACTCTTTTCTTAGGGTGAATGAATCGGCCCTAATAGAAAATGTAGTCACTGATATTTTGTATAAATTGAATGATATCTATTCCACCCCATCGAGGGATTTCGAAGGCCTAGACTCGAACGAAGATGAAACGGACATGTTGGAAGAAGTCACCAGTGATATTTCAGTTATGTCGACGATTCGACGTCCTCAAGTAATTCCAACAATCCAGTTCGCATGGAAGCTCATATGAAAAAGATAAAGGAAATGTTATGTCTGGAATCATATGAAGTGAGGATGATAGGAATTGCAGGTCCTCGTGGGATTGGTAAGACCACCATTGCCAACTATACATATCAACAATTCTATCATCAATTTCATTTCAGCACAATCATGGCTAATATCAACAAATGCTTTGCGAGTAATTGCCACAACGAGGAGGACACAAAATTGCAGTTACAGATGCGATTGTTGTCTCAGCTAAGAAATCATTATTGGTGTAATGGATATTATTGATGCCAATTTCCCTAAATGTTATGTTTTAATTTCTTTTTTTTTTTATTATTATTAGTATATTATAAAGGTAAAAAATTAGATTAATAAGATAAGGGTAATTTTGGAAATCAAAAAGTGTTGATTGCTAGTCACTACATTATGATTTAGTAACTGTTAAATGTCTAATTATTGACATAAAAGATAATATACATGGCAATTCTCATCTACGTTGCATGGAATCAGAAGCGGTACACGGAAGCGGAAGCGTATGGAAGCGTGAAGCAAGTTTTAAAAAAATATAGGAAGCGGGTACATGTTAGAAGCGTATATACAATAACAAAAGTATTAAGAAATACAAATCTTCATTCTCAATCTTCTCAACTCTATCAAATGATTTTGCTTCCAATTTATATGATGTATTCACCAAACTTATATCTTCCAAAATAATTTCATTTAACTAATCAAATTAGTCACTTATAATATCTCATATGTTATATGAAACATTAAACTATAAATAAAAGACCAAAATTAGTGTGCACAAATGTAAAATATGAAATTAGCTTTTAGTTTTGTTTTATTCTATACCAAAATACATATCTAAAATTATTGTATCTTTCATATTTATTTACAATACAATGTTTTCAAAACAGAAGCGCAAGCTTCAAAGCGGAAGCGTGAGCTTCCGACATACTTTTTAAAAAGGTTTTTTGGAAGCGACATGGAAGCGAGCTTCTGAAAGCTTCCGAGAGCTTCCTATTCCGATTCCGATTCCGATGCGGGAAGCGGACCTCGGACGAAGCTTCCGTGCTACCTAGATTCTCATTGGATTAATTAGGTGAATATTATGTTATGGACTAGTAATTAGGTGATCAACATGCATAAAATATAAATTAGGTAAGTAGCAAATTATTGATCTAATTGGACAAAAATGCTGTAAGTATGAAAAACAATCCCTAAAAATATTCTAATTCTATATATGGAAAATTTGTCTTTAAAGTTGTGTTTTGTTTTTGAAAAAGTAGGTCTTGCTCTTAAAAAAAAAATGGGTTAGAAAAAAAAAACATTGTTGACTATTTTGAAACTACATATTATATTGTCTTAACTATTTTTTAACTATCTAGAATATATTTAGTTATTTTGTAACTATCTTAAACATAGTTAGCTATTTTTTGAAAATAGTTATTAATTTATTAGTTATAAATATAGTTAACTATTTCAAAACATAGTTATCTGCTGTACTAGTTTCATGGCATAGTTGACTACGTAAATTTTGTTGTTGTTGTAATAGTTACGTATTTGAACAAACATAGTTAACTACATTCATAACTATAGTAGTTACACATAATAGTTATCTATTATGGTTTGCATAATGGATAAAATTACATAGCTAACTATTATTATAAACATAATCACCTATTACAATTAAAAAAATAATATACATAATTAACTAATAATAGAAATATAATTATCGATATTGATTTTTAAACATAGTTAACTATGTCGCTCTCCATCGAACACCGTCTTAATTCATGATTGGATATTATCATCTATGGTCATGGTTAAGAACAAAGTAAATCCACAATTCATGAGAACAAGTTAAAATTGTATAATTGCAAAATTAAATTTAATGAAAAAGAAGGAGAAGGGGTAGAAGAAGAAAGAGGAAAAAAAGAAGATCCTCAATTAAATAGAATAATAATAAGAAGAAAAAAATAGGAGAAGAAGACATCGTCAGTTAATAAAGAGAAGAAGGAAAAAGATTTAGAATTAGGGTAAAATATTGATTAGAGTTTCTAGTTTTGATTATGTTTTCAATATAAAATGTTGAATAATTATATAAGGGTAAAACTTGAATTTTAGATAGGTTCAATGCTAGACATTATTTTTTTATTTAATGTTAGATTTTTATATGCACAAAGACTAATATTCATGCTAATTTTCTTTTCTTTTTTAATGTTTAGAATTCTATATTATCATATTTTCACATAATTAAAATGCTTCTAAATTTATGGTTATGTGTTTCTTATTGTATATATATGTGTATATGTCTATGTATGTGTACATATCTTATATATATAAATATGTATGTGTACATATTTTATATATATAAATATGTATGTGTGTCTATATGTGTTATTTGTACGTGTATGTGTATGTTTTTGTGTGTACATATGTTATATCTATGTATGTGTGTACATATGTTTTCTATGTGTACGTGCAGTGGTGGACCTAGAAAAAAATTTTAGGGGGTCAAAATTTTAACTAGTTATTTTATAATTATTTTTAAATGTAATATAAATGCAAATTATGTTTTATTTATAAAGTACTAGAATTTGCTCGCGCTACGCGCGAGTGTCTCTTTTAAAATTTTAATATATTTGAAGACAAATAGTTTGATTTATCTATAATGCATAAAAAATTATATTTACAAACAAATAATATGTGTTTCTTTGTCTCTTTTCGGCTACCAGTTTCTAAATTTTAAGATGGGTTCTCCATTTTGAGATGTAGAGATAACGAACGGGTACCCGAAATATACTAAACATAAACGAACCAAAATATATTTAGAGTTAATGTCGGATATGTAATTCTAGTTTATGTAATTTTTATTTTTTTATTACTTTTTTATAAATTCGAATATTGTGTATATATTTCAATAAAAATAACCAATTTATGTTATTATTTGAACTATTGCAATAAAAAATTGTTATTTTCTTTAGGGTATTTTGGGATAATTCGAATGACAAAGAAAATAAGGTAATTATAAATTTATCGAGTAGTTTTTGAATATTTTCGACAGTTTTTAGTATTACGGATAATCCAAACTGACCCGAACCGAATCCGACCCAAAGTTTTCTAATACCTGAATGGATATTATATCTCTAAATCTGAATACCTAAAAATCCGAAATACCCGATCCGAACATGAACGGTTACCCGTTATTTTATTTTAAGATATTATTTTCTTATGGCTTTTGCTCAGTAACGTTAACAAAACACAACTATTAATAGAATAAAAAATTTAATTATTTAAAATTAAAAATACAAATTACATTTGTACAGTTTTGAAATTTGTAATGACTTTGAAATATAATGTTGTATGGTTTCAAAATACATTGCAGTATTGCACTTACATCATATGATGTATACTATATTTACTTGATAGTTTAGATTTTTTTCCCTCATCCTCCTAATCTCTTATAGTGCCACTTAAAATTTCTTTTTAGGTTAAAAATAAAATCATAAATCAGATTACCTTATGTGTAAATTAGAATAATTTCTTATTTTCTTATTTTCATTTTATGTATGTATAACTGAAATAGTTATCTTAAATATACCTAAATTTAATTTATTTTCTTTTTATTTGATGTAATTGCAATAATTTCTTATTCTCTGATTTTTACTTTATGTAATTATGAACTTATATTTGGTTTTATGAATTTTGTTATAGATTAATTTGTTTTTTTTTTAATTTTAGGACTTATTTGATGATTTATAACATGTATTAAAAATTGTTATTAATTTAGTGAACTATATTTGTATAAGTTTTAAGATTTAAAGTTTAATTTTAAATATTGAAAATGACTTTTGAAATTCTTTTCATAATGATATAACTAATTATATCTAAATTTAATTTATTTTCTCTTTATTTGATGTAATTGCAATAATTTTTTTCCTCTTATTTTCACTTTATGTACGTATGAATTTATGTTTGTCTTTATGAATTTAGTTATAGATCAATTTGTTTGTTTAATTTTAGGACTTATTTGATAATTTATTATAACATGTATTAAAATTGTTATTATTTTAGTGAACTATATTTATATAAGTTTTGAGGTTTGAAGTTTAATTTACAATATGGAAAATGATTTTTGAAATTCTTTTCATAATGATATAACCAAATGTATTAATTGTGAAACTATAAAAAAATAATTGAAAACATAATTAAATATACATGTGGATGATGAGGTGACTTAAGGAGAAGAGAGCAAAATTAACTTTATATATATAGATTGCCGTGGAAGTTCAGTCTTACATATTTTTTGCATAGTAATATAAATTGGGTTGTAGGCCCGATAAAAAATATATGAAAATTAAGAACAGGTCCAGGTAAAAACGTATAAAATTTACTAAAATGGTGCAAAAGGCTGGTTCGAGCTCGGGTTAGGGGGGTCAGAAGAGCAAACATTGACCAACCGAACTATAGAATCTAACGCAAACAATGCCAAAACTTACAATTTATATATTGTAAGGGGTGTCAGCTGACCCCCTTCCCTCCACGTGGATCCGCCACTGTGTACGTGTATGGGTACGTATACATGTGTACATATCTTTTACGTATACATGTATGTATGTGTATATGTGTACTTTATACCTATGTATGTGTACATATGTTTAATTTTATGTGCATACATTTGTATATGTGTATGTGTGCACATATGTTTTTTATGTGTACGTGTATGTACATATGTTTTTTATGTGTATGTATATCTATGTATGTGTGTACAAATGTATTATATGTGTATGAGTATTTATATGTATATATATATATATATGTATGTGTGTGTGTGTTTATATATGTGTGTTTATATCTCACCACCGACGTTGAGCTTCAAGCGGTCGCCGTCATCGGAAAACATCACTGGCCGGTTTGATCTTCGATTCACCTTGACCCGATTTTGTTAGTTGTACCCATGACGTGTTATTATATATGGGCCTGGGCCAATAATTATTCGAAAAGCGGAACAATTTGGTTTAATTGGAAAAAAAAATCGAATGTTTTACATTTTTTTATTTTTTTTTGTGCTAAATTGTAAATATTTCATTAGATGAAAAAGTGGATGTGTAAATGTTATATATGTGTGTATATATTACATAAATAAAATAAAATAAAAACAAGTAAAAAAAAGGAAACCAAGTAAGTTGAGGAAAGAGAGAGAGACCTTGGTATAATGATTGATATAGGTGTTGTGGACAAACCACGATGGAAAAGTGAGAAGTATTTCGTCATGATTGAATCAAATTCTATTATGGTGTTGGGATGGGGAATTGTAATCTCATATGGGTTGAAAAAATAAATTTTTTTTTTTTTGGTTTGTCAATATATGTGGTTAAATATAATTAACACGGTAATATAACGAGAAAAAACACGGTAGCCCAGTGGTCCACGCATCCGCGTGTGACACGCGACCCGGGTTCGAATCCTCCCCCGCGTGGTACTACTGGTACTACTAGTACAAATGGAGGATTTTTTGGGTACAACTAGGACTATTAGGACAACTACAAATGTGTACAACTGGGACAACTGGTACAACTAGTACAACTACATTCATTAAGGGTAAAACGGACTTTTCAACTTTTCAACACCTTAGAGATTAAATCAACACCACCCAGATTTCTCCCCCCTTTCTTAACACCATTTCAGAATTTGGTTCCCATAGATTGTATAGAGCTGCTTGGAACGTGTATCGAATTATGAACATTCAGATATGACTAAAAGCTCCATCCTGAATCAAAGAAAGAAGCTCACTCCCAGGGCCGGCTTAGGAGGGTGGCGAGTGGGGCCTACGCCCGGGGCTCACTCAATTTTTTTAAATTTTTTAAAGAAAAAGGGCCCCTAATTAAAAAAAAAATTATATTGCATAAAAACCCCCAAATTTAAATATGTATACTAAAAAGGCCAAAAATATTTTTGTTTGCCCAGGGCCCCCCAAAAAGTTAAGACGGGACTGCTCACTCCAATCGGTGGTGTAACAATTACCGAGAAGCCTCCATGTAAGGGTTTTCCAAACCGAGGATGAAAACTTGCATGAGAAGAAAAGATGATTCCGAGATTCTTCCGCATTGTTGCAGAATACACAACTATGATATCCCGACCAGACGTTGGTTCTGTCTCCTATGGATAATCTATCGAGCGCCGCAAGCCACACAAAAAACGAGTACTTTGGTGTTGCGTGGGTAAACCACACACCGATGTACCAATTTTGTGAAATCGACGAAGACACGGGGAACAACCGTTAACATCAAATCAGCTCGCAAAAATGGTGGACAAAGCAATTCGGAACTGTCTAAGCATTCTGAGAAAGATGGGGGATCCCAGCTATAGTGAAGGACTGGTGGAATGGTTCGGGATTAGAACAACTACGTAGAGGAAGCAAATGAAGGAGATACTCCCAAAACAAATTTAAACTTTCAAACATAAGAAGCATTCATTGTAACAAAGGATTTTTTTTGGGTGGAATAAATTTAACATTCTTTCAAAAAAAAAAAAATGTGAGAAGTATCCTAAAGTTTTCAATAAAGTGACAAAAACTCACTAGATTTCAAAATAAATGTTATATGGGCAATTATTTTCTCAGAGTAAATGGGCGATGATGGCATTTTATGTTCATTATAAAGCCGTGAGGCCGAGGCTGTGGTTGGCTCCGTCGTGCCAAACCCGTCTTCACTCGTGAAGTCTTGTGCGGCCCTCTGCCTTGTCCAGACACCTTCCATGGCTACCTGCTTTGCTCCGCGTTGAGACCTAGGTGCTATTCCGCCTTCTTCGTCGAGAGTCTGGAGGGCCATTTCCTCAGTCGCCTGACTTTGAATGTTAACGTTGAGTGGGTGAAAACCAACCCCAACAGTTAGCCCCCCAGCTCGGTAGTGTTAGAGATAATAGTGTCGAGTTAAAGATGTATTGGGTATCAGCGTTAACGTTTGAAGTCATGACGTTGTTGGTATGACCACTCACACAGCAGTAGAGAGTGACTTCATACTTGAGGTTTTAAGATTTCGTAAGTATTCTGAAGGTTTCAAGACTTCCTGCTTTGTCTGCTGAAGCTGCTGCGTTTCTGCAGAATTTTTTTTTTTTTCGAAGGTTTTTAAGACTTCATATTTCCTATGGAGGTTTTAAGACTCCGTGTCCCGAATGCCGGTGGCAAGGTTTCCGCGGGTAAGGGATCCAAACACGTGTTTGCCAATGCTGTAAGCGTTTGGTTTACTGAAGGTTTTAAGACTTCGTGCTTGATTGAAGGTTTGAAGACTTCTTACTTTGCTTGCCGAAACCACTGCGTTCATCTGATTCCCGATGAGGCGGTGGTAGAGGCAAGTCTTCTGGGCATGTGCGATCGGTCCGAGGTGGCAGCTCCTCGTACCGATCCCTTCGATTGGCTTGAGGCATGGTGAAGCTGAGGTGTGTTGGTCAGACACGGGTTCTCTTGCGCTTCTTCCTTTTGAGCGCTTGCAGCTCGCTCGATGTAGCCTTGTTGTACTTTTCCTGGTCCTGCACTTTTTTGACGAGTGTCTCAAGCATATGCTTCATTTCCGTCACGTCTGCTGGGATGTTAGCGGCGTTGCGTGCAGGGTTTTCCATGGAGTTGTCTCTCTCCTCGTCGTTCCTGTGAGACAAGGATCCTTTGCTGCTGACGGTATTGTTGCCTGACATCTTCGTTGGTGGTGTTGTGAAAACCTAGCTCTTTTGTGTCAGAAATTCTCTGGTTCCCCTTAGTCGACGCCAAATTGTGGGAGGCTGAGCTATCACAATTAGATTTGTTAGGGTTCGAGAGGAAGCAGAGACTTCTAGGGTAAGCTAGGACAACAATAAATCAGAAAGAGTTTTTTGTTATTGCTTTGTAAAAGTTTGAGTACAAAGTTGTGAATCAATTTTCCCCCTGGAGGGTTTATACAAGGATGTATATATAGATTTCTAAGTCGGCTAAGCCTTCTAAGTCTTCGCGGAGTCGGTTGCATCAACGTGGGCTTCGTGTCTAGACCGGGCTTCAGGCTATGTCTATGTCGTTGGGCTGGATGCTGCGCTGGACCGTTGACGTAATCAGCAGCCAAGGAGAGGTTGTGCTCGGTCATGAGGCTGAAGTTGTGCTCGGTCATGAGGCCAAGGCCATGCTCGGTCATGAGGTCGAGGCCGTGCTTGGTCATAAGGCCGAGGCCGTGCTCGGTCATGAGGCCGAGGCCGTGCTCGGCCATGAGGCCGAGGCTGTGGTCGGCTCCGTCGTGCCGAACCTGTCTTCACTCATGAAGTCTTGTGCGGCCCTCTTCCTTGCCCAGACACCTTCCATGGCTACATGCTTTGCTCCGCGTTGAGACCTAGATGCTATTTCGCCTTCTTCATCGAGAGTTTGGAGGGCCATTTCCTCAGTCGCCTGACTTTGAATGTTAATGTTGAGTGGGTGAAAACCGACACCAACAGTTTAAATTAGGAAAAATTTTCTAATATGCCATTTGTGCCAAATAGGCTTTTCCAATATGTCATAAATTGATTTTGGTTTCAAAACCAAAATCAACCACAATCTGTATGGACATCTACTGTGCAAAGATAAAATTACCTTTAAAAATAATAACCAATTAGTTCAATGGATCATCAACTTTTTGTCCTCTGTCTTATATTTTTTGTTCTCCGTTTTATATTTGTTGTCCTCGGTCTTGTATTTCTTGTTCTCCAAGGACCACCGTCTCTGGCTATGTTCACCACCGTCTCTGACACCGTCGACCACCGTTTCTGTAACTGTCTTTGTGGTGGACATCGAAGGACAAGAAGTACAAAATGTCACCAAACTAGATGTCCATGTCAGAGGACAAAAAATACAAAATCTACCACAGAGTAGACGTTCGTGTCTTGTATTTCTTATCCTCCGATGACCACCGTCTCATCCACCGTCTTCGGCTATGTTCATCACCGTCTATAACACCGTTTTTGTCAATCTCTGTGTGGTGAACATCGAAGGAAAAGAAATATAAGACGGTTACATATTAGACGTTTGTGTTGGCAGACAATAAATACAAAATCTACCACAGCCAGAGAGAGAGAGAGTAACGCCTCGTCTGCCATCGTAGAGAAAATCCCCATTCTCTCGAGAGAAATTCCCATCTCCAAATAGGCCCCACGTCCACTCTCGGCCCATGGGCCCACCCATGTCAGACGGTCGGTGCGTTAGTTTGGGAGGCTCGAAAGTCATGTTCACTGACCCTGCAAATCACCACGCGATCTGTTCCCATGTTTTGACCTCACTCACATGGTACTGGATATGACTTTCCAGTAGGTCATCCATCTTGAAACTACTCCAGCTCAAGCACGCTTAACTTTGGAGTTCTCTCAAGATATATGACCAAAAAGATAAGTGCACTTAGGAGATATAGGTAATCAAATTAATTTTTTTAAGCTTCTCCGCATATACCGTATATACCATATATGCTCTAAAACCGGGGTTGCACAATCACCCTCACTAACAAATTGCAACGTCCTCGGTGCGTATACCAAGATCGTTACCCCGACAATCTGACTCTTCAAAAATGTCAGGGTTTGCTCTGATACTACTTGTAACGCCCCTACCGCCGTCGTAGGGGAAATCCTCATCCCCTCAAGAGAAATCCCCATCTCCCAATAGGCCCCACGTCCACTCTCGGCCCATGGGCCCACCCATGTCAAACGGTCGGTACGTTAGTCTAGGAGACTTGGAAGTCATGTTTACTGACCCTGCAAATCACTACACGATCTTTTTTCTTTTTTAACCTCACTCACACGGTACTGAAAATCACTTCCTAATAGGTCACCCATCCTGAAACTACTCCAGCTTAAGCATGCTTAACTGTGGAGTTCTCTCAAGACATGTGACCAAAAAGATAAATGCACTTTGGTGATATAGGTAGCCAAATCAATTCCTTTAAGCCTCTCCGCATATACCATATATGCTCTGAAATTGTGGTGTAACAAATGAAACTAGTCTTTTTTTTTTAATAATTAACCCGAGTTTAGTATTCCCATAAATATTGAACCCTCAACGGCTAGTTCAACGATTACCAAATACAGCAGAAAATAAGTAATTTAAAACATCTAACAACTCCGGTAAAATAATAATCCATTAAATCAAATTCCAACTTAACTCAATCTGATATTCCAAATAGCCAACAATTATTCTAGCAACCTAAACAACAAGTTTTACTAGCATAAACAATAATATAAAATTCCTAATCATCCTCTTCCTACGCTATGATTCCGCGATCACACTTTTCTTTTACCTGTAACACATAGGAAAAAGAGTTACGTTAGTATTATCACAAATACTTAGTGAGACGGTCATCCCGTCTACCGGTTACATAATAAGGAAAAAATAGAGTGCAAATTACTACGCGATCAATCAACAAGCAGCAATATTCAAATCCAGCAATAATCAAGTTCAACAATATTCCAATTCAGCAATGCAATAAGTGGTGTCGATCGATACATCACCATGGTGTCGATCGACGCTGCAATCTAAAATGCACATCTCACAACTGGGTGTTGATGGAAACCACCATATGGTGTCGATCGACACACCTATCATTAAACTCAATTATCATGACATAAGAGTGGGTGTCGATTGACACACCCTCTAGGTGTCAATCGACACTCCTTGCAGAAATCTGAATCGGGTCAAATCCTCAAGCGACTCGATTCCGTTTCAACCTACAAGGATTTCACGAAGTAACAACACAACAATCACACAGAAAGCACATGATAACAACCGCCATCATAACAAAACCAACCAAATTCACTTAATCAATAACCTAACAATCTATTCTCATAACCACGATCACGCATTCACCTTGCTATGAAGAGAAAAGGATCAAGACAACGATGAGACAGCAATGAATCATGAAATCAAACCTTCTAACCACGAGGACTCACTGACACGAGGGATTCTTTACAAAACTATGAAGAACGGATGAATCCTACGCCTCTAAAACTCTCTGAAAACGTTTTTCATATGGATTTCTTTGCAATAATCCACAAAAACACGAATTCCCTCACTCAATCTCTATTTTCTCTGCCTAAACTCGACGACCACGAACAGAGAGAGTTTATATAGGTGAGCCCTAGAGTTCAATTTCTTAAACCGAGCCAAACCGGGTGATTAAAAATCAAACTAGAAAACAACCCAGAACTTGGTGTCGATCGATGCCACCCCCTGGTGTCGATCGACACCCTTACCAAAATATTATATTTTGGTTTCGAGATGTTACAATTCTTTCCCACCACTCTGGATTCGTCCTCGAATCCCGACAAACCGTCTATCAAAAACCAAAACTTAACCCAAAACCGGTCAATACTACTCGAGATCACTACACACAAACTCTACACCCACAAAACCGCCTATAAAAGGCCACAAACTCCTGGCCCATAGCCAAATACCACTCGAGACCAACACAATGATCCTAGAGGTTTATATCCAGTCTTATGCTTACGACTACATCTCCAGACATTTATTACTCTTAACTCATTCACACCTCTCTCACTAGTAGGAACATAATCCTTTGAGCAATTGGTAGCACATGGACCACTGTTCCAACACACACACACTAGGAAACAATATATCCGAGAACATTATCTCCTCCGAGACAATATAAACCTGCAAAGCTCTCAACAAAGCAACCTTCTTCCAGCGCAGCACCTTAACTCTCCTCTCAAGAATCCTTAAAGACCTCGCCGGCACAGACAAAACTAGCTGAAGATCCCAAAAATCTTAGCCACTACTCCTCCGAGGTACGCAAGCACTTCCTCAACATTGATACCTGAAACATTTTAAGAACTGCCTTCATAAACGGAGGTAACTCAACTGATAAACAACCGGTTTATGAAAGTGACTTGTAACGCCCCTACCGCCGTCGTAGGGGAAATCCTCATCTCTCGAGAGAAATCCTCATCCCCAATGGGCCTCACGTCCACTCTCGGCCCCATGGGCCCACCCATGTCAGACGGTCGGTGCGTTAGTCCGGGAAGCTCAGAAGTCATGTTTACTGACCCTGCAAATCACCAAGCGATCTTTTCTCGTGTCTTGACCTCACTCACACGATACTGAAAATCACTTCCCAATAGGTCACCCATCCTGAAACTACTCTAGCTTAGCACGCTTAACTCTGAAGTTCTCTCAAGATCTGTGACCGAAAAGATAAGTGCACTTTGGTGATATAGGTAGCCAAATCAACTCCTTTAAGCATCTCCGCATATATCGCATATACTATATATGCTTTGAAATCGGGGTGTCACAATCACCCCCACTAGTAGATCGCAACGTTTTCATTGCGCATACCAAGATCGTTACCCCGATAATCTGACTCTTCGCTCTGATACCACTTGTAACGCCTCGACCGCCGTCGTAGGGGAAATCCTCATCCCCTCGAGAGAAATCCTCATCTCCTAATAGGCCCCACGTCTCTCGACCCATGGGCCCACCCATGTCAGACGGTCGATGCGTTAGTCCGGGAGGCTCGGAAGTCATGTTTACTAACTTTGCAAATCACCACGCGATCTTTTCTCTTGTTTTGACCTCACTCACACGGTACTGGAAATAACTTTCCAGTAGGTCATCCATCTTGAAACTACTCCAGCTCAAACATGCTTAAATAAGTGTACTTTGGTAATATAGGTAGTCAAGTCAATTCTTTTAAGCCTCTCCGTATATGTCATATATGCTCTGAAACTGAGGTGGCAAAGAGAGAGAAAAAAAGAGAAAGAGAAAGATTTTGGTTTCAAGAAAGAGAAAAAGGGAAAAAATGAATGGAGAAAGAAAGAAAGAGGAAAAAAAGAATAATGGATAAAATTATAATTTGATACTCACTTAAATGATAAAAAGTGACGGATTTTATAAGGAGAGTTGGATTATGTATGGCATATTTTATTTTATTTTGAATGGCCAAGGGAGTTCCCTCGGATTTTATTAAAAATAACAACGTCTACAAACGAATCCGTAATTTACGGCGGATTTTGTAATAAATTGACGGAATCAATTTCTGATATGGTGTTAAGAAGGGGGGTTGTAATCTCGATGGTGCTCATTTAATCTACATGGTGTTGGTGGGTTGAAAAAGTCACCAACACCATGTAGTCCCAGTTGTACCAGTTGTCTCAGTTGTACCAGTTGTACCAGTTGTCCCAGCTGTACTAGTTGCTCCCCCCAGTTGTACCAGTTGTCCAAGTTGTACTAGTTGCCAGTTGTCCCAGTTGTACCAGTTGTTCCCAAAAAACCCTCCAGTTGTACCAGTTGTACCGCACGGGGGAGGATTCGAACCCCGGTCGCGTGTCACACGCGGGTGCGCGAACCTCTGGGCTAGCGTGTTTTTCTCGTTATGTTTAGTGTGTTAATTATATTTAACCACATATGTGCCAGATCAAAAAAAAAAAAATTTATTTTTTCAACACCATTTGAGATTACAATCCTCCTTCCCAACACCATATGAGATTTTGACTCAAATTGACGTCGTGACAAAAATAAAATAAAAATTGCCCACTATCCAGGTCGCTTGTTCTGAGTTATATGGTCAATGGTCTTCTCTCTCTCTCTCACTCTCTGTCTATTGTTGGTTTTGCTTAGTGCTTTGTTCCTTAATTGCTTCTCTGTACAAATCTCTCAGATCCATCGATCATGGTGGCCTCCGTCGAGTCCTCGCCGCAAGTCTTCATCAATTTCCGAGGGGAAGAACTGCGAAATGGTTTCGTCAGCTATCTGGTGGAGGACTTGAAAACGGATGGAATCAACGTTTACATCGACGAAGACGAACGTAGAGGTAATGATCTCACCACCCTCTTTGACAGAATCGAGAAGTCGAAGGTCGCGCTCGCCATCTTCTCAAGCCAGTATTCGGAGTCAAAGTGGTGCTTGGACGAGCTGGTGAGGATCAACGAGTGCGCTGGTAAACTTGTCGCCATTCCGATCTTTTACAAGATTGATACAAATGATGTGAAGAAACTCAAAGGAGTGTTCGGTGACAATTTTGGGAAATTGGCTAAGGATCACAATGGTGAAACGATGGATAAGTGGAAAAAAGCTTTGAAGGATGTTTCAAGCAACTTCGGCATCACAATAAACGAAACGAGGTACATAAATAAGATAGAAAGGCCACTGGGGCAATTTGATTGTGTGAATCATTACAAACCTTTATATAAGTCCCAAAGCGCGATACAACTAAAATGAAATATTTTATTCCTCTCTTCACAGAAAAATGGTCATTTTGTTGTACGCTTATAGATTTTAACTTTTGCTTGCAGGAAAGAAACTGAATACATCAGAGACATTATATGGCGAGTGATGGAGGTACTAAGTGACATTTCGAAAAATCTGGAAACGGCTGAAGATCCTGGTGCAGGAGATGAAGAAACGGCTGAAGTAGCTGCTCCTGACTCGGTTTCTTCTCTGTTCGGCATAGAAACGCATATTAACCAATTTAAAGAGATGTTGAATTCTAATCGAGACCGTACTTTTACCATTGGTGTTGTTGGGATGCCAGGTATTGGTAAGACCACCTTGACAGAGAAGTTGTATGAAAAGTTTCAATACAGCTTCGCACGCAAAGCTTTTCTTCCTAATGTCCGGGACTTGTGTAAAAAGGGTACAATAGGTCAGAGCATTCTCACGAGTGAGTTGTTGAGGAAGGAAGATGTGATCCAACAAGTCCCTTACATGTCGTCTGAATCCCTGAAGGCACTCTTACTCGATAAAAAATGTCTCATTGTTCTTGATAATGTTAGTGACAAGATACAGATAGAGGTTCTTCTTGGCGAGTGCGAATGGATTACGAAAGGTAGCTTAATCATTATCACAACGAGTGACAGGTCGGTGATCAAAGGCAAGGTTGATGAAACATATGAGGTCCGGAGATTGAGTGGCCATGACAGCTTGCAGTGCTTCAGCTATTATGCCTTTAGTGGTCACATCTGCAACCTTGAGGGAAATTTCATGAATCTTTGTAATGAGTTTGTGGATTACGCCAAAGGCAACCCATTTGTTCTCAAGATATTAGGTGGGGAGCTTAAAGGAAAAAATGAGACTCAGTGGAAAGACACACTTTGCAAGCTAGCACAAAGTCCCAATAAGACTATAAAAGGTGCCTTGGAGGTTAGCTACAATGAACTAGGCCAGCTTCAAAAAGACGTGTTTCTCGATGTCGCTTGTTTCTTTAGATCAGGGGATGAGTATTACGTGAGGTCTTTAGTGGAGTCTTGTGAAAATGAGTCCATTGATGCTGTGAGTGAAATAAAGGAACTTGCCAGCAAATTCTTGATAAACATTTCTGGTGGACGAGTGGAGATGCATGATTTGCTGTATACATTTGGCCAGGAACTTGGTTCAGCAAAATCGTGTAGGGTGTTGGACCAGAAAGGCTTTGTTGATGCCCTGAAGAACACAGCGGTAAGATAAACCGTTGAACTGTTTGATATCGTATGTAACAAAATTTGGAGTTCTCATTTTTTCATGATAAACTAGAAGCTCACTTAGCCCTCGACTGTTTTAATATACTTCAACTTACTAATTTGTTGTCTTTTAACTGGTCAAGCAGGGACAAGGCATTGTGAGAGGCATTTTTCTCGACATGTCTAAACTGAAGAATGAACTTCTTTTGGACAAATATATCTTCACTAAGATGTGTAATCTTAGGTACCTCAAATTCTACAATTCTCGTTGTCATCGGGAATGCGAAGCTGACTACAAACTTAACATCCCTGATGGACTTAAGTGTTCGTTGAATGAGATTCGATATCTCTACTGGCTGAAATTCCCTTTGAAGAACCTTCCAGAAAACTTCAACCCCGAGAATCTTACCGACCTTAACCTGCCTTACAGCAAAATTGAAGAGGTCTGGCTTGGTGTTAAGGTGTGTCTCTTTTTAAGTTTGTTTTCAATGTTATGCCTTTATTAGCTTACTAGATTAGACTTGCTTATTTTTTTGTGACTGTCGTTGCAGAAAACACCGAAGTTAAAGTGGGTTGATCTTAGCTACTCAAGCAACTTACGCAATCTGTCAGGGTTGCTAACTGCTGAAAGTCTCCAAAGATTGAATCTTGAAGGCTGCAAGAGCTTGAAGGAGCTGCCCAAGGGCATGGAACGCATGAAAAGTCTTATTTTCCTCAACATGAGAGGATGCACGAGTCTCCGGGTTCTTCCAGAAATGAATCTGATCTCTTTGAAAACTCTCATCCTCACTAACTGCTCAAGTCTTCAGGAATTCCGGGTCATTTCAGATTATCTAGAAACTCTACACTTAGATGGAACTGAAATTGTTCAACTTCCTACAAACATGGGGAAGCTCCAGAGACTGATCGTATTGAACTTGAAAGACTGCAAAATGTTGAGGGCGGTTCCAGAATGCCTGGAGAAGCTGAAAGCTCTGCAAGAACTGGTGCTATCTGGTTGTTCAAAACTCGAGTTCTTTCCAATTACCATTAAAAACATGAAATGCTTGCAGATTTTGTTGCTTGATGGGACAGAAATTACAGACATGAAGCAGATATTGCAGTTCAACAGCTCAAGAGTGGAAGATTTATCCTCACTGCGACGTCTATGCTTAAGCGGGAACAATATGATTAGCAATCTGCAAATCGACATCAGTCGACTACATCAACTGAAATTTCTTGACCTGAAGTATTGCAAGAATCTCATATCAATTCCATTGCTCCCGCCAAATCTAGAGATCTTAGATGCACATGGCTGCGAGAAGCTGAAAACAGTTGCGTCGCCTATGGCCGGTCTTAAGCTTATGGAGCAGGTTCAGTCTAAATTCATTTTCACCAACTGCAACAATCTGGAAGAAGCTGCAAAGAATAGCATCACGTCGTATGCTCAAAGGAAAAGCCAGCTTGATGCAGTTAGATGCTATAAGGAGGTCTCATTCCTCTCTCTTTATCTAATCAAATCTCTTTAACAACAGTTTATGATTTTTCTCTGTTTTGGGGTTACTTTTTCAGGGAAATGTTTCAGAACCTTTCCTCATCACTTCCTTTAACAGTTTCATGATTTTGTGTTACTTTGGCAGGGAAGTGTGTCTGAACCTTTCTTCATAACTTCCTTTCGTGGAAGCGAAGTACCTTCATGGTTTAAACATCGCGGAATCGGATCCAAGTTAAAGCTGGAGTTTCCCCCACATTGGTGTGACAATGATAGACATCGAGACAACAGGCTTTCAACAATAGTTGTATGCGCTGTTGTCATGTTCCCTTGCCCTCAAGTTGAAATCAACCGTTTCTCAATAAAATGCACTTATGAGTTCAAAAACAAAACTGAGACATGCATCAGTTTCAGTTGCATTCTTGGTGGAGGTTGGATTGAACCGCGAAAGATTGATTCGGAACATGTGTTTATCGGTTACACCAGTTCGTCACACTTAACAAAACATCTAGAAGGGTCGTCGTTGCATTTGCGAGGCCATCATGAATGTGTTCCTCCAGAGGCTTCTATCGAATTCAAAGTGAGAGATGGAGCAGGTGTGATTGTGAACTGTGGTTTAAGCTTGGGGTACGAGGAACCAAACCATGTCATTGTTGAAGATAACCGTAATGAAACTTCTTCAAGAATAGATGGGTCAATGGGAGAGAGTCTATTGCTAAGCTGCACGGAATCAGAAATAGGTACGCGGAAGCGCAAGCGCAAGAGTAAGAGCAAGAGCAAGGAAGCGCGGAAGCGGGTTTTAGAAAAATAATAGAAAGCGTGTACTGGTTGAGTTTCTACAGTTTAACTCAACTTGCAGGGACTCAACGGCAATATATGCTGGTATATCTCTTCTTAACATTTCCCTCGCAATATAATTTCTTCGTATGTTGGTTGAACATTAGCAAAGTTTTCATCTCCATGCAAGAACTCAGAGATATTGTAAATGACCAGTTACTGGAAGTGTCTGTAGTCTTATAAAGCCCGTGTATATCAACTACTACTGCTTCAGGATTGTAGTAAAGCATCTCTCAGGTGTTGAAAGATGGAGCCTTCATGCCGCAAAATGGAATTCAACACCGTTGACGTAAGATCTTGGACTATCTGATTTATCTGCATGCCAAACGTTCCCATCAGTGATTATGTTATTTTGCTAGAAAGAATCTACGTCTACAAGAAAACAGGCGGTTTTCTGACGGCCAAATCCGTCTGAAATCCGTCGGGATACCCTCTATTCCGACGGATTACAGACGGAATTTGTCCGTCAGTTCTATCGCGTCAGAAAATACAAATCCGTCAGGATCCCGTCTGAGTATCCTGACGGTTGTATACAAATTCATCCTTGTTTTGGTTTACACTAGGATTGTTCACTTTTCTTTGGATTTTTGGTTGAGACCTTGTTTTGAAACCTTAAGATTTACTCTCTCGTTCTTTGAGACATTTCTTTATCAAGTAGAATCTCTGTCTTTTGGGATAAACCTTAACATTATTATACATTCTAAATTCATGTCTTCAGGTTTTGATTTCTTTTTCATTAACCTTTGGTTGAATTTGGTCTACACTAAGATCTTAGTTTGTCTGAAATATTTTCCAGTCTTCCTTAAGATGCACTGACTTGCTGATGAATTCACGGTTTAACTTGCAGTCATTTTCTAGCAGTTTGTATATAGCAACTCGGCAGCTAGTAATCCGATGCTACGGATCATATTTTTGTCAATTTTTAGAGAAACAGTCTCCTTTGACATTGCTAGACAAATCCTAAAACAAATCGAGTCTTGACTCTTGAGTAAATGTGATGATTACAAGAGATTAAGCTGTTCTGAGAGAGAGCGATCGTAACATCACGATATTCGATCTGTTACAATATCTATCAACGGTAGTTTTTTTGGCTGTCTACTCCAACCGCAGTGGTACAATTAGTCACGCACAGAGCTTTCTTAATTGAATCGAAACACTTCTACGGAATGTCAAATTAATGACAATAACTAAATGTACTACAAGCACATATTTGAACACGTGATATAATCACACCATGATTAATCTGCCTCGCTTCTCTGATTCTTCTCCCACTTCTCTTTGTTTGTCTCTATCTTGCTGCCTGCCTGCCTGCAAGTTCCCGTGTTTAGCTTCGTCAACTTCATCTGCTACTTTTTTCTGAAACTTTCATTGCTTCCATGAATATGATGGGCTCTCATCCGTTTGAGCAGTATTTGAGATACAGTTCCTGGAGATTAATGGCAATCTCAATAAAGCAGGGAAGCTCCACTAACCTTGAGCACCTCAGAAACATTGTCGGCTTCTCGATAGAACAAATTAAAAATGTTCCTCCCACACCCTGCACAAAAAAAAAAACAGTAATTAAGCTTCAGAATGTGAAACATCGAAGAATTCACGGATATTCAACCGTAGCTGAACTAAAATACTCACCATTATCATCTACTATTTGAAGAAATAAGGACACAGAATGTTCTTTGTTTTGTATACCCTCTAGGATAAATAAATTCCCTCGCATTGTGCCCCTAACCTCAATATGCCTGGATCCTGAGTTGCCGCTAAAAGTAACAATAGGCAAGTTATTGTCTTCATCGAGATCTATAGACATGAGACTGGTGGAATCACTAATGGAGGAAGATAGCTCCATCAAACTTGAGCATCCGGTGAGATATAATTCTTTGAGATTTGTGGTGTTCTCAATCGATAAGGGGAGCTCCAACAACCTTGAACAATATTCAAGATCCATTATTTCGAGATTAGCGACATTCTCAATAGAAGAGGGGAATTCCACAAGACTGGAACATCCAGTAAGACACAGTTAATTTATAGACTAGGCCAGCTTCAAAAAGATGTGTTTCTAGATGTAGCGTGTTTCTTTAGTTGAGTCTTGTGACAATGAGGTCATTGATGCTATGAGTTCAAATACAAAAGTGAGAGAGGCAGAAATTTCAGTTGCATTCTCGGTGGAGTTGGTGCTATGAGTTCATGAGTGTGTTCCTCCAGAGGCTTCTATCGAATTCAAAGTGAGAGATGGAGCAGGTGAGATTGTGAATTGTGGTTTAAGTCTGGTGTACGAGGAACCAAACCATGTCGTTATTGAAGGGAATGGTAATGAAACTTCTTCAAGAACAGATTTGTCCATTGTAGAGAGCATAGTGAGCTTTGCAGCTGGGTTTTTGTCCATTGTTTTGAGGTTTCCATGGGTAGGTGTCTTATTCTTTTTTGTTTATGGGTTTGCTAGATTTTTTCGTTAAATGTAACTTGTATTTTTGCTCATTAGTAAGTGAATAATATCTGTTTGTATACAGAAAAGTAAATCAAAAGAAATAGTTTTCTTACAGTTGACCAGAAATCCGGAAAATATTTCTTTGTCTCAGTTTAAAACTAAAGAGAGACCTTAAAGTCCTCAACTATTTCTGTGTATGATTTGTAAGTACTTGGCCATTCTCGAGGATTTTTCATGCCTACACACAGTGCAAGTCAACATTTGATAAAAATTTGTTTCTATAGTTATATGAACCAGTAAAAGAAAAGTCAAACAAATAAAAAGTTCATCTTAATCTGGTTTAAAGAACCTTTAGTTAACAAAAATAACTCTTTCTCGTGAAGTCCCAATTAATGATGGCCAAAAATACAAGTTACATTTAACGAAAAAGCCTAGCAAACCCAAAAACAAAAAAGAATACGACACCTAGCCATGGAAACCTCAAAACAAGGGACAAAAACCAAGCAGCAAAGCTCAATATACTCTCTCCCATCGACAAATCTTTTCTTGAAGAGGTTCCGTTACAGTTACCTTCAATCACGACATGGTTTGGTTCCTCGTACACCAAACTTAAACCACAGTTCATGTGAAGAATGAAATACTTGCTGACCAAGTCTTACCATTTCAAGTTAATCAAGCCGAATGTTATCAAGTCTTACTGAAGGTAAAAGTAAGTTTACTAAAGGTAAGATTATCCTTTTGAAGCACATGATGGAAAACAGCTACAAGGCTTGAAAGGGCAACGTACACATTTGTCCATTTGTGTCTCCAATTGTGCAACGGCTTGATTGTTCTTCATGGTACGAATAAAGCAAAAAGGGAATCGCAATCATTGTCGTTTGGATTGCTGCGTCTGCGTTTGCTTTAGGTCAGACATTGAGCAGAAAAGTATTCTCATATATAAAGAATACTAAGAAGAGATGAGAGAGTAACGGATTGATAGAGAGTTAAGAGAAAACTTGTATTAGTATAAGCTTTGTTTACAGTTTTCTCTAAGGCATAGATTAGATTGAGTGTTATTCTAAGTACTAGTGAAGGGTATTAGGGTGGAACACTAATCTTATCTATTGTAACTTTATCAAATCTAGTGGATTCCGAGTATAAGACTCGGCGAGAAGTAGCTACCCTTGTTAACGGGAGTGAACTCGTTAAGTGTGTTGTGTTCTTGCATTTACATTTGCTTACAACACTCTCTTCTCTCTACAAACTCTCTAAGATCTTATTACAACTCAAAAGACTCTGTTTTGTTCGGTTGCTTGTTCTGTTCTTGAGGATAATCCATTGGTAGCGTTCTTGTGGGAAATCCATTGCTTTCTTCTGTTTGTATCCTCTATTCCTTGGTTTGTTGGTTTTTGTTTGATAGGAAAGTCGACTCCTTTCAGGTGCTCAAAACTTAACAGTTCACAATCTCACCTAATCCATCTCTCACATTGAATTCGACTGAAGCCTCTGTATAGGAACACATTTCTGTAGCGACCCTTCTACATGATTTGTTATGTGTGAGCAACTGGTGTAACCGATAAACACATGGTCCGAATCAATCTTGTACAACTGGTGTTCTTCCAGATTGTTGCAGTTGGTGAATATGAATTTAGACTGAACCTGCTCCATAAGCTTAAGAACGGCCATAGGCGACGCAACTGTTTTCAGCTTCTCGCAGCCATGTGCATCCAAGATCTCTAGATTTGGCGGAAGCAAAGGGATTGATGTGAGATTCTTGCAGTACTTCAGGTCAAGGAATTTTAGATGATGTAGTCGACTGATGTCGATTTGCAGATTGCTAATCATATTGTTCCCGCTTAAGCATAGACGTCGCAATGAGGATAAGTCTTCCACTCTTGAGCTGTTGAACTGCAATATCTGTGGCATGTCTGTGATTCTTGTCCCATCAAGCAATAAAATCTGCAAGCATTTCATGTTTTCAATGGGAATTGGAAAAGACTCGAGTTTTAAACAGCCAGATAGCACCAGTTCTTGCAGAGCTTTCAGCTTCCCCAGGCATTCTGGAACTGCCCTCAACCTTTCGCACTCTTTCAAGTTCAGCACAATCAGTCTCTGGAGCTTCACCATGTTTGTAGGAAGTTGAACAATTGCAGTTCCATCTAAGTGTAGAGTTTCTAGATTATCCGAAATTACCCGGAATTCCTTAAGGCTTGAGCATTTGGTGAGGATGAGAGTTTTCAAAGAGATCAGATTCATATGTGGAAGAACCTGGAGACTCGTGCAACCTCTCATGTTGAGGAAAACAAGACATTTCATACGTTTCATCTCCTGGGGCAACTCCTGCAAGCTCGTGCAGCCTTCAAGATTCAATCTTTGGAGACTTTCAGCATTTTGTAACCATGATAACTTGCATAACTTGCTCGAGTGGCTAAGATCAATCCACTTTAATTTTGGTGTATCCTGAAATGAACAGTCAGAGAAAAACTAATAAGAGACTCTAATCTAGTAACCATAACGGTGAAAACTAACTTAAACAGATACACACCTTAACACCATCCCAAACCTCTTCGATCTCGCTGTAAGGCAGGTTCAGGTCGGCAAAATTCTTGGGGTTGAAGTCTTTTGGAAGCTTCTTCAAAGGAAATTTCAGCCAATAAAGATATCGTAACTCATCCAACGAAAACTCAAGACCCTCAGGGAAGTTTAGTTTACAATCAGCTTCGCATTCCCGATGGCAGCTCGAATTATAAAATTTGAGGTACCTAAGATTACGCATCCCGCTGAAGGTACATTTATCTAAAGGAAGTTTCTTCTTCAGTTCAGACATTTCGAGAAAAACACCTCTCACATTCTCTGCTCCCTGCTTAACCAGTTAAAGACAAATAAGTTAGCAAATACTATAAGTTTCTTGCTACACTCTCTATTAAACAGTTCGAAAGTTTATCTTACCGCTCTTTTCTTTAATGCACCTGTAACACCTTTATGGTTCCACAGCCTACGCGACCCCTGTGAACCAAGTTCCTTGCCAAATGTATAAAGTAAATCATGCATCTCGTCCGCCAGAGATGTTTATCAAGAATTTACTGGCAAGAACTTTTATCTCACTCACATTGTCACAAGAATCCACTAAACACCTCACGTAATACTCATCTCCTGATCTAAAGAAACAAGCGACATCGACAAACACATCTTTTTGAAGCTGGCTTAGTCCATCATAGCTTATCTGCAAGACATCTTGTATAGTCTTATTAGGACTTTGTGCCAGCTCGAAAACCTTTTCTTCCCATTGAGTCTCGTCTTTTTCATTAAGCTCCATGAAATTTCCTTTTGGAGGACAGAGCTTACCATTAAAGGCAAAATAGCTGAAGTACTGAACGCTGTCTCTGCCAGTCAGTCTCGGGACCTCATATGTGTCATCAACCATCCCATCGATCACCGATCTGTCGCTAGTCGTGATAAAGATTAAGCTACCTTTCTTAATCCAGTCGCATTCGCCAAGAAGAACTTCGATCTGTTTCTTGTCACTCACATTATCAAGAATAACAAGAGACTTCTTACTGAGTAGGATTGCCTTCAAGGATTCAGGCGACATGTCAGTGACTTCTTGGTTCTCGTCTTCATCCTTCAACAACTCTCTCATGAGAATGTTTCGATCCACGACGCAGTCTTTCCACATTTTGCGGACATCATGAATCAATTAGGTTAAACCTTGACATCGTTATGCATTTAAAGTTTCTTTTATCAGGTTTTGATTTCTTTTTCATTTACCTTTGGTTCAAGTAGAATCTAGCAGTGTACTATAGTGATGTAGTGCACCTTATGGCTAAGCCCATATTTGAAACACGAATTGGCTGTTTCTGTTATACTGGGTCTCGGGTTAGCAAAGTTATACAACTTTACTTAGAAAACAGTTTTTTTTCCTTTGCTGGCCTGTATAATTCAAACTCCATAGTTATGTGTATGCCAATACTTGATAAATTTTTGTTTCAATAGTTATTTAAAACAAAATAAGAAAAACAAATAAACACAAAGTTCATAGAAGTGAAGAACCTTAGTTAACCAGGATTACTTTCCGAGTTTCAGGTGAAGTCACAAATTTCAGGGTATAAAATTTTACTTTCCATATACAAAACAGATAATTAGTAACTTAATAATGCCCAAAAATACAAGTGATTGAATGAAAAAATCTAGCAAACAAAAACCGAGCAGCAAAGCTCACTATACTCTCTCCAATCGACAAATCTCTTTTGAAGAAGTTTCATTATCCTTCTCGTACACCAAACTTAAACCACAATTCACAATCTCACCTGCTCCATCTCTCACTTTGAATTCAATAGAAGCCTCTGGAGGAACACATTCATGATTGTCTTTAGAATGCACCGACCCTTCTAGATGTTTTGTTATGTGTGTCGAACTGGTGTAACCGATAAACACATGTTCCGAATCAATCTTGCGCGGTTCGATCCAACCTCCACCAAGAATGCAACTGAAACTTATGCTTGTCTCAGTTTTGTTTTTGAACTCATAAGTGCACTCTATTGAGAAACGGTTAATTTCATCTTGAGTGGAGTGGAACATGACAACCGCGCATAGAACTATTGTTGAAAGCTTATTTTCACACCAATGTGGCGGAAATTCCAGCTTTAACTTCGATCCAATTTTGCGATGTTTGAACCATGAAGGTACTTCACTTCCTGGAAAGGAAGTGATGAGGAAAGGTTCTGAAACATTTTCCTGCAAAAGTAACACAAAAGCAGTCAAACATCATAAACTGTTGTTAAAGTGATTAGAATATATAAAGTGAGAGGAATGAGACCTCTTTATAGCATCTAACTGCCTCTAGCTGGCTTTTCCTTTGAGCATACGATGTGATGCTATTCTTTGCAACTTCTTCCAGATTGTTGCAGTTGGTGAATATGAATTTAGACTGAACCTGCTCCATAAGCTTAAGAAGAGCCATAGGCGACGCGACTGTTTTCAGTTTGTCGCAGCCATGTGCATCCAAGATCTCTAGATTTGGCGGAAGCAAAGGGATTGATGTGAGATTCTTGCAGTACTTCAGGTCAATGAATTTCAGATGATGTAGTCGACTGATGTCGATTTGTAGATTGCTAATCATATTGTTCCCGCTTAAGCATAGACGTCGCAATGAGCATAAGTCTTCCACTCTTGAGCTGTTGAACTGCAATATCTGTGGCATGTCTGTAATTTTTGTCCCATCAAGCAATAAAATCTGCAAGCATTTCATGTTTTCAATGGTAATTGGAAAAGACTCGAGCTTTGAACAACCAGATAGCACCAGTTCTTGCAGAGCTTTCAGCATCTCCAGACATTCTGGAGCCGACACCAATTTTTTGCAGTCTTTCAAGTTCAAAACAATCAGTCTCTGGAGCTTGTCCATGTTTGTAGGAAGTTGAATAATTGCAGTTCCATCTAAGTGTAGAGTTTCTAGATTATCCGAAATCACCTGAAATTCCTGAAGACTTTCGCAGTTGGTGAGGATGAGAGTTTTTAAAGAGATCAGATTCATT
Organism: Draba incana; assembly: GCA_963576765.1. Taxonomy (NCBI): domain Eukaryota; kingdom Viridiplantae; phylum Streptophyta; class Magnoliopsida; order Brassicales; family Brassicaceae; genus Draba; species Draba incana. The sequence continues at coordinate 4,040,570 of OY755212.1, read as the reverse complement.
TCTGGAAGAACCCGGAGACTCGTGCATCCTCTCATGTTGAGGAAAATAAGACTTTTCATGCGTTCCATGTCCTGGGGCAGCTCCTTCAAGCTTGTGCAGCCTTCAAGATTCAATCTTTGGAGACTTTCAGCAGTTAGCAACCCTGACAGATTGCGTAACTTGCTTGAGTAGCTAAGATCAACCCACTTTAACTTCGGTGTATTCTGCAATGACCAGTCACTCAAACTAAGCAAGTCTAATCTAGTAAGCTAATAAAAGCACAACAGTGAAAACTAACTTAAACAGAGACACACCTTAACACCAAGCCAGACCTCTTCAATCTTGCTGTAAGGCAGGTTAAGGTCAGTAAGATTCTTGGGGTTGAAGTCTTCTGGAAGGTTCTTCAGAGGGAATTTCAGCCAGTAGAGATACCGTATCTCATCCAACGGAAGCTCAAGTCCATCAGGGAGGTTTAGTTTGCAGTCAGCTTCGCATTCCCGATGACAACGAGAATTATAGATCTTGAGGTACCTAAGATTATGCATCTTAGTGAAGGCACAATTATCCAAAGGAAGTTCATCCTTCAGTTCAGACATGTCGAGAAAAATACCTCTCACACTCTCTGCTCCCTGCTTGACCAGTTAAAGACAATAACAATAAGTTAGTATGTTGGAGTTTCCAGTTTATCATGAAAATGGGAACTCCAAATTTTGCTACACGAGATTAAAACAGTTCGAAGGAATATTTTTACCGCTGGTTTCTTCAGCGCATCATCAACTCCTTCATGGCTCCACACCCTACACGACCCTTGTGAACCAAGCTCCTTGCCAAATGTGTACAGCAAATCGTGCATCTCCACTCGTCCACCAGATATGTTTACCAAGAATTTACTGGCAAGATCCTTTATTTCACTCACAGCATCAATGGACTCATTGTCACAAGACTCCACTAAACACTTCACGTAGTACTCATCCCCTGATCTAAAGAAACACGCTACATCAAGCAACACATCTTTTTGATGCAAATTTAGTTCATCGTAGCTTAGCTGCAAGACGGCTTGCATCTTCTTACTGGAACTTTGTGCTAGTTTGCGAAGTGTCTCCTCCCAGTAAGCTTGGTTTTTCCCTTTAAGCTCCCCACCTAATATCTTGAGAACTAATGGGTTGCCTTTGGCGTAATCCGCAAACTCTTTAGAAAGATTCATGAACCTTCCCTTCAGATTACCACCACAGGCATAATAGCTGAAGCACTGCAAGCTGTCTCTGCCACTCAATCTCAGGACCTCATATGTGTCATCAACCTTGCCTTCGATCACCGACCTGTCACTCGTCGTGATAATGATTAAGCTACCTTTCTTAATCCAGTCGCGTTCGCCAAGAAGAACATCTATCTGTTTCTTATCATTCACATTATCAAGAACAATAAGACATTTCTTCTTGAATAGGAGTGTCTTCAAGGATTCAGGCGACATGTAAGGGACTTCTTGAATCACATCTTCCTCTCTCAACAGCTCTCTCGAAAGAATGTTTGGACCGATCCACATTTTACGGACATTTGGAAGAAAAGCTTTGCGCACGAACTTGCGTTCAAACCTTTCATACAGCTTCTCCGTCAAGGTTGTCTTACCAATACCTGGCATCCCAACAACACCAATGGTAAGAGTACGGTCGCAGGCAGAATCGAACATCTCTTTAAAGTGCCTAATACGTGTTTCTATCCCAAACAGAGAAGGAGCCGAATCAGGAGCCTCTGACTCAACCGTTTCTTCATCTCCTGCACCAGCATTTTCAATGGGAATTTCAGTTTCCAGATGTGTCGAAAAAAGAGTTAGCTGTTTCATCACTTCCCCTACCATATCATTGATGAAATCACTTTCTTTGCTGCAAAAAGTGAAAAAGAACCAATCAGAATCCTTGTTAGCCAAACAAAGTTACAACTACTAAGGAATCATAGATTTTTAACGCAAAACCAATTGCAATGTGAGACATTTTAACATTCACAAACAACCGTGATTTTTTGGGAGTATTAAGAACCAAACAATTATGTCACTGTTTGAAAATGCTTACCAGCGTGCCATTGTTTTTATTTTTAGTATTCCGAAAATACCCTTAATTGAAATTAACCAAATTTCTCTCTTCTACAGCAAAACAAAATTTAATGGCGTCGTCGATCTCAATCTTTGCCGTCCTCGCCATCCTCGATCTCGCCGTCATCGATCTCGTGCGTCATCGATCTCGCCGTCCTCGCCGTCGTCGATCTCGCCTTCCTCGCCGTCGTCGATCTCGCCGTCTTCGTCCGTCATCGATCTCGCCGTCGTTGTTCGTCATCGATCTCGCCGTCATCGTCGTTGCTAAATTAGGGTTACAGAAAAAACTCTCGAGGAAGAAAATGGTTAAAATTACAACTTTGCCATTCATTAAAAAAATAGAAAAAGAACAATTTTGACTCGAACCATCGACGTGAGGGCGTTTATACACGTGTCAATCCACTGAGCCACATTAATTTACTGCGTTGTTGTTGACGAAAAATGTGGATCTGAGATTAGATCGAACAGATTTAGGAAAAAAGAAGAAGAAGAAGAAGTAGTAGTAGAAGAAGATTATATCTCAAAAGAAAATTCAAATACAAACGACTGTAAATTTTCGAGTTTGGGTTAACTATTATGCATTTAAGGTATAGATTTTGGGGAGGGGGAAGGGGGTAGGATTTTGCCTTTACATTATAAAACTGTTAAAATAATCTTATAAAACTGTAAAAAAATTATAACGTTTTTAAAAGGTTTAGTAAAAATGTTAAAAAACCTTATAAAACTATTTAAAAACCGTGTAAAACTGTTTATAAGGTTTTTGTAAAGTTTTATAAGGTTTTTAAACAGTTTTATAAGGTTTTTTTACAGTTTTATAAAGCCTTATAAAAACCTTATAAAACCTTTCAAACCTTATAAAACTACAATTATAAAGTTTTTAAAAGGTTTAGTAAAACTGTTAAAAAAACCTTATAAAACTATTTAAAAACCGTGTAAAACAGTTTATAAGGTTTTTGTAAGGTTTTATAAGGTTATTGTAAAGTTTTATAAGGTTTTTTTACACATTTATAAAGTCTTATAAAAATCTTATAAACCTTTTAAAACCTTATAAACCTTTTAAAAACCTTATAAAACTTTACAAAAACCTTATAAATTATTAAACTGTTTAGTTTTTAAGAACATGTAAAAAAGTCTTATAAAACTGTTTAAAAACCTTATAAAAACGGGAAAACCCTAAAAATATCAAAAAGCCAGATCTGACCCAGAAAATCACCAAAACCCAGATCTGACCAAAAAAATCACAAAAACTCAGATCTAAATCATAATCGAATCAAAAGTTCAAATTTGTCACCAAAATCGATTTTTTTAAAAAAAATTCATGGATTAAACATGTTCTTCTTCTTCGTCTTCTTCTTCTTCTTCTTCGTCTTCTTCGTCTTCTTCTTCTCCGTCTTCGTCTTCTTCTTCTTCTTCTTCCAATCCAGGAAATCATAATCGATTTAGAAGAGAGAATTGAAAATCCAAATCGATTTTGATTCTTCCATAGAGTCAAAGAGAGAATCAAAAATCTACAATCCAAATCGAATTTTGGGATCTGGGTGATGAGATTCGTGAGTGAGAGAGAAGAAGAAAATCCAGATCTGTTCTTTTTAAATGAGGGGTAAAATTGTAATTTTCCGGTGGAACAGTGGCACGCGCGTAAGCAAATATAAGACAGTGGCATAATTGATTAAATTCGCGTGAACAGTGGCATATGTGTTAATGCCCCCTTTTTTTAAGGGCAATTCTTATAGATACCACTTTTAAAAGTTTTTTTCTCGACCATACCACCAATTTTTAAAAGTTCTCTAGATACCACTTTTTTCAAATTTTCCAAAAATACCATAAAATTAAAATTAGTTTTAAATAGTCAAAACTAAACCCTAAACCCTAAACCTACACCCTGCCTCCTAAAACTATACCATAATTGTACAATAATTAACCCAAACCAAAAAATTCAAATTCTAGACCTTTTAAAAAGCAATTTTTGTATTTGTGGTATTTTTGGTGGCATCCTAGGGAATTTTTTTTTTTAATCTTATGTTTATATATTATCTATTTTGCAAACATTTAATTTTTCTTTTTATGAGACCGACACCGGTCTCACCACTGAGGACAGATTTATTAACAGTTTCATAATGAGTCTCAAACAATAAACTAATATAAAAAATAAGCTTAAGATAATGTTTATGATACCCAACTAAATTCACCATTGTACATGCTCTAGAGCAAAAAAAAAAAAAAAACACAATCATATTGGTTTGATCAAATTTTGAACTCGAAATCAATGGACAATGAGTGAATTAGGCCAACATTCTAGTAATGTCACATTAGGTACCTCGTTTCTCTTAAAATGGAGCCCATCTTTTCAGGGACACGGTTTAAAGCTTTTTTCCACATATCGACCTTTTCAGTATGATTCTTAGCCAACTCCCAAAACTTGTCACCGAACACTCCCTTCTGGTTTCTCACATCATGTGTCTCCATCTTGTAGAAGATGGGAATGACCACAAGTTTGCGTGAGTCAACGCGCTCCATTATCGTGTTGAGCTCGTCTAAACACCAATCCGACTCCGTATACATGGTCGAGAAGATGGCAATAGCGATTTTCGATTCCTGGATTCTATGAAAGAGGACGGTGAGATCGTTACCTCTAGTTTCGTATTCGTCGATATAGACGTTGATTCCTTCCCTTTCCAATTCCTTCACCAGATGGCTCACGAAACCATACCGAAGTTGCTGCCCTCGAAAATTGATGAAGACTTGATTGTGCGGCCGCGATTCGACGGATGAAGAAGAATAGGCAACCATGTTCGATGGATCGGACATATTTGTAATTTCGTAAAATAAAATTGTTTTGCTTTCAAGTTGCAATCATTAAGCTCTTGTGGTTTTTTACATTTTAGTGTTTTTTTATTATGCAGAGGTAGCTGTGGAAGAGAGACCATTGACGAAGCCCCAGAACAGCGACGAGATAGCTGGCATTATTTATTTAATCCATGCAGTAGACACTAATTAATTTAAAATTATGGGTTGATTTTGTCATTAGCAAAGTTTTCAATTATTTTGGTGAGAGACAGAGGAAACAACTAGGGCTGGGGCCGCTAGGCATTTTACCCGAAACTAAAAACCGAACCCGAAAACCAAACCGAAAAACCGGGTTCGGTTCGGATACGGTTTTTCCTATAAACCCGAATGGTTTTCATTCATGCCGGGTATCGGTTCGGTTTCGATTTCGGGTAAAACCAAAATACCCACGGTTAACCCGAAAAACCCGAACCACTAATAACAACTAGTAACATACATGCACCCCTATTGTTATCTTAGCCTCTTCGACTTCACTCTCTCTAGATTTCAGTTACATGTACGTTTAGGGATTTGATTAACACTTGTTATGTTTGAATTTCATTCTGTTTTGTTGAAGTTTTCTTTCAATTTCAATTGCAATCCCAAAATCTCAAACCCTTAATCGATCACACATAGAATCAATTAGCAAAATAGAAATTGTACAAGTAACAAAAACACTAATATTCATATCGAATTAGACTTGTTGAAGTTTTGATTGAAATTAGTTTCGTTTGGTGCTTGTGTGTGTATTCCTCTTTGGGGTTCTCTTAAAGAAGGAAATTTTGTTGTTTTACTTTGTGCTCTTCTTGCTTACTTCGTTTTCTTCAACTCTTACTCTTCGTCATCTTCTTCTTGACTATAATTTAGATTGAGAAATTTCAGAACTTGGAACTGATTTGATTGTGAAATTACCAAACTTTATAATCATCTTTCTGTTTTTTTGGGAAGTTTGTGGAAACGTTAAGAGTAATGAATCTTCTATGTGTGTCTTGGACAAACCTTTCATTATAACAGTAGGGTCATTGTTTTTAGATGTGTCTTTTTTTTGTTGAGTCCAAGCTTCTCTTTAGATTCTGATTTGGTGTGTGTATTCTTGTTTTCAGATGGATTCTTCGTCATTTGTCATAGAAAGCATGGACGATGGAGAATGAGGAGTGTCTTTCAAGGATTTCAGTTTGGTTTTTGCAACTTCAGTTTGGTTTCAATGATAACTTAAACCTGTATGGTTTAAGTTTGCATTTTGCAACTTCATTTTGGTCTTGAACATTGATTATTATGCTTTTTAGTCACTTTGTTACATTTACTAAGTATGAACAACATTGGTTATTTCTTTTGTATAACATGTAACTTAGCATAAAATTGTTTTTTGATTTCGGGTAATTGCAGGTTCTTCGGATAATTCGGGTTATTCGGGTTCGAAAAACCGAATTTAACCAAAACCGAAAAAAATTAACGGAATCCGAATACACTTCGGTTTTTTGCTGTTTCCAACCCCAAAACCGATAACCAAACCAAACCCGACAATAATCGAACCGACATTTTAGGCAGACACTTTGCAGACTTCCAGGGTAGTCTTCACAACCGTAGACTTTCCTGAAAGTCTGCAAAGGGTAGTTTTGCATTTGACTAGAGGTTTAACTTTTTTGTGCATACTTCCCTGGAAGTCTGCACAAAAAGAGGGGGTAGTTTTGCATTTGACCAAATTTTGACTTTCTCCAGGGAAGTCTGCAAATAAAAGTAGACTTCCTAGGAAGTCTGCAAAGAAAAGTGCAGCATTTGTAGACATTCGTACAGGGCAATTTTGCAATTGCGAATTTTTTTCGGAAGTCCGCAAATAGAATGTGAACTTCCTAGGATGTCTGCAAAAAAAATGGATAGTTTTGCATTTGACCAAATTCGTTGATTTCAGTAGTAGACTTCCAAGGAAGTCTACACTATTTATCTACACTTTCTGGAAGTCTGCAAATATTGGTCAACGTTTTATTTTTTGGTCAAATGCAAAACTGCCTCTTTTTGTCTATGCAGACTTCCCTGGAAGTCTACTTTCTAATTCCAAATGCAAAACTACCCTTACGTTTTTGACGACTTCCCTGGAAGCCTGCACAAAAAAAGTCAAACCTCTGGTCAAATGCAAAACTATCCCCGTCTACGTGGCACTGTTTTTTTGTTTCCAAAGGAATCATGCAGACTTCCTTGGAAGCCTACTTCGTATTTTTCACATAAATAGTCAAATGCAAATATACCCTCTTCGTTGACTTTTGGAAGTCTACACATAAAGTCTACGAATTTCAGATCTGAAATTTCTAAATGTTTTTGTTTTGATTACCTTTTCACACGTTGAGCTCGTATTTTGCTTCCTCCACCCCCAGAACTTAGAATTCTAACCGATTTTGGTGTCGTAAAGCAAGATTTGCGAGAAATCAACCCGTTTTTATAAATTATTTTCAAAACTAAACTTAGCAAGATTTATGGATGAAATTGTAGAAGAGAAGAAAGAAAAGATGTTATAAGGATTAAATCAGACCATTAAGTACTCGAAAATCAGTTGTTGAGTCATTAAGAGCTCGAAATTGGTTGTTCATGGTGGTTGGAAAATTGATGAAGATGCATTTCGGTAAATAAGTTGATTTATGTGATATTGTTCAGACTTTTCATCTTTGATTGGAAGTCTACGAAACACAAAAGGAAGTCTACGTAATGACAGTTTTGTAATTAAATGGACAGTTTAGTGGCAAAGACTCAAAAAATAGAAGAGAGAGAAAGAGGGGTGTAGTTTTGCATTTGACTAAGAAAAATGGTGTAGTTCAGAAAACGTCCCTTTTTATATTGAAAAAAATATACATCTTATTATATAACCATATGCACATATACCTTATTAACTATATTATTTAAATTAGAGTTTGAATTAAAAATATGATATACTTTTCCACAAAACATTATTTAAATAAATAAAATAAATTATTTTAGAGTATTTGCATCGGTAGGGAACAAATAATCCCTTATTTAGCTAACAGTCACTTTAACTATTCACATTTTTTATACCATTTTACCCCTACGGCTACGCAATCTTCGATAGGATTTTGTGCTTGCGTGTGTAGTTGTCTTTCTGTGTGTATATGTGTTTGTATATATTGTGTCAGTGGTGTATAAATTATCGATTTCTTTATTAAAGGCATTGAGAGAGAGAAAGTGGATATCTCCTCTTCTAACTTTCAAGAGAGAGAAAAACTTCCGGTCGAATTTATAACTTCGACCTTGTTTTTCTAACTGGCGACTACCGGAATTTCCGAAAAAATGCGTACTCTTCTGCTTTAGCCCTATTCCGGTGAGTTTAGTGTGTTCTATTAACCGTTCCGGCCAACTTTCTGGGAAGTTATTTGTTCCGGCGACTACCGGAATTTATGAAATATATTTGTTTCCTTCGAAGTTAGCCAGATTCCGGTAAGTTAAAAGTCTTTTTATCATTGTTTCGACCAAATCTATCCAAGTTTTCTGATCAATGTTGTTTATTGTTCTCAGATCCAACACGCAAAGCTCTTCCTCACCAATGGAGTTGCAGGAATTTCCGAAAGGTATCCGTTTCTTTCAAAGTTAACCAGATTCTGGTAAGTTAAAAGATTATTTGACACTATTCCGGCCAACTTAATCAAACTTTTCAGATCCATGTTTATTTCTTTCAGATCCAACCTGCAAAGCTCTAACTCACCAATGGAGTTGTCAGAAATGGTGTTTGCTGGAGGTCATGACCCTGTTGGGCTGAGAGTAACGTCACACGGTCCTACAATCAACATCAATTTGAGATTGGAAGCTCTATCACATGCAGAGAGAGATATTCTTCTTTAGAATTGACATTTTGCTTTTGTAACCGGCGATTATCAGAATTTTTTAAAGATAACTGTTATCTTCTGAGTTAGCATGTCTCCGATGACCGTTTCTTCAGAGTTATATGCGGATTTATGGCTGTATATTGTTCTAATTACCTGGTTCTGATTTGTAAAAGTGGATATTAATGAATTTTGGCATCAATAACTATTAAATTGGTTATTTTAACTTGTAACCGTTTTCTTCAGAGTTAGCATGTCTCTGATGACTGTTTCCTTCAAAGTTATATGTGGATTTATGGTTGGTTATTGTTTTAATTAGCCGATTATGATTTGTAAAAGTGTATATTAAGGATTTTTGGCATCGATAACTATTAAATTGGCTATCCAATTTAACTTATGTATGTCTAAATGCTATTGTTACAATTTTAGTGGTGAATAACCAAGTCAAATTCAAAAACCATTTGTACTTAAGTTTATGAACCATTTGGGTTAGTGAACCATTTGGGTTAATGATTACACTTTTAGGGTATAGATTTGGGGGAGGGGTTGGAGGTTAGGGTTTAGGGTTTAGGGTTTAGCTAATATTTGGGTCAATGAACCTAATTAGCGTATAATATTAGTTTCAAAAGTTTTTATGAGTTTAATGGTGAATAACCAAGTCAAATTCAAAAACCATTTGTACGTAAGTTTATAAACCATTTGGGTTAATTATTATACTTTTAGGGTATAGATTTGGGGGGGGTGGGCGTTGGGGTTTAGGGTTTAACTAATATTTATTCTTTACACTTCTAAATTTGGGTTACAAAACTCAATTAGCAAATAATATTAGTTTCAAAAGTTTAATGTGATTTTTATGTTTGGTTATTGTTCCTTGTAGCCGGTTATTACTTGGCGTTACTGATATTTGATAAGAGTACAAATTTATATGTGGATTTATGGTTGGTTATTGTTTTAATTAGGCGGTTCTAATTTGTAAAATATGTGGACCCATTCACGGCATTTAATGCGTGAAGTGACAGTACAATATGTGGACCCTATCACGCCGCCTGTAGCCTAAAAGCTATAGATTTCGCCTAGACGCTATAGATTTCGCCTAAAGGCTAACAAAGCGCGTGTTCTCTCACGCAAGGCTAATTTCGTCCACATTCGGGAAAAAATTGACACTTGGGAGGAGTTTTTGGTTTTCGTTCTTCCTACCTAATTTCTTAAGAAGTTGGGGTCAGGTAGCTAATTAACTCATTATTTTATTATAAATAAAATAATCCTCGCATCGCGAGGGCTTTATTCTAGTATTTAAATAATTGACATGTGTTATAATCTAAATGACTACTTAACACGTGTTGCGATCTCGTGACTTACAATTTTGTGCACTCTCTTTTATATAATAAGATGTCAGCATTCTCTGGTAATGAGTCCATATCAATGTTCTTCTACAATCTTTCCTGCGCACAAATCTCTCTAAAAAATCAAAAATGCCACTATTTTTAAAAAAATTTCAAAAATACCATGTTGTGTTCAAATTCCAGAAATACCATAAAATTAAAATGAAGTTTTAACATTCAAAACTAAACCCTAAACCGCAAATCCAAACCTTATCCCTTAAAACTATACCATAATTTAGAAATAATTAATCCAAACCAAAAAATTTAAATTACAAATCTATTGAAAATTAATTTTTATATTTGTAGTATTTTTGAACTATTGAGAAAATGGTATTTTTGAATTTTTTTTTAAAATAGTGACATATTAGGGAATTCCTCTAATTTAAAATTATGGGTTGATTTTGTCATTAGCAAAATTTTCAATTATTTTGGTGAGAGACAGAAGAAACAACCACGAAGCTTTCCTTTATTGAGATGTCAGCATTCTCTGGTAATGGAGTCCATGTAAATGTTCTTCTACAATCTTTCTTGCGCACAAATCTGTCTAAAAATATCTTAAAAATGCCACTATTTTTAAAAAAAATTCAAAAATACCATGTTGTGTTCAAATTCCAAAAATATTATAAAACAAAAATAAAATTTTAACATTCAAAATTAAACACTAAACCCTAAATCCAAACTATACCTCTAAAACTATACCATAATTTATGAATAATTAACCTAAACCTAAAAATTTAAATTATAAATCTATTAAAAATCAATTTGTTTTGTAGTATTTTTGAACTATGGAGAAAATGGTATTTTTAGAATTTAAAAAAAAAATAGTGACATATTAGGAAATTTCTCTAATTTAAAATTATGGGTTGATTTTGTCATTAGCAAAAATTTCAGTTAGTTTGGTGAGAGAGAGAGGAAACAACCACGAAGCTTTCCTTTATTGCTGATGTCAGCATTCTCTGGTAATGGAGTCCATGTAAATGTTCTTCTACCTCCTTGACAATCTTTCCTGCATACCAATCTCTCTAAAAACCTCTGTGATATTGATCTTCCGGTTCCTCTTTTTTTCCCCTCCTTAGGATCTGTGCTGTTGCAATTTACGATTTTGGGTATTTATGGTTTATAACAAAATCAAGATCCAAATCCACAAATCAAAACAATGGCTTCTCCTTCACTTTATGGACCTCCATATTATTTAAAATATGATGTCTTCCCGAGCTATGGATCGGATGTCCGCTGGTCCTTGCTTACTCACATTCTAAAAGAGTTCAAAAGTAAAGGAATCGACTCGTTCGTTGACGGTAGAATCACGAGGAGCAGGTCAATCGTTCATAAGCTCAAAGATGCTATCAGAGAATCGAGAATCGCGATTGTCATACTCTCAAGGAATTACGCTTCCTCGAAGTGGTGCCTCGACGAGCTGGTGGAGATTATGAACTTCAAGGAAGAATTGGGTCAAGTAGTGATCCCTATCTTCTATAGATTTGATCCATCTGATGTAAAGAAGCAAACCGGAGATTTTGGGAATGTCTTCAGAAAAACATGCAACGGTCAAACAAAGGAGGATATTGAGAGATGGAGACAGGCTTTGGTGGAAGTGGCTAATATCACTGGTTACCGAATTTACCATTCAACAACCAATCCTCGGTTTGTCTTTTTTTCTTCTTCTTCCTATTACCACTTGCATTTGCATCTTCACATTCTTTTATAGATATGCATGTGAATTATTCATGGCTATTTACTATGTTTTGATCCTGCCCCTTTCTTAATTAGGGATATTCAAAAGGCACAGGCCATTATTGAAGAAATAGCAACTCATATTTCAAACATTCTGAAGAATTCAATTCAATCAAGTGATTCCAAAGGCTTAGTTGGGATGAGAGTTCAAATGGAAAAGATGGAACCGATGTATTCCAAAGGCTTAGAAGTGAGGCAAGAGCATCTCGTCACAAACCATGATCTAAAGGCATGTGGGATCTAAGACATTTTCCTCCATTGGTTTTGCTTTGATATCCGCATATTTCAGTTCATTTGATAACTAATCATCTAACAGTCACTTCTTTGGGTCCTTTCTGTAGGAAGTTTTATATACAAGTGAAAGAGCTTTCAAGGACACTATCTATATCTACTGCGAAGATAGATTACAATACTCTTTCGCCAGCCACCTCTCCTTTAATTTCCGCCGGAAGGGCATTGATGCATGTGTAAATTGCAATAAGACCCTGGATGTATTAGAGAGACTTAGGGCTTCTGTGGTGATTTTGTCCAAGAGCTGCTTCTCCTCCACATCATGCCTAGACAAGCTCGTGAGGATTCTTCAGTGCCGGAGGAAAACAGGGCAGCTGGTGATTCCAGTGTTATATGGTATTAATCAATCAGACGTGGAGGTGCAGGAGCAGGAGTCAACAGATTGGGTAAGAGAATGGTGTAGCGCGCTTCAAGAGCTGAGAGAATTACCAGTTCACCACTCTAGGTAATTGTGTATAAATGAGTTTTTGGCTTGCATTTTTAGAAGTAATGATAGCTAACACCATAATGTGTATAAATGAGTTTTTGGATTGCATTGTATAATACTTTCCACCTATGAAAGTTAACAGCATAATGATAGTATGACTCCGACTCCTGCTTTTGCATAAATTCAAAGTTTATATGGGAGTAATAGTTTTGTTATGATATATTGAATAATAGGTTCCACAAAATGTGAGGCAGTTATCCAATACATTTTTGCTCTTAAGTATTCATTGATATTTTCTCCAACAGTTAACTTCACGATTTTATATTTATGGAAACAGGGAGGAATGCAGTGAGCAGGAACTTGTGGAAGAGATTGTCAAAGATGTTTATGAAAAACTCTTTCCCGCACAACAAATTGGAATCAACTTGAGGCTGCAGGAGGTAGAACAGTTGCTTTGCAAGCAACCATGGGGTATCCGTCGCATAGGAATTTGGGGTATGCCCGGCATAGGCAAGACGACACTTGCTAAAGCATATTTTGACCAAATCGCTGGAGGCTATGAAGCTTCTTGTTTCATCAAACACTTTGACAAGGCTTTTCATGAGAAGGGACTTCAGCCTTTGTTGGATGCACATTTCGGGGAAATTCTGAAGGAATTGCCTGGTCTATGCAGTAGCATTACAAGACCTAGTCTCCCCAGGGACAAATCAAACAAGAAGAGAACTCTTGTTGTTCTTGATGATGTGCACAATCCTTTGGTTGCCGAGTCTTTTCTTGGAGGTTTTCATTGGTTTGGCCCAGGAAGCCTAATCATCATAACCTCCAGAGATAAACAAGTTTTCCGCCTTTGTCAGATCAATCATGTGTATGAGGTTCAGAGCTTAAGTGAGAGTGAAGCTCTGCAGTTATTCTCTCAGTGTGCATTTGGAGACGATATAAGGGATCAAAAATTGAGGGAACTATCAATGGAAGTAATTGACTATGCTAATGGAAATCCGTTCGCTCTAAGCTTTTACAACAAAGAGCTTAAGGGAAAGAAACTTTCAGAAATGGAGACGACATTTCTCAAACTCAAGCTACATGCTCCATATAAGATTCATGATTTATTCAAGAGCAGCTACGTAACACTTACTGATGAGGAGAAGAACATTTTTCTGGACATTGCTTGTTTCTTCATGGGAGAAGATGTTGACTATGTGATGCTACTGTTTGATGGATGTGGTTTTTTCCCACACGTTGGGATTGATGTTCTTGCGGAGAAGTGTCTGGTTACAATTTCAGAAAAGAGAGTGAAAATGCATAGAATAATCCAAGACTTTGGCCGAGAAATAATCAACAGAGAAACGGTACTGATCGAGAGGCGCCGCAGATTGTGGGAACCTTGGACGATCAAATTTCTACTTGAAGATGACAAACTCGAAGAAAACAGAGATCCCAAAGCAACGTATACACGTGCTCTGGTATGCCATATTATGAAATTTGTATACCCAACATAGATACTTTAGGAGATGAGCCAACCTCTTAATCTTTTTGCTTCCCGTATATTTCAGGGCACTGAAGACGTCGAAGGCATATATCTGGACACCTTGAATTTTGTCTTTGATGTGAAGCCCACTGCTTTTAAAAATATGCTTAATCTTAGGTTCCTGAAGATTTACTGTTCAGATTATGAAAACCTTTATGGTCTCTGCCTTCCCAATGGACTTCAGTCTCTGCCTTATAAGCTAAGACTCCTCCACTGGGAGAACTATCCTTTGCAATCCTTGCCACAAGACTTTGACCCAAGCCACCTTGTTGTTCTCAATATGTCTTACAGTCAGCTTCACAAACTTTGGACAGGATCCAAGGTAAGCAAACACCTATCCGCTATCTTATACCTTTCTTTCCAAATTTCTATTACTTATTTCCCATTTTTATTTCCTGTACAGAACCTTGATATGCTAAAGATGGTCAGGCTTTGCCATTCCCAGCAGCTGACTGAAATTGATAATATTTGTGAAGCTCATAATATCGAGCTAATAGATCTCAAAGGCTGTACAAAACTGAAGAGTTTTCCAGCAGTGGGTCAATTACAGCATCTCCGAGTAGTAAACCTCTCAGGTTGCACAAAGATCAGAAGCTTCCCAGAGGTTTCACCAAATATTGAGGAACTACGTCTCCAGGGGACTGGCATAACAAAATTAACATCCATTGGAAATGCCACTAATCTCAAAATATTGGATCTCGGTGATTGCTCACGTCTGATAAAGCTTCCCCCATCTATTGGAAATGCCATTAATCTCCAGGAATTAAATCTAAGATACTGCTCAAAATTGGTGAAACTCCCTTTTTCCGTTGGAAATGCCAAGAATCTCCAGAAATTGAATCTTGAATATTGCTGGAGCATGATTGAACTCCCTTCCTCCATTGGAAATGCCGCTAATCTCCAGGAATTGAATCTTGGATATTGCTCAAAATTGGTGAAACTCCCTTCCTCCCTTGGAAATGCCAAGAATCTCAAGAAATTATATCTTACGGGATGCTCATGTTTGGTAGAGCTCCCTACATCTATTGGGAACGCTACTAATCTTAAAATATTGGATCTCAGTTTTTGCTCAAGACTTGTGAAGCTCCCCTCTTCCATCGGAAATGCCACTAATCTGCAGGAACTGAATCTTGAATGCTGCTTTAAATTGGTTGAACTCCCTTCTTCTATTGGAAATGCAACTAATCTCAAGATATTGTGTCTTAATGAATGTTCGAGTCTTGTCAAGCTCCCCTCTTCCATTGGAAATGCCATTAATCTGCAAAAACTGAATCTTGAATACTGCTCAAAATTGGTGGAACTTCCTTCCTCCATTGGAAATGTAACTAATCTCATGATATTGTGTCTTGTTGGATGTTCGAGTCTTGTCAAGCTCCCCTGTTCCATTGGAAATGCAACAAATCTCAAGAAATTGGTTCTTAATATATGTTCGAGTCTTGTGGAACTCCCCTTTTCCATTGGAAATGCCATTAATCTGCAAGAACTGACTCTTAGTTGCTGCCTAAATTTGGTGGAACTTCCTTCCTCCATTGGAAATGCAACTAATCTCAAGATATTGTCTTATTAGATGTTCGAGTCTTGTCAAGCTCCCCTCTTCCATTGGAAATGCCACTAATCTGCAAGAACTGATTCTTAGATACTGCTCAAATTTGGTGGAACTCCCTTCTTCCATTGGAAATGCAACTAATCTCAAGAAATTGGATCTTAATGGATGTTTGAGTCTTGTGGAACTCCCCTCTTCCATTGGCAATGCCACTAATCTGGAGGAACTGAATCTTGAATACTGCTCAAATTTGGTGGAACTTCCTTCCTCCATTGGAAATGCAACTAATCCATTGGAAATGCCACTAATCTCCAAGAACTGGATCTTAGATTCTGCTCAAATTTGGTGGAACTCCCTTCTTCCATTGGAAATGCTACTAATCTGCAAGAACTGAATCTTGAATACTGCTCAAATTTGGTGGAACTTCCTTCCTCCATTGGAAATGCAACTAATCTCAAGATATTATGTCTTGTTAGATGTTCGAGTCTCGTCAAGCTCCCCTGTTCCATTGGAAATGCCACTAATCTCCAAGAACTGGATCTTAGATTCTGCTCAAATTTGGTGGAACTCCCTTCTTCCATTGGAAATGCTACTAATCTGCAAGAACTGAATCTTAGTTATTGCTCAAATTTGGTGGAACTTCCTTCCTCCATTGGAAATGCAACTAATCTCAAGATATTATGTCTTGTTAGATGTTCGAGTCTCGTCAAGCTCCCCTGTTCCATTGGAAATGCCACTAATCTCCAAGAACTGGATCTTAGATTCTGCTCAAATTTGGTGAAACTCCCTTCTTCCATTGGATCTGCAACTAATCTCAAGAAATTGGATCTTAATGGATGTTTGAGTCTTGTGGAACTCCCCTCTTCCATTGGCAATGCCACTAATCTGGAGGAACTGAATCTTGAATACTGCTCAAATTTGGTGGAACTTCCTTCCTCCATTGGAAATGCAACTAGTCTCAAGATATTGTGTCTTAATGGATGTTCGAGTCTTGTGAAGCTCCCCTCTTCCATTGGAAATGCCAGTAATCTGCAGGAACTGGATCTTGGATACTGCTCAAAATTGGTTGAACTCCCTTCTTCCATTGGAAATGCAACAAATCTCAAGAAATTGTGTCTTATTGGATGTTCGAGTCTTGTGGAGCTTCCTTCTTCCATTGGAAATGCAACTAATTTGCAAGAATTGAATCTTGATTATTGTTCCAGCTTGGTAAAACTCCCGTCGTCCCTTTCGAATACCACTACTCTCAAGAAACTGTATCTTTATGGATGTTCGAGTCTTGTGGAGCTCCCCTCTTCCATAAGGAATTCCACTAGCCTCATGTCTATACATCTCAATGAAAAAAATAACCTGGCTATCGTTACTTTTAATTACGACTCAGGATCAAGGTGTACTGAGGTTAGCTGCGCAAAGAGAGGGAATTTCTTTGTCCTCAAGGGTGAACAAAACGTTAAACACTATGTGTCCAATGTGTCCTTAGTTCTTCGTATAGTATATGAGAATGGTGAGTATTTTAATTTAATTCTAGTTAAACATCTGTTACAAAATGTTTTTGCATTCTGAAGTTTAATTTTTGTTTTTTGTTTTTAACTGCAGGACGTGTGAGGAACGTTGATTTTTTATTCGATCAAGAAGGCGACACTGCTATTAAAGTGTCGAGTGTGCTTGTTAAGCGACTCGAGTTAAAGGAAGAGTACATCACATTTATAGCCGAGATGATTGATATATTACTTGAGAAGATGATACACACCTGGGATAGGACCCAGAGACAAGAGGAGACTGCTTTTCATGATACTAGTGACTCGGTTAGGGACTCGTCGACCTCAAATTTCCCACAATCAGATGACAAAGAAGAAGAGACAACCGAACAGGAAGCTTGGAGGAAGAAGAGAGGTTAAGACAGGAACTGGAGGAGATAGAAGCTAAGTATCGTGAAGAAATGAAAGATCTAGCGAGGAAAAGAGAAGAAGCCATAATGGACACACAGAAAAAGTTGTCTCTGATGACGAAAAGAAAGAACAAGTTGAGTAGCCAAAAAGCACAGCAAGAGTCTTTTGGCATTTATAGGGAGACAATGAGAGTTTCCGAGAAAGCAGAAGATGAATTCATCGAAGCTACACATAGGGAACTTGCAGGCAGTGAGATAAAGACCAAACTAGAGAAGTGAGAGAAGAATCAGAGAAGCAACAAACAGTTTAAATCTGTGCCTGACGAATTATATCAGTCTTGTGTTCTTCATTGACTGCTGGCCTAAGGTTTGTGGTGTGGCTATGAATCCAGTTGAGCATCCTCATGGAGGAGGTAACCATCAACATATTGGTCACGCCAGTACTGTTCGTCGTGATGCACCGCCGGGACAAGAGGTTGGTCTTATTGTTGCAAGGAGGACTGGTCGTCTCAGAGTTCAAGCTGCTGCTCTTGCTGCCAAGCAAGACTGATAAGGAGAGGAGTCTTTATGATGGAATTGTTCACTTTTTTTGGTTTTTTGCTGAGACCTTATTTTGAATTCTTAAGGTTTTCTTTTTTTGGTTTTCTGTGTTAAACTTTGACATTATTATGCATCTTAAATTTCATAATCTTCGGGTGTTGATTTCTTTTTCATTTGCCTTTGGCTTAATTTGATTTCATAATCCATTGTTTTGAGGTTTCCATGGGTAGGTCTTGTATTCTATTTTGCTTATGGCTTTGCTAGATTTTTTCGTTAGGTAACTTGTATTGCTGGTCATCATTGAGTGACCAGAAACTCAGAAAGTGATCTTGGTTAGTTGGTTTTTACAGTGAGTTTCTCCTTCTCAACTACAGTTTTTCTTTGTCTCAGTTAAAGAGAGACTTCAAACTCCTTCTAGTACCTAGAGTTTCACTTGTGTATGATCGTAGAGTACTTGGCCATTCTTGATAATTTTTCATGCCAGCACTAGAGAGTTAGAATCACTCTCAAAGATGGCGTCTCAAAGCCGAGATTATCCAAGCATGACATACTCCATAAGAGAGTCGTCACTTTCGCTTGCAAGGAAGCTTGAAGCTTTGGATATGCTTTTGGTTATATCTTTAGCATATCAAGAGCTCATAAGGAACCTGGGAGGCTTTTGACTGCTTCAGGGTTGTAATAAAGCATCTCTCATAGCGCTCTTCCATATTCTCATCTGTGTCCAGAGTTTTGGGGAAAACGATATTGGGTTTGCAGTCATATTCTCATCTTGCGTTTACTTTCCATATACAAAACAGAAAGTGGTCACTTGACTTAATGATGACCAAAAATACAAGTTAGTATCTAATGAAAAAATCAAAAAGAATACAACACCGATCCACACAAACCTCAAAACATCGGACAAAAACCCAGCAACAAAGTTCACTATACTCTCTCCAATCGACACATCTCTTCTTAAAGTAGTTCCATTACGGTTCCCTTCAATAACGACATGGTTTGGTTCCTCGTACCCCAAACTTAAACCACAATTCACAATCTCACCTAAGCCATCTCTCACTTTGAATTCGACTGAAGCCTCTGTAGGAACACATTTCTGTAGTGACCCTTCTACATGATTAGTTATGTGTGAGCAGCTCGTGTAACCGATAAACACATGGTCCGAATCAATCTTGCGCGGTTCAATCCAACCTCCACCAATAATGCAACTGAAACGTATACATGTCCCAAGTTCGTTTTTGAACTCACAAGTGCACTCTATCAAGAAACGGCTGGTTTGATCTTGAGTGTAAGGGAATGCAACAACAGCGCATAGAACTAATGTTGAAAGCCTGTTGTCAGACCAATGTGGCGGAAACTTCAGCTCTAACGTGGATCCGATTGTGCGATGGTTGAACCATGAAGGTACTTCGCTTCCTGGAAAGGAAGTGATGAGCAAAGCTTCTGATACATTGCCCTGCAAACACAAAACAGAGAAAAACTCATAAACTGTTTTGAAAGAGATACGAGTAGACAAAGTGAGGAATAAGACCTCTTTATAGCATCTAACTGCGTCTAGCTGGCTTTTCCTTTGAGCATACGATGTGATGCTATTCTTTGCAGCTTCTTCAGGTCAAGAAATTTCAGATGATGTAGTTGACTGATGTCGATTTGCAGGTTGCTGATCATATCGTTCTTGGTTAAGCACAAACGTCGCAACGAGGATAGGCCATTCATCGCAAGTCTTAACTCAGGTATATCTTCCCCTTTTGAGCTACTGAACTGCAATATCTTTGGCATGTCTGTAATTCCGGTCCCGTCAAGCAATAAAATCTGCAAGCATTTCATTTTTTCAATGGGAATTGGAAAAGACTCGAGTTTTGAACAACCGGATAGAACTAGTTCTTGCAGAGCTTTCAGCTTCCCCAGGCATTCTGGAACTGCCACCAACTTTGCAGTCTTTCAAGCACAATACAATCAGTCTTTGGAGCTTCACTATGTTTGCAGGAAGTTGACTTATGGCAATTCCATCTAAGTTTAGAGTTTCAAGATTATCCGAAATCACCCGAAATTCTTGAAGACTTGAGCAGTTGGTGAGGATGAGAGTTTTCAAAGAGATGAGATTCATATGTGGAAGAAACCGGAGGCTTGTGCATCCTCTCATGTTGAGGAAAACAAGACGTTTCATACGTTTCATCTCCTGGGGCAACTCCTGCAAGCTCGTGCAACCTTCAAGATTCAATCTTTGGAGACTTTCAGCATTTTGTAACCTGACAACTTGCATAACTTGCTTGAGTGGCTAAGATCAATCCACTTTAATTTTGGTGTATCCTGAAATGAACAGTCAGAGAAAAACTAATAAGAGACTCTAATCTAGTAACCATAATGGTGTAAACTAACTTAAAAAGAGACATACCTTAACACCCTCCCAGATCTCTTCAATCTCGCTGTAAGGCAAGTTAAGGTCGGCAAGATTCTTGGGGTTGAAGTCTTTTGGAAGCTTCTTCATAGGAAAGTTCAGCCAATAGAGATACCGTAACTCATCCAACCGAAACTCAAGGCCCTCAGGGAAGTTTAGTTTAAAATCAGCTTCGCATTCCCGATGGCAGCTCGAATTATAGAATTTGAGGTACCTAAGATTACACATCCCGCTGAAAGTACATTTATCTAAAGGTAGTTTCTTCTTCAGTTCAGACATGTCGAGAAAAATACCTCTCACACTCTCTGCTCCCTGCACCAGTTAAAGGCAAATAAGTTAGCAAATACTACAAGTTTCTTGCTACACTCTATATTAAACAGTTCGAAAGTTTATCTAACCGCTCTTTTCTTTAATGCACCAACAACACCTTTATGGTTCCACAGCCTACGCGACCCTTGTAAACCAAGCTCCTTGCCAAACGTATACAGTAAATCATGCATCTCCACTCGTCCGCCAGAAATGCTTATCAAGAATTTACTGGCAAGATCCTTTATTTCACTCATAGCATCAATGACCTCATTGTCACAAGACTCCACTAAAGACCTCACGTAATACTCATCCCCTGATCTAAAGAAACAAGCGACATCGAGAAACACATCTTTTTGAAGCTGGCCTAGTCCATCATAGCTTTTCTGCAAGACATTTTGTATAGTCTTATTAGGAATTTGTGACAGCTCGCACAGTTTTTTTTCCCAGTGAGTCTCGTCTTTTTCATTAATCTCAACACCCAATATCTTGAGAGCTAACGGATTACCTTTCGCATAATCCGCAAACAATCTAGAAAGATTCATAAAATTTCCCTTCGGAGTACAGAGCTTACAGCCGGATCCGAGATTATCGGGGCCTACACAAAAAAAAAGTTTAATATCCAAATAAAATATTTCTTTTCAGAAAAAATACAATTTTTTTTAACAACAATACACATATTTTTTTTTTTTGTAAATTAAAATTATAAAAAATCTTTATTTTTCTATACAATAAATATATTTTCCATAAATTAATATATAAATTTTTTTTAGTAGGCCCCTTATTATATGGGGCCATTCAAATGTGTCATAGAAATGTGCTCAAATCCGGCTCTGCTTACCACTAAACGCAAAATAGCTGAAGTACCGAAAGCTGTCTCTGCCACTCAATCTCAGGACCTCATATGTGTCATCAACCTTCCCTTGGATCACCGACCTGTCGCTAGTCGTGATAAAGATTCTGCTCCCTCTCTTAATCCAGTCACATTCCCCGAGAAGAACCTCAATTTGTTTCTTGTCACTCACATTATCAAGAACAACAAGAGATTTCTTACTGAGTAGGAGTGCCTTCAAGGATTCAGGTGACAGGTCAGTGACTTCTTGGTTCACATTATCATCCTTCAACAACTCTCTCATGAGAATGTTCCTATCCATGACGCAGTCTTTCCACATTTTACGGACGTCATGAAGAAAAACACAGCGCAGGAACTTGTGTTGCCCCTTTTCATACAGAAGTTTCGTCAAGGTGGTCTTACCAATACCCGGCATACCAACAATACCAATCGTAAGAGTGCGCTCGCAGTCAAAATCAAACATTTCTTCCAATTGCTTAAGACGTGACTTGATGCCAAACAGAGGAGGAAGCGAGTCAGGAGCAGACTCAAGCGTTTCTTCTTCTTCTTCTTCTTCTCCTGCAGAAACATCACTTTCTAGATCCTTGGAAACATTAGAGAGCACTTCCACCACTTCCCCTACAATCTGATTGATGTATTCACCTTCATCGCTTCAAGAGAAGTGAAAAAGAACCAATCAAAAACCCCCAATACCCAAAAACATCAAGAGTTGTGCAAATTCTACATTAGGTACCTTACCTCATTTCGCTTAAAGTAAAGCCTAACTTTTTAGGAACATCCTCTAAAGCTTCTCTCCATTTATCAAGATTTTCACCTTTACAAGTCTTACCCAATTCCCAAAACTTTTCACCCTCACATCATCAGTCTCCACTTTGTAGAAGATGGGTATGACCACAAGTTTACCTAAGTCAACACACTCCTTAATCTTCTCTAGCTCGTTCAAGCACCAATTCGACTCCGTATACAAGCTTGAGAATATCGCAATCGCGATCCTCGACTCTTCGATTCTCGAAAAGAGAAAGCTAAGATCTTTACCTTTCGATTCGTGTTTGTCGATAAAGACGTTGATTCCATCTTTTCTTAAGGCTTTCTCCAAATGGCTAACGAAACCGTTCCGGAGCTGTTTCCCTCGGAAATTGATGAACACTTGATGCTGCGGCGGTGATTGATCGGAGGAGGAAGACGAAGCAACCACCATGATCGATGATGGGTACTTTACCTTTTTCGTTTATCCAAAACGAAAGGAGCAATTTTGATATTAAGGGTTAGCTAAAAGACAAAACTTTAGTGATAGGAAACATCCTCGAAGCTAGCTTTCTACTATTGATAATGGAGTCAACGTTGTACCTGCACACAAAGCTCTCTGAAGAGCTTTGTGATCTTGATCTTCATTCTAATGGAGTCCCTTAGGATCTGTGCGACTGCAATAGGAATCTTTACGATTTTGGGTTCGCTATTGTTTATGGTTTATAGAAAACTCAGATCCAATCCACAAATCGAAACAACGGCTTCTTCATCGTCTTCTTCATGCAATGTCTTTGCGAGCTTCTGCGGAGGAGATGACTGCAGAAGCTTTGTCAGTTACGTTCTGCAGGAGCTTAGAAGAAAAGGAATTGATCCATACATTGATAATGGAATCAAGAAGAGCGATTCGATTGACTCTGACCTCACGGAAGCGATCAGAGGATCGAGAATCGCTATCATCATGCTCTCGAGGAACTACGTTTCATCGCCGAGGTACCTCAACGAGCTGGTGGAGATAATGAAGTGCAGGGAAGAGTTGAATCAAGTAGTGGTACCAATCTTTTATGAATTGGATCCAGTTGATGTAAGAAACAAGACTGGAGAGTTTGGGAAAGTGTTGGAAAAGACATGTGAGGGTAAAACAAAGGAGGACATTGGAAGATGGAGTCAAGCTTTGGAAGAAGTAGCTACAATTGCCGGTCACCATTCAAGCAACTGGTTAGTCCTTATGAATCACATTTTCTTTTGAAATGTGAGAATGATTCATGAATATTTACTTTCTTAGGGATAATGAAGGGGATATGATCGAAAATATAGCAACGGATATTTCAAACATTTTGAAGAATTCTACTCCATCAAGTGATGTCGAAGGAATATCGAATGGATTAGTACATGCCGTCTACATCTACTGCGCAGAGACATTGCAATTCTCCTTCGCTAGCCACCTCGCTGTGGATTTTCGCCGGAAATGCTTTGCTGCATTTGTAAATTGTAATAAGAGTCTGGATGTGATTGACGAAGCTAGTGCTTCTGTGGTGGTTATCTCCAAGGACTATTTGTCCTCCACCTCATGTCTAGACATGCTTGTGAGGGTTCTTCAGCCGCAGAGGAAAACTGGCCAACTGGTGGTTCCAGTGTTCTATGGCATTACTCCATCAGATGTGGAGGTGCAGGAGCACGAGTCAGAAGATCGGATAAGAGAATGGAGTAGCGCGCTCCGAGAACTGAGAGAATTACCAGGCCACCAATCTAGGTAACTGCGTGTAGATTATTTTGTCGCTTGCATTTTGAGAAGAATAAAACTCTCTACTTCAAAATGCTTTTCACCTATCGAATCTAACACCACAGAGAAAAATTGTTCTAGTTATAGGTTTTATCTCGAACTAATAGTAATGTTATGATAGATTGAGAAAATATGGTTCACAAAATGCAAGGCAGTTTATCCAGAACATTTTTGCCCTTTAGTATTCCTTACTGTTTTCTCCAATGCAAGCAGGGAGGAATGTAGTGAGTGTGAAGTTGTGGAAGAGATTGTCAAAGATGTGTACGAAAAACTCTTTCCCACGGAACAAATTGGGATCAACTTGAAGCTGCTGGAGATAGAACAGTTACTTTGCAAGCAGCCATGGGGTTTCCGTCGAATAGGAATTTGGGGTATGCTCGGCATAGGCAAGACAACCCTTGCTAAAGCAGTTTTTGACCAGATCTCTGGAGGCTATGAAGCTTCTTGTTTCATCAAACACTTTGACAAAGCTTTCCATGAGAAGGGACCTCACCGTTTGTTGGAGGAACATTTTGGGGAGATTTTGAAGGAATTGCCTCGTGTATGCAGTAGTATTACCAGACCTAGCCTCCCCAAGGACAAAATAAACAAGAAGAGAACTCTTGTTGTTCTTGATGATGTAAACAATCCGTTGGTTGCCGAGTCTTTTCTTGGAGAATTTCATTGGTTTGGTCCAGGAAGCCTAATCATCATAACATCTAGAGATAAACAAGTGTACCGCCATTGTCAGATCAAGCATGTTTATCAGGTTCAGAGTTTAAACGAGAGTGAGGCTCTGCAGCTATTCTCTCAGTGTGCATTTGGAAAAGATATAACAGAAGAAAAATTCCTGGAACTATCAAAGGAACTGATTGACTATGCTTGCGGAAATCCATTAGCTCTCAGCTTGTACGGGAAAGAGCTTAAGGGAAAGAAGATGACAGAAATAGAGACCTCATTCCTCAAACTCAAGTTATGTACTCCATATAAGATTCATGATTTCTTCAAGAGCAGCTACGATACGCTAAAGGACAGTGAGAAGAACATTTTTCTGGACATTGCTTGTTTTTTCAAGGGAGAAAATGTCGACTATGTGATGCAACTGCTAGAGGGATGTGGTTTATTTCCACATGTTGGGATTGATGTTCTTGTGGACAAGTGTCTGGTGACTATATCAGAGAACAGAGTGAAAATGCATAATATTATCGAAGAATTTGGCCGAGAAATAATCAACAGAGAAACAGTACATATCAAGAGGCGTCGCAGGCTGTGGGAACCTTGGAGCATTAAATTTCTACTTGAAGATGAGGGACTTGAAGCAAATGGAGATCGTGCTTTGGTCTGTCATATTCTGATATTCTCATACAGAACTTACTTTTGGAGATGAGCCAACTTCTTGAACTATCTGTTTTCCTTTTTTTTTTCAGGGCACTGAGGACATCGAAGGCATATTTCTGGACACAACAAATTTATTCTTTGATGTGAAGCCCAATGCTTTCGAGAATATGCTTAACCTTAGATTTCTGAAGATTCATCACTCCAATAACCGAAACGGTTCTGGACTCTGCCTTCCAAAAGGACTTCAGTCTTTGCCTTATGAGCTAAGACTTCTCCACTGGGAGAACTATACTTTGCAATCCCTGCCTCAAGACTTTGACCCATGCCACCTTGTTGAACTGAATATGTGTTACAGTCAACTTCAGAAACTTTGGGAAGGAACCAAGGTAGGCAAACTCCTATCCACTGTCTAATACCTTTTTCCAAGTTTGTTTTATTCCTTTTCCAATATAATTTTCTGTTCAGAACCTTGAGAAGCTGAAGATGGTCAGGCTTTGTCATTCCCAGCAGCTGACTGAAATCAACGATATTTGTAAAGCTCAAAAGATTGAGCTTATAGATCTCCAAGGATGTATAAAATTGCAGATTTCTCCAGCCATGGGCCAGTTACAGCATCTCCGAGTTCTAAACCTGTCAGGTTGCACAGAGATCAGAAGCTTCCCAGAGGTTTCACCAAATATCGAGGAACTACATCTCCAGGGGACTGGCATTAGAGAATTACCAATATGTACTGTGACCCATCTCCCCGCAAGTTAAGATGACCTGAAAGCTTTCCAATAATATTCTAACAAAATTCTCTGGTGTTTCAGATGCATCACCTAATCACCATCTTGGAAAACTTGTCTGCCTCAGTATGAAAGATTGTCTTCATTTGCTAAGTCTGCCTAACATGGCTGATTTAGTATCTCTTCAAGTTCTTAATCTGTCTGGATGCTCAGAGCTCAACGATATTCAAGATTTACCACGAAATCTGAAAGAGTTATATCTCGCTTACACTGCCATAAAAGAACTTCCACAGCTTCCCTGGAGTATTGAAATCTTGAATGCACATGGTTGTGTATTTCTTATATCAATTCCTTTCGGTTTTGAGCAGCTTCCTAGGTATTACACATTCAGTAATTGCTTTGCTCTTTCAGTACTAGTGGTCAACAAATTTGTAAAGAATGCTCTGACTAATGTAGAACGCATCGCAAGAGTGTATCAGCAGGTACCTCTCTCTCGCTCTCACTCTCGCTTTCTCAGGTTTTCATATCTGATTTAGTGTAGCTTGCAGGAACAGAAGCTTAACAAATCTCTGGCTTTCAGCTTCACTGTGCCTTCACCTGCGAGGAAAAAATTCACATTTGATATGCAATCTGGATCTTCTGTGGTAATACAACTGGGTTCCTCTTGGAGAAGCGTGCTCGGTGTTGTCATATTAGTTGAAGTTGCATTTTCAGAGGATTACCTTGAGGCTAGTGGTTTTGGCATTAGTTGTGTTTGCAGATGGAAAGACAAGGAATGCGTCTCTCATAGGCTAGAAAAAAACTTCCATGGTTGGACCCTAGGGGAAGGTGTTACCAAGGATCATATGTTTGTCTTTTGTGATCTCAATATGTATACCGATGAAGGAAATGACTCCAGTATATTGGCTGATCTTGTCATCTTTGAATTCTTTACTGTGAACAAGCAGATGAAGTTTCTAGATGAGTGCTGTACAGTGTCGAAATGTGGAGTCTATATGATCACTGCTGCAAATCGAGATACAAGCCTTAACAAGACTCCATATTTTCCATCGTCGGATTACTTGGATGAGGTTTCTGATCACGAAGTCCGAGAAGTATTGAGGGTCATCCATCAGGAGTTAGACGAGAATGAAAGAAATTTATTTCTTTACATCACGTGTATTTTCAACGACGAGAAAGCTGATTTGTTGGCACCACTTATTGCTAGCATTGACTTGGAGATTAGTTATGGTCTTCAGGTCTTAGCCAATAAGTCTCTCATATATATATCTCCTTACGGTGTTATTGTGCGGCCTGGTTTACTTCAGAAAATACGTAAGGAGATCGTACATAGACAACCCACGATGCTTGATAGCACGATGACTGTAGTTTCAATGCCTTCTTTGCCTCACATTTGGAAATACGATGTCTTTACAAGTTTCAGTGGGGAAGATGACTGTAATAACAAAATCAGTAATCTTCTTGCAGAATTTAAAGGCAAAGTAATAAGTACATCGAAAGACAAATTGAAGAGAAGCAAGTCGGTCACCCCAGAGCTTGTACAAGTAATAAGAGAATCGAGAGGTTCGGTTGTCGTGCTCTCAAAGAACTACGCATCTTCGAGTAGGTGCTTGGATGAGTTGGTAGAGATTATGAATTGCAATAAAGAGTTGGCTCAAAAAGTTGTGGCGATTTTCTACAATGTAGTTCCTTCTGATGTTAGCCTTCTTAGTGGAGACTTTGGAAGGGCTTTTAAAACCACATGCATAGGCAGATCAGAGAATGAGAAAGATAAATGGGTGCAAGCTTTGGCCGACTTAGCAAATATTGCCGGAGTGAATTCTCACAAGTGGTATGTGTTGGTCCTATTATTTATGCTTGAATATCTCAAAGATTAGTTGTTCATTGTTGAAATTTAGTCATTGATCTTTCTCCTTGCTAGGGATAATGAAGCTAACATATTCGAAAAATCTGGATGTGATTTCCCGGAGAAGACAAATGATACAACATCAGACATCGGTGTTTGGGAATCCGAGGAAGTGAAGAAAACAGTTGGGATCTCGGCTACCTTGAGAAAATGTAAGGGTACAACTGTTTAGTCACCAATCCTAAAAAGTCTCTTTCACTATCTAACTTATATTATGTGGTAATATGCGACTTCACCCATTTTTCATGACTTGAGAATCTTTGAATCCTTTTGTTAGCAGCAGGGCAAGAGATAAATGCAAAGATGGTTGCTATGCCAGAGGAGCCACCACATCGGTTTAGAGAAGAAGGAAAAGTGATAAGATCCGAATCATGGAGTCCTAGTTTTCTTGACCGAATCCCATTTGCTGAGCTTTATACTGGAGAAACCCCAGCTGCCTTTTTACAAGGGCTGGGCAATATCCGCTCAATGATCCGACCTGAAAATTCCGAATAACTTTACGTTTACAGAGCAAAGCAAAATTAAAAATCCGTTGTGTTCCGTATGTTTTAGTAAACTGTAATTTTATGTAGATACACAGACATGTAAACTGTATAAAAAAGTGTGTAGACTTTACCGGATATCCGGCTAGCTTTGGAATCGTGTAGATGATGGATAATCACATAAAATTATGATTGACTATCGTCACTTCCTCATTGTAAATGCTTGCTGCTCTTGAACACACTTCTTCTCTTTATTCCTCTCAAGCTACACCTTTTCCATTAACTATGGTTCTGCTTTAGACAGACCATCAGAAACATTACTACTATCTATGTCAAACGATGCTCTAAGTATGTTCCACTTAAGTCCATCGGAAAAGAGTCTTACGGAGTGATTTGTCCGCCATAGATTCTTATATCGGTTTATCTGAAAATAGATTGGTTTAACTGGCAATCCAAACAAAATTCCTTTTATTCAAACCTTGATTTAGTCGACAATCTTGGTTTCAATTATTTGTCAAAATACTCAAGAATTGAGGATCTTTTGGCCCACTGAAAAAAAGACTAGACACTCTAGATTCAACCCCATTTATCTTTTTAGAGCATCCGCATTGGTGACCCCTTGGGGTCTAATGTGGTGTTTTTATAATATAAAATTAATAAAATGGTTGTAAAAGGAAGAAAGAGAGTGTTTTTGTGGGTATATTGAAATATAAAATTAATAAAATTTGAGTAAAAGGAAAAGAGAGTGTCTTAAAAGGAAGAGAAAGTGTCTAATATTAAATACTTTGAAGAGTGTTTTTAAAAGGAAGAAAGAGTGTTTAAATATAAAATTAATAAAAGTTGAGTAAAAGGATGAAAGATAAGGTATAAAGTTGAGTAAAAGGAAGAGAAAGTGTGTGTTTTAATAATTTTATATGGCCTTAAGACACGATGATGTCATCAATGCGGATGGTCTTAGTCCCATAATAATAACCAAATAAATATCTAAAACTTATAGTGTCAACTTAATCAACCAATTTCACGCACCCTAATTTGCATATATAGTCCATGGTTTATCTTTATATTTGTTAAGAGTGTAAGTTTCAAGTCCATTAATAAGATAAAATAAAAATGCCACAACTTGTATAATATTCTTCTTGTGTATTCATTCAAAAGAAATTATATTCGTAAAAAAGGTTCCTACAATATCTAATTTTTAAAATAAAAAATCGAGACTTTGTCTAAACCTCAACATTGAGATATTTTCTTTATTTTTTACTTGGCGGTAGATTAAGACAATAAACCTTAAAACGGTAGTTTATGAAATTCTCTAGAAAAAAAGTAAGTTTCATTTCTACAAAACAATTATTGCCACTGCATATATTGACAGGATCTTAGTTTTGATAAATTTATAGAAATGTGAATGTGTGTAACAAACTAACTAACACGACTATAGTATAAAGGTGTAAAAGTAACACAATGAATTATAGGGAAACGAAGAATTCTATGAAGTGTACTCTATGGGGAGTGACAAAAAAAGAGATAATTAATCATTAGTCTGATGTTGAACAAAAAAACAAAAATCATTAGTCTGATAAAAGTGCGTAATTGTTCCTAATCATAATCTTACTTACCGTCAACTTTTTACTTACGTGGATCGTCGCCAATGGTAATAAGGGGAATAGATGTTTCATTCATTCGTACAACAATAAGTTGTTTTGTCATAATTCTAATCAATTCCGCACTAATATGGATTTTAAAAGTATTGTACTTTTTCCAGTCGTTTTTGAAAAATATCAAACAATATTTTGTTTGTTAAAGACTATCGTGAGACTTGAGTAGCACTTAGAAATCTAATTATGAAAATTATCAATTGTTCACATATAAACCAACTTTCATACATCGACATTTTTTGTTGCTGCATGCATTTGTTTTTATAAATGTATTTTTAGGTGTATTTTTGTCTTTGTATTGAAATGTTTATGTTACTTTTCTACCTTGCATTCTTGACATTTGAATTCGGAGGCAAAAAGAAGACATAAAAGACAGATCATTGCATATAAAACATGAGAGTGATTTAGTTGGTCCACCTTAAGTATGAAATGGACAAATCACAAGCCTTGTCTTTCCTTCAATCAAATCCCTCCCCTTCAAAAGCTACCATCATGTAAAATCTCCATTGCCAAGATTTTGTCATCACTTTTTAACAATATATAATCTTTCTTACAATAAATTACAAACTAGATCTCATCTTGCCAATAGAAAAAGCTTGAGAGTAAATTATAAAAATATTAAAAATAATAGTAGACCAAGGGTATGGATATCAATTCAAATAGATCACACTTACAATGTCCGAATTCCATATACTTTAATTGTTCTGTGCAATTGCAATATACATCTTTCGTTATTTGTGAATCGATATCATTTTTCATATATCAAATAAAGAACAAACAAACATATTTAACTATATCTACAACAGATTGTGAGTCACGTAAAAAGCCAAGTGTAAGCGTGTAACACGGGAAACCAAGACATAAAAACGAATTTGAACTATATGAAATCTTTTATATAATGTAGTGATGCATAGAATCTTCTAAAAGCTCGGTACAATATTGTATGTAACATTTTTCGCAAAGGCTTAAACATAGACTTTTAGTGTATAAACTCTTATTTTTTAAGTCAACTACTGGACAAGATGTTTCAGCGTACTAATGTGTACTATTATTCTTAAACAAAATTATTTAGGATAAGGACTAATTAATTAAGAGGAATTAGAATGAAATCTTCTTGTACATAGTAAATTAGGAAAGCTAAAGAAACGAGTAGAGGAGGAGGCTCTTGCAACGACGACAAAGCATGCCCAACGGAACTCCCATCTTGTACACCGCACGCGAGACAACTCTTGGGCCCACTTTGGGCCAACTCTTGTTTTTATTTCTTTACTCATATCGTTAATTAACTCTATTATCTAACTCTCTCTACAAATATATTATTCTTTGATTTCTTAAATGATTTTACAAATACTTTAGATATATTTAATCACCCAATGAAAATTAGAATCTCTATTTTTTACATTGTGCAAAAGACATTAAAAATAATGTAAGTGTATATTTGAAAGATCTTTAATTACATTTTTTTTTTGTGTGTGAAACTTTTCATTGAAAATGTAATGGATACAAAGTTACGATCAAAAAAATTGACAAACTAAGGGACTTTGGAGACACTAAAAAATCAAACTAATCCATACTCTGAAATACAATCCAAAATCACGTATCTTCATTTAACAAAAAAAAAATGTATAATAATAAAAGATGACGTTGTCCGTTTGGAAACTAGTTAAAATACGGCATCAACTCATGCCATCTTATTTCAAATCAGATACGTACATATAAACCAAAACCCTAAACCCTAATTAGCTACATCAAAAACAAAAATAAATAGCATTATCTTCACTCACTCACAGCCATACATCAATTCTTTTTCACGGATAAGTGTGTATATAATATCCATATTATAAGAAAAGAAAAATACTTAATCTTTATATATGTTATATCATATCAATATATTCTACCTATATAGCAAACGTTACGCACCATATTATAGAGTTATCATTTATCAAACATGTAAATCCGTATATAAGTCATATTCCAAGTTCGAACACAATAACCCACTGATGAATCTGTTCTCTTCTTCTCTATCACTCAATAACGTTGAAGAAGCCATTTCTATTCCATTGTTATTGCTCTCTTCGTGACCGATTTTATTGTTATCATCTTCTTGGTGACCTCCAAAACCTGAAATTCCATCTTCTTGGCTCATGAGTTGAGAAGCAACAAATTTATCTAGAGCTCTCCAATCAGTCGTCGTCACTGATGTTTTTTTCTTCTTCTTCTTATCTTTATAATTTTCGCTACTTACTAGTGCGTTTAAACTATGATCCTCTTCTATTAATTGTCTTTTGTAGCTATTTTGATTCTTCTCCAATGATGTAAACGATGTTGAACTCACTGGTCTCTTCATAAGAGGGAGTGAAGGGCTTTCGAGCTGCGGAAGTTGACTGAATTGATCGCAATGAATGAAGTTTACACCAAAGTCCGATCCTTCTTGTTCTTGCTTGAACATTAAATCTTGTGCAAAAATGTTTTGTTTCTGCTTAGATACGTAATTGAGAGGCTCCATAACCGAGCTTACTCCACTCGGTAATTCATCGTAAAAGTAACTCGAGCTCCAGGTTTCCGCGTTCTTGGCTTGGCCGGTCGTTGGTCTTTTCTTAAAAGCTCTACAAACCACCCAGCCTTCTTCCTACAATAATACAAACACAATCATAATAAGGAATTGTTTGTTACATGTAGTGTTAGTAAGCCTAACCTTTAGGCACTAAGAAGACATAATTTTGCTTTATATGTAGTGAGACACAATAAAAGCATGCCTTAAAAGTGCGAGACCACAAGGAAGAAAGCTAGCAATAAGCATACCTAGGTACATACTCATTTGCAAGCTATATCAAATTTTACGATTAAACTTTTTCAATTTTGAGAGACTGCAATAAATATAACACACACACACACACACACACACATATCCTTCATATTTACAATTTTGTTGTTGTTAGTATAGTATTTAAATTTTAAACACACACACACACACACATATCCTTCATATTTACAATTGTTGTTGTTGTATAGTATAGTATTTAAATTTTTTACTACTAATAGGGAATTTGAAACAATACGTATAATTAATAACTCGTTTAAAAGTTATGTCTTTAGTTAGTCGACTTTTAAGACTTTCAACGTTTACATTGAAATAAATATTATTCATATAATAAGGAGAGATAAATAGGAATGAACTTTGGTCTACACATTTGGAACTGAAGTTTTAAGACAAGCTTTTTACTTTTTGTTTTGTGATTAAAGGTGTAACATTTTACATAAGTCTTAAAGATGCTCGACTTTTACCTAAAAGTTTTAAAATGTCTCATAAAAGAGCTTATGAGACAAAGAAACTCTCTTGGCCCCATGAAAAAACAAACTAGTATGCCATGTAATTTTCCATAAGAGATATGGAAACAACTTTTAAAATTGAACAAGTATAGTTTGACTCAATTATCCTATAGAAAATATAATCGAGTAAAATGAGATTACCTGAGGAGGTGCATTCTCATCTGACTCTAGCCGGTATTCATGCATGATCCAGTCAGTTTTTTGGCCATTAGGAGCTCTTCCTTTATAGAAGACAAGTGTTTTCCTCATACCAATCAGTTTTGACTTGTCGTAAACAGCCTTGTCTCGACCCGTGGCTTTCCAAAAACCGGCCATGGTCGCTCTGTTTGTCCTTGTTCCTGTTGGATATTTCTTGTCTTTGTGGCTGAAGAAATACCATTCATTTCGTTCCTCGTATCCGATTCGGCATTTTTCTAAAATATATACAACCAAATGTACTTCATCAGATCCATGTATTCACATGATCAGATTAAGAAGAAAAATATAATCTAAATTAACTATGCATCATGTGGTTTGTAGGAACCTTGTAGATCCCATGGTTCGATTCTGTAGAGATCAATATCTCTAATGACATCAAGATCGATCTTTTGCGCTGCGACTTTCTTCCTCAAATAGTAACCAACAAGCTCTTCATCTGTTGGATGGAACCTGAATCCGGGAGGAACACTACATGACTGATCCACTGATTCCATTATTTCTGCATAACACCAAGGTCAACACCACAATGATCATCATTAATTTTAATGCCACATACATATATAATATAAAATATATGCATGCTGGTATCTTCATGCATGTCACATCACAAGGGTTGGGGTTAATATACTAGAGAGGGGTAGAAAATGTTAGGAGTTTATGGTTTTATGGAGAAAAAAAAAGAAATATATAATTAATTTTGTAACAAAGTAATAACCAGGTCAGTTAATGGTTATTTTCACTTAATTACTTTCCATAGATAAAAAAAGATTACAAAAGTATTTTTACCTTAGAAAGAAATCAGAAGATGGAACAAGAACATGAAAGTTAGGTTTAAATTGAGGAAGTCAAAGAGAGGACATGCATGAGAACTTCTGTGAGGCTCAAATAAAAAGAAACGGACATTTAGAGCTTTGTACTAATGATGTTTTCCTGTTGTAACGTG
Organism: Draba incana; assembly: GCA_963576765.1. NCBI lineage: Eukaryota > Viridiplantae > Streptophyta > Magnoliopsida > Brassicales > Brassicaceae > Draba > Draba incana. The sequence goes on along the minus strand of OY755212.1, from coordinate 4,005,891 downwards.
GTTTGTGAATTAATGGTGGCAATGATCATATTGAGAAACAAAATTTTCTTTCTTTCTCAACATGTCTTTATTTTATACTATTGAATAAGATATACTGATCTATTTAAACTAAAAGAACCGTCGTCATCAAGTGGAACCAAACCTAGCTGCATTATATTAAATTATTATATTATATACAGCCTTATGGAATACAAACAAAAACAGCTTTTTCCACCATCTATAACAAAACAAAATCATCAAGTCTGAGCCAAAAACTGCTCGAAAAGGTTTCAAACCCGGTGTCTGTTTTATCTTCATTTAGGAAACCTTTAATATACACAAGACTGTACTAAATATACTACTACTATCACATATATACAAATATACATGTACGTACATATTCGAATTGTACAAGTTATTATAAGGTTTATCAGAAAAAGGAAAAATATAGGTTTTGGGTATAGTAATTAACAAGGCTTAATATATGAGGAATGTGAATACCTAAAAAAAAATGTAAATACCTAAAATCATAACGGAACTATCAAAACATTTTCAATTCAAGATCGACCAATCTATTGACAAAAAAAAAATCAAGACTGACCCATCTGTTGACAAAAAAAAGACATGCTAAAGAACCAATGAAAATATAGAAAACAAAGGATGAAAAAGAGATTAATCCTTTGGTGAGATAAACACATATATGTGTCGGTTGAGACGATGCAAACTCACTCTTTTTTTTTTTTGGTCGAAGCAAACTCACTCTTATGATATTGAAAACATGTGTAAATTAGGTCTTACCTTCTCTACGATCTGTAGAATGCTATTTACTCGTTTGGAACAAAAGAAACAATGAAGATTAAGGAGGAAGAAGAAGATCAAAGAGATATGGATGGGTAGAAGAAGATGGTCATCAAGAGAGAGAGAGAGATGATGTAGTTTTGATTATAAGTTTAGGAGACTATGAAGAGAGAGAGAGTGAGAGATTGTTATAATTTGGTGAAATATAAAAGGTCTAGAGAGAGTGTGGACCGCTCAATTGCGCGTGGCTTTCTCTATGTCCCCATTTGTGTACGTCACCCTCCTCCCGCTTCTTCTTCCATTTTTTAGCATATTTCTTTAATTATATTTGATATATACACATTTATGTCTTAGGAGTAAATGGACCTAAAGATATCAAATTATTACTTCTGATTTTTCAGATTGATTCATTATTAATATCTGTATATATTGAGAGAAGAAAACTCAAAACTACATTTGCAAGATTTTAACCATACACAATTAAGAGATGATCATGTTCTTAGTTTGGGACAAAGGGTTATTCTTTTAATTGAAATATATAAAAACTGATTTTGTTACCAAATAGATTATGAACTAAATATTTGGAATTCCACGGATTATCCAAAGAAAAAAAGATCTTGTTCTTAATAATCAAATTATGGTATTCTATTTATAAACATTTTATTGGTCGAAATCAGAATTCAGTTAACTAGCTTTTTTTAATCGGTATAAAATAGCTTTTGTTTTAACGAACGTCATGAAAAAAAAACAAAAAAAAACAAAACAGAAAACTTAGAAAATGCATTTTTAGGGGTCAATGTGTACATTGCATCTATCAAAAACTTCTGACTGACTCTGACATTCTTTCAGCTTGGGACCTAACTATATATATACATATCGTTTGTAACACACATATAATAGAATAGTTCTTTTTCCAATTAACAAGTGAGTCAAGTGGTGTTTTTCTTAAGACTTTCTAATAAATATTGAGTTTTCTCAAAATTTTAGTTTGATTTCTGTCTAAAAAAGCGTCGATTTTTTCAGAACGACTCACAGACCAACCTTAGTTGAAAAAGATTACGAATCAAAAATAAATGAACTTTCTCAATTATTAAAAAAAACACTTATAGGACTAGGTTAAAGTTGTTCAAACTTGCGAGTTTCAAGTGATTATGTAACAAATTAAAATAAATATATAATTGTAATTATCCGTCAGACCAATGAGATCACGGGATTTAATGTTGCAAACATTCTTCTGACATTCTGGAACGTGCCACGCTGGCACAACAGAGAATGTCCCTTTGCCACGTGGGGAGTCTGCCCCCTTCACACGCTTGTCAAATTCACATCGTTTGTCATTAAATTACCAACTTACCCTCACCTTGTGACGGCCTTCTCTTCGCCAATGATTTATCGACAAGAACCACCGAGAAGGGAGTGAAGTCGAACAGAAGACACCACGTGCCGGTCATTGTTTGGCTAATTGAGCTATTGTCTTTACGTAGAAGATAAATAAAGCTAGGACCAATATAGTATACATATCATACGAAACAAAAAAAAAGTTATAATCTTATTTTAGCACCAAAATGATTTGATATAAATTTGAGAGCGTCAGTGTACATTTTGAAAATAATGTGTTTGTATCTATTCCGGGATAAATTACAATTACGCACCTGTTTTCAGCTAGAGGTTTTTTTGTCTAAAAGAATTTGCAATTGATGTTTAGATTCAAAACTAATTAATACAATAACAGAAATAATGTTACTAGTATGTCAGAATAATAGAATAGTTAAATGATCTAATATCGAAAAACGAAAAAAAAAAACGGAATAATTTATATTCACATTTATCTTACCACTACAAGAAAACATCTCAGTTTCTGACGGAAAAATCCGTCATAAATCCGTCAGAATCAGGGGTTTTTCGACGGATTTCTGACGGATTTGATCCGTCAGTTCTATCTCGTCAGAATTTTAAATCCGTCAGAATTCCGTCAGGACATCCTGACGGAATTCTGACGGCCAACGGATCACCGGAATCCGTCAGGAAAACGTCGGAATTTCGTCGGAGCCCAGTCTTCCGACGGTTTTCTGACGGTTCAAGTAACTGACGGAATTCCGACGGTTTCGTGACGGATTCCGGTGATCCGTTAGCCGTCAGAATTCCGTCAGGGTGTCCTGACGGAATTCTGACGGATTTGGCATTATTTAAAAAAAAAAATATATTTTTAATAAAATAAATGCAAAAAAATAAATTAGTAAGAAAAAATTAAATTAAAAAAAAAGAAAATTATAATTAAATAGAAATTGTTTTAAAAAGAAATTAAAGTTTTACATTAAATTTAAATTACAATATAAATTTAAAGTCCTTGACGACGTAAGAAGTCGTTCATCTTCTGCTCCATCTGATTGTATCGTTCGTCCGCCTCTGCCTTCTCTCTCAGACGCCGTGCCTCCACCTCCTCCATATCCCTCTTGCGCCGTTCCTCCGCCTCCTCAATCCGTTCCTCCAAAGAGACAACCCGTTGGGTCAGTTGGGCGTTTTGTGCTAGCAAACTGCTACCACCGTGATAGCGATACGACGAAACGGATGAGCAACTGTCTTCGGGGAGGCCGTAGACACGACCTCTGCTCTTAGGGGTTACCTAAGAAAAAAAAATTAAAATTCAAAACGTATTAGTATTAAAAGGTATTTTACATGTGTTTAAAATTGACACGTTTACTAACCTCGAAAGTGAACTCGTTCACCTTGTCGAATGGAACTTCGGTTAGCGGCGGAGTTCCTTCGACGATCGGTTGCGACTGGAGGTATTCCTGCCCGGCCTTCTCCACGCTCTCCACGATTTCCCGAGCAATCGCATCTTGGATTTCACCCGTCTTTCTGTTGGTGTGGGCATCTCTGATGATATCAACATTCGACGGACGCACACCGGTCTTCTCAAACTGTTAGCATATTCAATTACGGAAAATGTTAGCGATAAGTAAAATTATTTGAAAAATTAGGAAAATTACCAGTTGCTGAACACGTGTCGCCTTGCTCGTTGCACCGAGGTTGTGGGTCGCCTCCCCCTTCCCATTCCGCTGGCTCTTCCGGTTACTCGAGTTTTGGGCGGAGGTCCCTTGAGTGGCCTCCAGTTGCTAATATGCAACAAGTCCATCCCATAATGTTGTGTTGTCTTTAATAACCTTAGGCGCCTTCCCCTTTTTTATCCACTTGTTCTTCCACTCGTTTATTTTCGACGAGTACTTTCTCCTCGCCTTTTTGTCGAAAAAACGTCGGACCATAGGAGTCAGCTGGGGGTCCCACGTAAATTCTTGCTGCAAAGAAAACCAATACTCGATTTATTGACAATTGGAATTTTTTTAAAAAAATTGTATATTTATTTAAGAATATAAACATTTACCGCAAATTGCCGAAATCATGTGTCCTGGTCTTCAGCCGGCATCGACTCATATGTGGGATACGGCTTAGTTATCATGCTGTTGACCATTTCGTTGATACAACCCGCAATACCGTTTCCCGAAAATTGGAACCTACACGGTATTTTGTTTCATATTTTTAAACAATTTTTATTAAGCTTATATAATCATTTAAATTTTGAAAAGTAGTCATTACCAGGTCGTGTTGTCAGGTAAGTCCGGGTCAAGGCGTGTCAACCTATCCCGACCAGGTTGCGACACAAACTCCTCGACGGTCATAGCCGTACGAGCAGCAGAGGCAGCTGTACCCATAAGAGGAGTGGTTGGGATCTGCGAATTACTCGCAGTCCCACCTCCCCTACTGGATTCATCGCCTCCGGTACCACCATGAAATAGGGGATAATCCCTACGATTTAAATTTTTTTTAAATAACCATTTATTTTTATTACATATTTAAAATTAGTATGTCAATTATTGCTTTAAAATTTACAATCTTTACTACGGATTTAGGGCTTTTGGGAATTATGATTTTTAGTATTTGGGAGTTTAGAATTTAAAGATTTTATGATTTATGGTAATTTGGTAATATGCGATATATAAAAGTTACATGTTTTTAAATGTTACATATTTTAAATGTTTTTAAATTTAAGCGTTACATGTTTGTAAAAGTTTTGCAATTTATTTGAAATGTAAGAATTTTTGTTTTCCAACTTTTTATAACGTACATAGTATAAATCTCAATAAATCCTAAAAAATTACAAAAATTTATTACAATTGAATCCGCGAATGCATCTACACATATTCCAATTTGTATGGTTTTTAAAAGTTTTTCTATTTGTTTAAATTACAAAGTTTTTATACATTATTTAAATGTTTTATAAAGTAACATGTTTTTAAAGTTACATGTTTTTTAAAGTTACATATTTTCATATGTTTTTTAATTTAAGCGTTACATCTTTGTATTTTAAGAGTTTTTTCCCAAATTTTAACAACTTACATGTATATATCTCAATAAATCCTTAAAAATTACAACAACTTTTTACAATTGAAATTTAATTAATTTATACATCCATATATCCCTAATTTATCTTAATTTCAAAATTCATAATTCTTTAATAAATCACTAAATTCATGGAATTTTCTAAATCCCTAAATTCATATGATTTTCTAAATCTCCATATCTTTAATTCGTAAATCAATAACAAAACCATGTTCTACAAGATTTCTATTTCGAAATTTACACATACCCAATTGAATAACACACAATTTGAAGCATCGATTTGAACGGATTGAAAAAATTTATATGGATTTGTTCATAATCTTAAAACTACCAAGAACTTACATTGATTTGGTGAGTGTGGTGACAAACGGCGGTGAATCGACGGAGAAGACGGAGAATCGGACGGAGAAGTCGGTGAATCGGACGGAGAAGAGGAGTTGAATTTTTTTTTTTTTCTCTCTATGTTCGACGGAGAAGACGAAGTGGTGGTTTTAAAGAACACTATGACGGAATTATGACGGAATTATGACGGGTTATTAAAATCCGTCAGAATTCCGTCAGCCATCCCGCTATTTTGATGAGACCGAAGTGTTTAGGCGGGAGTAAATTAGGGTTTTCCGTCAGAAATCCGTCAATATTGGCTGATGGATTTCTAACGGATTCTTTATTTTTTAAATAGTTTAATAAGGATTTACACATAATTAAATGTAAAAGATACTTGGGGTTTTTATTTTTATTGTGTAATGGAGAAATGTTAAATTTAAAAATTTTAAGAATTTTGAAGATTAATCATATTATAAATTTGTATAAATCCTAATAAATTACAATCAATTTATAAGAAGTGAAATTCAATTCATTGGAAAACAATCGTAAAATTGTTATAATATCGTACATCCTAAACAAATATAGCGTTTATCTGTATGCGAGGAAAACAAATTTTAAATTTAGGATCCGTCACAAATCCGTAACACGTGATTGTATTTTAATTTTTCTTTTTTAAAAAAATTTTTAAAAAAATAAAATTCCGTCAGAAATCCGTCAATATTGGCTGACGGATTTCTGACAGTTTTTTTTTTTAAATTGTTTAATAAGTATTTAACAATTTAAATGTAAAAGATTCTTGGGGTTTTTATTTTTATTGTGTAATGGAGAAATGTTAAATTTAAAAATTTAAAGAATTTTGAAGATTAATCATATTATTTTGAAGGTTAAATTTAAAAAATTAAAAATGTTTAATAAGGATTTACACATAATTAAATGTAAAAGATACTTGGGGTTTTTATTTTTATTGTGTAATGGAGAAATGTTAAATTTAAAAATTTAAAGAATTTTGAAGATTAATCATATTATAAATTTGTATAAATCCTAATAAATTACAATCAATTTATAAGAAGTGAAATTCAATTCATTGGAAAACAATCGTAAAATTGTTATAATATCGTACATCCTAAACAAATATAGCGTTTATCTGTATGCGAGGAAAACAAATTTTAAATTTAGGATCCGTCACAAATCCGTAACACGTGATTGTATTTTAATTTTTCTTTTTTAGAAAAATTTAAAAAAAAATAAAATTCCGTCAGAAATCCGTCAATATTGGCTGATGGATTTCTGATAGTTTTTTTTTTAAATTGTTTAATAAGTATTCAACAATTTAAATGTAAAAGATTCTTGGGGTTTTTATTTTTATTGTGTAATGGAGAAATGTTAAATTTAAAAATTTAAAGAATTTTGAAGATTAATCATATTATTTTGAAGATTAAATTTTAAAAATTTAAAATGTTTAATTATGTGTAAATCCTTATTAAACTATTTAAAAAATAACAGGTACATTGAGTTCCTGTTAAAACGGCAAACGGTAACATTCTTTAGAATGACCACTGCACCTACACCAGTGGTGAGTCTGTACTCCTCCTTCTTGAAGATGTTATGGTGCATGGTTCCCTCGATTTTTCCTGAAGGATCTTTAAAGGTTACTAGCAGATCTCCCTGGTCATTGGGGGTTAAACTAGAGACCATAGCCACAATCTGATAATGAAATAGAATATACTTGTGAGATAAATTTTATGTCTACATGTTAATAAAATAGGTCGAAAACGTAAACCTTTTTCACTTTCACAAATTGTGAATGCGGACATTGAATTTCTGCAAGCTGGGTCCAGAATGGTCTGCTCCTATTGTTATAAGAACCTACATGTATGAATGATTGATTTAGTATTTGTCAGCTACAATCATTATTGTAACCACATACCTACATATATACCTTCACGGAGTATGTAATCGATAGTAGAAGTCCACCGAGGACTACTAAAATCCTGGTCGGTCTGTGGTGCCTCATTAATGACTTCACGAATAAAATCTTGTGTTGGGCGTGCCTGAGAACTTTCACCTTGCATCACCTGCGCATCATGAGACCTCTTTCGAAACAGGCCTCGGCGTACAACTTGGCCAGGTCCAGGTATTACGGGCGTTTGGTTCTGGGATTTTTGAGTTGGACGGAGTGAAATTGTCGGTTCAGCTTCAGTAACATTTAAGTTATCGTAAGGAGGGCTTGAAGGAACAAGAGTTGTGTTTGGAGGGTTATGACCGGGTGCTCGGTTTTGCATATAGTAATTCCACAAATCTCTGTTTGCCATTACGTAATTGAATTTTTATGTGTTATGATTTTGTGTTGAAATTTTTTTATAAAGGAATGACAAAATCTGCTAACTTATGTACAAGTGATATCCGTCAGAATTCCGTCAGACAACCGTCAAGACCTCCGACATAACAACACATCAATCCCATCGGCCAACCCAGACGATGTGTTAACCACTCAAAGTTTGCCGACATCGGATCCGTCAGAATTCCGTTACATAATTCTGACGACTTATCTTCGTCGGAAATCCGTGGGTCCACCTGACCAATCAATCATTGCCGACATCAGAAATCGTCCGCCATCCGTCGGACATCCGTCACACAATTCTGACGACATAGCTGCGTCGGAAATCCGTCGGTACAGCTGACCAATCAAACTTTGCCGACACCTCTCCGTAACAGACGGAATACCGACGGTTTATACATATAACTTCTATTATAAATACATCTGATGGAGTGTATATCTACTACACCTCTCCGTAACAAAAAAAAACATGTCTTCTCGCTCTCCAAATGAAGACGCAAAAACAACATCCGATAAAAAAAAAATTTATGTTCCAAAATACTCCTGGGAAACCGAATCTCATTGCGACGAATTCACTCAAGAGATTCCCACTTACTCGTGGGAATTTGATACCTGCTCACCAATCCATAAAGAAGATTCCACATTAACAATAGTGCCTGACAGCCAGTGGTCGCAAAACATCCACCACGCCAATCCAATCGAAGGCGAGCAACCATGTCAATTGATGGAAAAGTCAGATACTTACAGTGGAAGTACTTCAAACGTATGTAAGGATCATTACCATGATTATGAATTCGCCCAAAGCCCAGAAAAGCCAAACTTAAATTTAGATGTTGATGCAATCAAACGTGAATTGTGCGATAGATTTATAGATTCGCCACCAAAGGATCATTACTATCATGATTTCTAGTTCGCCCAAAGTCCAGAGAAGCCAAACATAAATCTAGATGTTGATGCAATCAAAAGCGAATTGTGTGACGGCTTTGTAGATTCTCCACAAAAGAAGAAAAAGGGAAAGAACATCACTAAAGTGGAAACCGACATATGATTTTCAAATGCGGAGTTTATTATGTAGTTGTACCACAACCGTTGTGTGTTTAATATTTGCAAGGATTTTGTGTACCTTTTTAAGAATGTGTTCTAAATTTTATGTTTCATTATATGTAATGTTTTATTGGAGTTGCAATACCAATAATTATCGTTAATTAGTCAGTGAACATGACAATATATATACTATTAAATAATACGGAACACACAAATGTAAGAGAAGAACATGAAAAGCAAACATTTAATCCCAAATTATTATTCTGAATCTTCGGAGGGATCTTCACTAGGGATGGAGTCTGAATCGTCGTCAAATTCCCCACGTGTTTCCTCTTCGTCTGAATGCACTAGATCATCCCCGACATATGTGACATCAACGACAAGGTCAATGTTATCCATCTCCTCAACAGGTGACATTGGTACACTTCTCGATGGTTGTAGAGCATCATGTTTTGGAACTCCATAGATTTTTCCTCTGGGGTTTATTGGCGTAACTGTAATCCACGGATCTGTACGGTAGGCTACTCGAGGATATGGCATGTAGCAAACCTATTAACAATTAGTTGATATTGTTAATATACATGAACAAGAAACGTTAACTATGAGTACATAGGTAAACATATTAGCGTATTGATACCTGGTCTGCTTGAGAAGCAAGGATAAATGGATCGTAATACGGTAGTTTTCGGCTTGAATTTATCAAAATAACACCAAGAGGGTCAACTCGAACCCCTCGACCATTGGATGGATCATACCAATCACACATAAACACAATGCACCTCAAGTTCAACATTCCCGGATAACGGATTTGCAAGATTTCTTTTAAAATCCCATAGTACATGGTATCGCCGGAATTTGCCGAAATACCATAGTCCGCAGTTGACGTTTCACGTCCTTCCTTGCGGATCCTGAACGAATATCCCCTACTACAAAACTGGGGATATGAAATGGCGGTGCTGCGTAAACCATGGACAAACTCTAGTAACCATGTCGGGAGGGGATGAGCACGTGCTATACAATCGGAAACCTAAAAATGATAATAGTAAGATATAAGTAACATATGAACGTGATAACATTGAAAATTAAGAGTAAGTAATTATAGTAAACTTACATAACATTTCAACCACCTCTCAAATTCTTCATCTTTCAAGACAGCAAGTTCGGCATCTGTCTTATCACGATGGTATTCACGTGCGAGAGACATATATATCCTGTAACATAACAGTCGTTAGTAGATGAAGTAAAATAATTCTATAAATTTAGTATGATAACTGATATATATATACCTTTCGTACTCCAAAATTTCATCACAGTTTCTTAGGATATATGTATGCAAATGTGTGACCTCTTGTGGTGATAGTCTGCGTTTCTTTGCTTTTCCACTTGGTCGACCAACTTGGGTAAACAACTCGGGAACTACCACGTCATAGACTCCTTTCTCACCTCTATCATCATGTCGGGGAGGCCGTCTCGCCTTAGTACTAACTGCCGGTGGAAAGTAATATTCGGAAAATTGGGAGACTTCCTCGTTTATGCTTTGTGCGACAATTGATCCCTCAACCTTGCTCAAATTTTTAACCTTTTTCTTCAGGTGGAACATGTACCGCTCGAACGGATACATCCATCGGTATTGAACAGGGCCTCCTAAGGCTGCTTCGCGGGGGAGGTGAATAGCAAGATGTTCCATAACGTAAAAAAAAGACGGTGGAAATATCTTCTCAAGATTACAAAGGATAACCGGGATATTGGCCTCCAAGTTACGTATCCCGTGGGTGGTAAGCGTTCTTGAACATAAATCTCGGAAGAATGCACCAACTCCTACAAACGAAAATTAAACAAGTTAGTACATATATAGTACTATTATGGTTGTAAGAAACTAACGGGAGTAAGAAATATACCTCCAATAGCTTGGTGGATAGGTTGTGGAAGAAGATATGCAAATACAAATGGAAGAAGACGATGCATCACGACATGACAATCATGACTCTTCATCCCTATAAACTTGGCTTCCGTCGAATCCACGCAATTACGTAGATTAGATGCGTAACCGTCTGGAAATTTTACAAATTTTTTGAACCATTCAAAAAATACTTCTTTCTGCCCTGCGTCTAACCGGAAAGCAGGCATCGGCAATCTTCCGTTCTTTACATGAAGAGATGGCCTCGAACAAATCGATGGCAAGTCTAATCTAGACTTCCAGTTGTCTTTTGTCTTTCCTGGTACATTTAATACGGTGTTCATGATGTTATCAAAGAAATTCTTTTCCACATGCATGACATCTAGATTATGCCGAAGTAGATGGTCTTTCCAGTAAGGCAAATCCCAGAAAATACTCTTCTTGTGCCAATTGTGATATTCCCCACAACCGTCAACGGGGTAATGGCCATTACCCCCACATTCCGGAGTTCGCTCTGCACCAAAATCTCGTAACTGCTCCAACATGCTGTGACCATCTATCTCAGGAGGTGGACCATGAAACACTTGTACATCCGTCTTGAAATGTCTTCTAGACCAACGATATGGATGATTATCCAGCAAAAAACACATGTGGCAATCAAACCATGAAGCCTTCCTGCCGTGCTGTAATTGGAAAGCTGAAGTATTGTCTTGGCAATAAGGACATGCCAATCTTCCATGCGTTGACCATCCAGATAACATACCGTACGCAGGAAAATCGCTTATTGTCCACATAAGAACCCGCCCGCATGTTGAAATTCTGCTTGATTGAAACATCGAATGTCGTAACACCATACTCCCACAACATCTTCAACTCACAGATCAATGGTTGGAGGAATATATCGAGCAACCGTCTTGGATGATCTGGCCCGGGAACTAGAATTGAGGGAAACAAGAACTCTCGGCGCATGCACATAGATGGAGGAAAATTGTAAGGTGTCACGATGAACGGCCACAACGAATATTTTCTTCCATGCTTGCCAAACGGGTTGAAACCATTAGTGGATAAGCCTATGTATACATTCCGTCGTTCACACGCAAAATCTGGATATACTGATTGGAAGTGTTTCCACGCTTCCGCGTCAGAAGGATGTGTGATATCTCCATCTTGTCTATGCTCTGCATGCCATCTCATAGAGTTAGCTGTGCGTTCAGATTCGTACAGCCTTTTCAACCTCTCCGTTAAGGGTAAATACCACATCCGTTTGAAGGGAATCTGCACCCTCCCACTTGTGTCCTGGAACCGTGGTTTGTTGCAAAATTTACATTTATTTCGGTTCTCGTCTTCTCTCCAGTATATCATACAGTTGTCGATGCACACATCAATAACCTGGTAGGGCAAACCAAGACCGGCAACAAGTTTTTGGATCTCGTAGTATGATCCAGGGGCCAGATTATCTTCTGGCAAAATATCTTTCACGAACTCGGCGAATGCATCAACACAATCTTTGGACAAATTGTAATTAGTCTTTATGTTCATCATCCTTGTAGCAGAAGATAGCGGTGAATGACCATCCCTACAACCGCTGTATAGTGGTTGCTTTGCTGCGTCTAACATATCGAAAAAACTTCGAGATTCTAAATTAGGCTCTTCAACCCTACCACCCTCATAACCACCCGACTGGAAATTATCTCTAACCATCGCAACCGTACTTACCCCAACATCTACTTTCGTACTTACCCCAATATCTACTTCCGCTGTAGGTTCCCCTACGCTATCCGGAAAATAAGGTGCATTACTACTACTACTACCATATTCATAATTCCTTTCTCCATGAAAATACCAAACCTTATATCCGGCCCTAAATCCATATCTATATAAATGGTTCCAAACATTAGGAACATCAACACTAATTCTATTACGGCAATTAGAACAAGGACATTTGATATCCTGACCTTTGTTGGCCGCCTCTTGATTTCTGGGTAACTTCATGAACTCGGAAATACCAGTAGCGTATGTAGTCGTTAATAAGTTACCCCCCTCTTCCATCATTGACCCGTCCATCCATGACCGAAAATATGAAGAACTCAATTCTAAAAAAAAAAAAATTTTGGTTTTCAAATGATCTTATGAACAACCGGAGAAATTGGAAAACTTAAGTAGAATGAAAATCCGTCAGAATCCGTCAGACAACCGTCAAAACCTCCGACATAACGACACATCAATCCCATCGGCCAACCCAGACGATGTGTTAACCACACAAAGTTTGCCGACATCGGAATCCGTCAGAATTCCGTCGGAATTCCGTCAGCACTATAAAAAATCTTATTTCCGTCAGTGTTCCGTCATTAATACCGTCAGAATTAGATGACCGATTATTTCCGTTGGTATTCCGTCGGTTAATAATGACGGATTTATGACGGATGATACGGTCAGAGTTTTAACCCAAATAAATCACTGCAAGTACACAGGCACGCAGTAGTATATTATGGGATCGAATCCACAGAGACCAATGGCTTACGCAACAGATTATAGATTCTTAAACTAAGCTAAGCAGGAAATGATGATTGAGAGTGATGTTATCAAAATTAAAGAACAAGATTGCAAATGTAAACGGTTTAAACTCAGATGATTAAAAGCGTTAGGCATTAAGGAATTCTCAGGAAATCACATTCATAAACCAGACAACTATTCAAATTCTAATATGCATGCATCTCAAACTCAAACACTAATCTAAATTGTTCCACTTTCGTGATAACAATTACTTTCCCTAGAGATCCGAGTACCTAAACTTTTGGAATGGTCACGGCTATCCTAGACAAGCATTATTCGTTCAGGTTTGATCAGTTCACAATTATTCTTTAATTCACTTTCGAGACTAAAGCCTAATTGCTCATCAACTGTAGTTCCAGTGATGCACAAGCTTTTGGAATATGCATCATCCTAAGATCTAGAGATTAAGTAGCTAATTCAATCCTAGTATTAAGCCTAACAGTGATGAAGATGATATAAGATAATCAATCTATTTGTGTCTAGTTTAATAGGTGAAATCACTTGAAAAACCCTAAAACCTAACTATGGATCTACTCAGACATGATAAAGAACAAAGCAGAAATCATGGATGAACAGAATTGCATAATCATGGAATAAGAAATAAGAGTAGGGTTTAGAAATCTTCTCCAAAGGGATTGAGATCTTCTCCCAATACAAAGCTCTAAAATCTCTCTAAAAGTCTCCAAAAACGTGCAGGAATAAAAGGTGTCTCCAAAAGAAATAAAGCCTAGTGGTATTTATAGGATAAAACGGAAAAGGAAAAATCCCAAAAAAATCTGCGGACTGGACCGGTCGGTCCAGGGGGAGACCGGTCGGTCCGTTTTAAGTCGGCCCAAAATCTTCAAGTCTTCATATGCTTGGACCGGTCGGTCTGGTAAGAGGACCGGTCGGTCTGAGTCTTCCAGTGGCTAGACCGACCGAGCAGACCGGTCGGTCCATGTGCCATTGCCTCGGTCTTCAAATTGCCGTCAGATTGACTGGTCGGTCCATTAGGAGGACCGGTCGGTCCATACTTCAGAATTCTCCATTTTCGCCTCAAATTGCTCAAGTTCCTTTCCGCTCTCATGTGGTTCAAATTCTTGAAGTATGGCCTGAATATCAACTCAAAACAACTCCAAAGGCTCCGAAAACGCGTTAAGAACATGGTTAGGAAACTCCAAATTCACGTTATATCAACGGAAAACTGACGGATGCCCTTTCCGTCAGAAATCCGTCAGTTTATTCTGATGGATTTCTGACGGAATGAATTTTCTGTCAGATTACCGTCAGTAAACCGTCGGAATTGACCGACGGAAATACTGACGGCTGAAAATTCCGTCAGAATCGATGGTGTTTTCTTGTAGTGTACTTACATTTATAATGAAATTCACATTTTAGTAAAAAATAATAATAATAGTTTTTAAAACAGAATCGTAGTTGGACCATTTTTTTTAGCAGGATTAATATTAGGGGTAGACATTTCGGTTTAATTTCGGACTCGGTTTGGGTTCTTTCAGTTCGGTTAATTTGGTTTTGATAAAACACTAACCAAACTCAACCAAAGTTAGTACGGTTCAGTTTGGATTTGTTTTAGTTCGGGTTTGGTTTGGTTTGGTTATGGTTTGGCTAAATTTTAATTCGGTTTAAAAATTAATTCACAACCAAACTCATCAAAAAAAAAAACTTACGAAAACAAATTGAAAAACGTAATAAAACTGAAGTTCATATATAAAAATGCAAATTAAAAAAAATATTTACCATATCTTATGTCATTATAAAAATTAATAGTTTATATTTAATTGATTTATACACATATAAACAATATCAATGCTTATTCATGTATTTCATTATTAGGTTATTAGCTTTCATTACATTATTATTATAAAACTAATACATGCGTTTCTTTAGAGTAAAAGTCTACTAAAATATAAAAAATAAACTAATTAATCTTCACACTAAATAACTATATTATAAAAATCGAACATGAAATTTCATACATATCTATAACTAAATATAATTAACTAACTAGTAAAAAAAAAAATACATTGGATTTTCGGTTCGGTTCGGTTCGATTTGGAAAAACACTCAACCAAATGGTTTGTATAGACGCTTTGGTTTGGTTTGGGTCGGTTTGGATTCGATCGGTTGGGTCAAATCGGGTCAGTTTTGTTTGGCTAAAAATGCCCACCCCTAATTAATATAGGCGACATATGTTAAACTCTCATATCATATATATTAGTTTTATGGATTTCTAATTCAAAGCTAATAGGCAATAGATTAGCAAAAGTTCCTTATATGTTAGTTCCAATGTCTTTACGCTTTCAATATGGGTTATTCCTCACACTCTCTCGAGATATTGGTCCGTTTAACCATTAATCTCGACAAGATCCCAATATATAATTAATTTGGCATTTCTCGATGAGCCATATAGATTTCGATTTTGTGGGGTAGAATATATGTTCGGTTCCGACGCCATATAAAGTTCCATGTCCCTTATATCTTTGTTAGGTTTCCATCTTTTCGATGTGAGATCTATTGAACAAGATGAATATTGACCATAATTAAATAGAGGTCATGTGAAGAATCGCTTAAGAGAATAAAATGGTGAGAAGTGTATATCGGACCCGCGGGAAGGTTTGGCATCGAGGAAACCAACCGCGGGTCTGTCTGGCATCGAGAGGATGGAACCGCGGGTCAGTTGAGCATCGGGAAGACTTACCCGCGGATCAGAACGCGTTTGGCATCGAGGAAAGCTACCCGCGGATCGACCTGGCATCGAGGGAAAGTGATCCGCGGGACGAGTGGCATCGAATGGAGAAGTCGGGTCGCGGTACCGGGTAAACGGATAAACACGCGGACCCTAATCGGGTAAACGGGTCACGTACCGCGGGACGTACTGGCATCGAAGAACTTGACCCGCAGTATGCACGATACCTAGCCGCAGGACGAGTACTGACAAGATCAGTACGGGGAGACGCGCGTTGACTTTCTGTCCCGCGTTGACCCGTACTGATCCGCATGGGATTGGCCGCGGCTGAGTGCCTCTCGAGTCCCGGATCAGTCCGACCGAGTCCCATAAATCCGGGAAGCTTTATTCATGCTTCTAGGCTCGGTTACACATGAGCGTTTGAATTAAAACGGTCATAATTACCTTTTTCACTCTATTTAAAGAGTTCTGATTCAGTTGTAACATTTAATCTTGAATAATAATTTTTTCAAGTTTATACTTATGTTCTTCATCTAAATCGGAGTATTAAGACTCATGATTCTCTATCAATTCTTTCTCTAAATTGTGAGTCTTTCTCACTAAATTCTAACATGGTATCAGAGCATAAGCTCTTGGGTAAATCCCTTTTTCCGCAAAATTCTAAAGAAACCGTTTCAATTCTCTCGGAAAATCAAATTTCCTATTCTCCGGTTTTCTTATACTTTCATCCCAATGGGATTTCTAAAATCCGAATCATTCGGAGAAAATCAAACACTTGGTTACAAATCTTTTTGTTACTCATACTTTGGTTACTAAAATTCTCAAGTCCTCAAAATCTCTCGGTTACTAAAAGTTCTTGGCTATGAATACTTGGATACTAAAAGTTTCTCGGTTACAAAATTCTTTTGGTTACTAAAATCTCTTCGACTTCTAAATCTTTGGCTACTCAAATCTCTCGGTCACTCATATTCTTGGTTACTAAAATTCTTCGGTTACTTACTCTCAAATTCTCAAATACTTTGATACTCAAAATCTCTTGGAAACTCTCAAAATCTCTCGGTCACAAAAATCTTTGGTTACTAAAGCTCTCGGTTACTAACACTTGGTTACAAAATTCTCGGTTACTTATTCATAATCTCGGTCACTCAAAGCTCTCGGTCACAAACTCTTTCGGTTACTAAATCTTCCATTTCGATCAATTTTGAACCGTTGGAAAATTTAAAATTCTATTTTCCCGGTTCACTTCTTTTAAATAGATGCCATTGATGCTCTCTAATTTTTCGAGCCATTGAAGCTCCTTATTTCCGAGTCAAGAACTCGTGTTTACCAATAAGCTAAAAGAGATTGAGAATGCTTATTTGGATTTTAAAGAGAAGCCATAGATGCTCTCTATTTTTTGAGCCATTGAAGCTCTATATTTCCGAGTCAAGAACTCGTGTTTGTCAAGTAAGCTAAAAGAGAATGAGAATGCTTACTTATCTCGGAGAAAATCCGAAACTATACTTGTCCATTGAAGAAAATCCGAGAACACCACTCGGGTTCTATTAAAGAAGCCGTGCACTACCTAAGTGAAGAATCAAGCTAGGAGGCACCCGAACCAAAACAATTCGTGTATCATCAAGACGGTGTGAAAGAAACCACAACCGATCAAAGAAGGATCAAGAAATCCGAAATCATCAAGATGGCGTGGAGATCACGTTCAAGGGACATTCCTTCAAGAAGTTCTTGAGAACTTCCTCACACGAAAATAGAGAAGCATTCTAAAACTCTATTCCTATTTTCAATACATACAAATTTCATTATCTTTATATCATTGAAATTTGCTTCTCTCATTTGGTTGATTAATCTTAGAACCATTGATGATTAATGTCATTATCTTAAAACCGGGTTAAAATCTTGAATTTAATCAATCATGAAATTGAATTATTATTGATAAACTTAGTTCTTGATATTTCTCATGGCATATATATTTAAATTTCTATGTTTATCACTTGTTTAAGGATAAAGGAGACCATGAGAAACTCAATGAAGAAAGATGGCATGACACGATCCAATACCGAGAAGAAAAGAGAGGCAACAATCATGGAGGTGTTTTTGGAAAGGAAAATCCGAACTGTGGGCTACTTAATCGACGAGCCCTAAAAGGGAAAATCCGAACTTGTAGCTCACTAATCGACGAGCCATTTCAATCACTTACAACAAGTCGGGTGGAAAATTCCGAATTGGTGCTACCAAAATCTCGCATGACCAACCCATGAGGAGACATGGGAGCAACCTTGGAGAGGCCGACCTAAGCTACTAGTCAAAATTTCTATAGATGGTGATCCTAAAACTGCTGTTCAAGAGTTCTAGAGAAGGCGGTTCATCGACGAAGAGGAAGCTCAAAGTGGAAGTGCATCCGGTTTCAACCTAATCGACGAGTCCACCCGGTTCTTTGCAATAATTTTAAACTCAAGAAGAAAGCTCTGGAAAATTGAAGTCTGACCATGGAAAGGTTAATAAAAGAGTGGAGAAAATTCTCCAAGTGGTTCCGAAGCAATTCGGTAAACAACGAAGGCTACAAAGCCAAAAGTCTCAAGACTGGTCCAGAACCGCAAATCTGTCTTGAAGAGACGTTTCGAGTCAAAACTACCAACATGAAAAAGTTAGAGGAAGCTGTCTAGTTTCAGGGGGAGAAAATCTTGCATCAATCCGAGCTCTACAGAAATCGTAAGGGCCAAAACCCCAGGAGATGTCTAGACGACAATCGGACAGCTTGTGGAAAATGGCTGTGAATGCCAAATTGGTAAAGGCAAATGGCAAGCCTAATTTGAGACACCAACTACACTCAACACTGAAGGAGTATCGAGGTTCAACTCTACAAAAGAAGGAGCACTGGTATTTTACAAACAGCATCACATCGGACAATTTGGAGATTGCTCACAAATCAACCGGATGGAGCATCGACCTCCATCAAAACAGGCTACCTCTAAAACTTGATCTCTTTATATCTGTCTTGCACGTTGATATTAATTTGAAAGTATTTTAGCTTGCTAAAAATAGTAAGATGAGTAGGCTTGGTTGTCTAGTGGAACATAGATTGCGTTGGTTACAAAAGTCTTAGGAAAATCTGTGTTGAAACTTGTTGGGAAGATTAGGTTGATCATTAATTAGTTGAAATGGAATCTTATAAGTTGTTTAAGAATTCGGAATTCAAACTGGGAAATAAATTTTTGGAGCTTATATTTAAATTTGAATCGATAAAACCGGTAGCCTAGGATGGCTAGAAGTTGTGTAACTATTGTTTGATGAATGAATTCGGAATTTGCCTCATTATCCTTGATTAAGAATTTTAACTCCATCTCATTAATTCGTTAAAACCGGGTTTTAGTTTGGTTCAATCAACAATCTTAATTAGCACTTCCGTTAAATAAATTTGCTACCTTCATTATATTCACATCTCAATGTCCTTGAAATGTCTCATAGGAACTTTACACGAAGTATCAAGGATAATCATTTGCGATTTCAAGCCTAGACTCGTGTTCGACGTCTATGCTTGAGGGGGAGACACGCAAATCACAGTTATCAAATCAGCATGAAGTTAGCGTGAAGATTAAGATACTTACTTGAGGAGCAAGCAAGGAGAAGAGGAGTCTTGAAAGAAAATGATGAGCCAGTTTCAAAAGAACTTCCGTGAAGAAGGAGGATTAAATTCGAAGGCTATGAAAGAAAGACTATGAAAGAATGTACGATCGCTTAGTAAACGGTGGCGTGAAGGGCTGTGTCAAAATCAATTTCGATGAGAACCGTGGGAGGTGTGTGTAAGCTCCATAAGGAGCATCGGAGAAGTACAATTATGGAGAAGATCAAGAAGGAGAAGCAAGCTAAGGAGACATTCATGAAACAACTAAATGGTTAAAGTGTGCGAGTGGAGGAAAACTCGCAAGGATGAATTTGCAAAGACGCAAGGAACCAAAGCTCCACCAAAGCCGGATTAAAGAAGCATCAAGTCACGGATAAAGAATCCGAACATTTTAAAAGGATGGAAAGGTGAAGGAAGTGTGATCATGAAGGAAAATCGAGGAGCATAAATGCATGGAGAAAAGTCTCGGGAAGGATGAAGAATAGTTTCGAAGAAGAAGGATGCTTGGCCGGAGCCAAGTCAAAGAAAATCTATTGGAGGTTCCAAGCTTAGAATGTGTGGCGTGTTGTCTAAGCCTCAGGGGGAGTATTAGAGAAGAGGCAGCCAGGAAAGACTTAATCAAGACCGAAGTCACCCAAGATGAAGCCATTCGGAGTTTAAATAAAAAGACAAGAACAAGGACGGACGGCCTATGCCGAGGCAAAACCCGAAGAAGATGGTCCAAAGCCGATTGAATCAATGGCTTGGATCCACATCCGAATCAGTCCCTTGTTCAAGTCCCCTCATCATTATGTTTGGCACTCTTTTTCCTTAGTAGTGGTTTTGTCCCAAAGGGTTTTCCCTACTAAGGTTTTAATGAGGCCATCATCTTGTATCTCCAAGTTCACACTTCACATTGTTGTGTATGAACTTGAGGGGGAGTACTGAACAAGATGAATATTGACCATAATTAAATAGAGGTCATGTGAAGAATCGCTTAAGAGAATAAAATGGTGAGAAGTGTATATCGGACCCGCGGGAAGGTTTGGCATCGAGGAAACCAACCGCGGGTCAGTCTGGCATCGAGAGGATGGAACCGCGGGTCAGTTGAGCATCGGGAAGACTTACCCGCGGATCAGTACGTGTCTGGCATCGAGGAAAGCTACCCGCGGATCGACCTGGCATCGAGGGAAAGTGATCCGCGGGACGAGTGGCATCGAATGGAGAAGTCGGGCCGCGATACCGGGTAAACGGATAAACACGCGGACCCTAATCGGGTAAACGGGTCACGTACCGCGGGACGTACTGGCATCGAAGAACTTGACCCGCAGTACGCACGATACCTAGCCACGGGACGAGTACTGACGAGATCAGTACGAGGAGACGCGCGTTGACTTTCTGTCCCGCGTTGACCCGTACTGATCCGCATGGGATTGGCCGCGGCTGAGTGCCTCTCGAGTCCCGGATCAGTCCGACCGAGTCCCATAAATCCGGGAAGCTTTATTCATGCTTCTAGGCTCGGTTACACATGACCGTTTGAATTAAAACGGTCATAATTACCTTTTTCACTCTATTTAAAGAGTTCTGATTCAGTTGTAACATTTAATCTTGAATAATAAATTTTTCAAGTTTATACTTATGTTCTTCATCTAAATCCGAGTATTAAGACTCATGATTCTCTATCAATTCTTTCTCTAAATTGTGAGTCTTTCTCACTAAATTCTAACAAGATCTTTCTCCACAAACCCATACTACATATAAATAGCATTTCAATATATTTAGTTTGACTAATTCTAGATCCGAAAAATGAAAACACACCAAAATAAAGTCAATCTATTTTCCTTTAATTAGGAATCAGATATTTAGATTTCGCTTGATGTTTCACTAATCTTATAATGAAAGATGTTCTTTAACAATTAGTCTCTCAAACCCACCATAGATAAATCACGGAAGCTTAACTGACCAAGTAACCCACATTGAACCTAATAATATAAGGATTTAACGCACATGGTAGAGTTGAGCTCAACAAATAGTTTGGAGGAATTAAACGGAAGAGTTAACCTCCTACTCTTTAGCCTTTTTATCATTAAGCCATAACTCTAACTCTTTAGCCTTTTTACCATTAATAAGCCATCACTGCTTGGTTAAAAAATATGTGTTGAATAAATATTTATATTTAATATAGCTTATCACTACAAGAAAACATGGTGCTTTCCGACGGCCAAAACCGTCAAAAATCCGTCGGAAAAGCCCTTTTCCGGCGGTATTCCGACGGTTTTCCATGGTCGGTTCTATCTCGTCGGAAATTGAGTTCCGTCGGAAATTGAGTTCCGTCGGAAATTGAGTTCCGTCGGAAATTGAGTTCCGTCGGAAATTGAGTTCCGTCGGAAATCCGTCAGAATTTCCGACGGATTTTTGACGGATTTAAAAAAAAAATTCCGTCGAAAATACGAATTCTGACGGATTTCCGACGGATTCCGATCCCGTATACGAATACCATATCCGTCAGACACCCGTCGGAAATTTCCGATTTTTTATTTTTAAAAAAAATTCTCCGGCAGAAATTTTCCGGCAGTCCACCAGAGAAATTCCGCCGGTGAATCTTCTTTCTTCTTCTTCTTTCTTCTTCTTCTTCTTCTTTAATTCTTCTTTCTTATTTCTTCTTCTTCTTCTTCTTATAAGAAAATGTGTATAAAATTAGGGTAAAATCTGTCAGAAATCCGTCAGAATTTTCGACGGATTTTATACCGCCAAAACATAGGCGAGAATTTTTTTTTGGTTTTAAAAAACGCATTCCGTTGGAAATCCATCGGAAATCCATAACCATATACCGGATATCGTATACCGTATATTGTATACCGGATAAACCATATACGGATACCGTATCCGTCGGAATTTTCTGACGGATGCCGTTTAATTTTTTTTTTTGGTATTTAAAAAAAAATGCATTCCGTCGGAAATCCGTCGGAAAATTCCGACGGATTGCTTTTAATTTTTTTTTTCTCGGAATTAAAAAACGCCCAATCCGTCAGAATTTTCCGACGGATTTGACGTCTGTCGGAAATCCGTAACCGCATACCGGATATCGTATACCGTATACGGATACCGTATCCGTCGGAATTTTTCGACGGATTTCCGACAGATGCCGTTTAATTTTTTTTTTTGGTATTTAAAAAAAACGCATTCCGTCGGAAAATTCTGACAGATTGCGTTTTTTTTAATTCCGAGAAAATTAAAAAAAAAACAATCCGTCGGAATTTTCCGACGATTTGACGTCCGTCAGAAATCCCTAACCGTATACCGGATATCGTATACTATATACTGTATACCGGATAAACCGTATACGGATACCGTATCCATCGGAATTTTCCGACGGATTTCCGACGGATGCCGTTTAATTTTTTTTTTTGGTATTTAAAAAAAAACGCATTCCGTCGGAATTTTTTGATGGATTTGACGTCCGTCGGAAAATGGCTTGTTTTCTTGTAGTGTATATGTAACTGTAAGTTTTGGTAGAATGTCTCCCATATACATATAAACAAGAATAATTAAGACAATGACATGAATTAGTGAAGAGGTTGTAAATGACATGCCACCAAAAAAGATACTGAAGTGAAAGACAATGACATGAATCTGGTCCTGCATGCCTTGGACCTGTGCCATTATACATAATTTCATCAAACGTGTTTGGACATAACTTGTTAGGCTTCAAAATTGCCCTTAATTATTGCCCTCGTTTCGACGTTGACTCTTGATCCATCATATTAATTAACCAAAATATTTGATTTTTTTTTTTCTAAATTAAGTTTCATACGTACACTCTTCACATCTCTTTTTAAACGGGTTAAAATACGTGGCCCAACAAAGAGTTATAGATGAGCCGATTATGATTTAAAAGTTACATAATGTAGGAGGCTAATTATAATTTGATTTACCATGATTTGATTAGTTTCCCAAAACTTAATAAGTGGCTTTAAGTTTTCTTATGAACTTTGTTCCTTTTTCTAACGAACTCTTAACGTTGACAAGCATGTCTCGGAATCAAGCTCATGCACGTGTCAATTGCATGTTTATATTCGGACTGAAGAATTGTTTTGCTTGTTTTCTATGCACATTTTTTTTTAATTTTCTTTTTAAAGTCGACGCGCATGCTTTTGAAAAATAAAATAAAATAAAATAAAATAAATTATTAAATCTAAACGCATGCTATGAAACCGCTTTTAAAGGTGAGGAATAAGCCTGTTATTCTGTTAGGTTGTTACATTAGGAAGAGTATGTCCTTTATTCAATAAAAAAAACATGGTTTGTAAATCTTAAAAAAAAAATCGTTTTAAGGGTTTTCACATTATATTTCTTATATCAAATGCCGTTTATTTAACATATTAAAATGAAACACATAATTAATTTTTCGATAAATCTGAAATAAAGCTTGTACACGTATATATGGAAAAAGGTAACAAAACACACATTCTTACAATAATCACGAAAGATGAAAAATTGATGAACTAATTATCTATAGCTAAAACTTGGTTGACTCAGGTTTATTTGCAATTTGGTGCCGACAGATTCCACTAAAGAAATCGAATTGTTATGGTGATTGGTGAGACTGTAATTAAAACCTAAGATAAGGCTTTCTGTATCTCTTTGTGTCGGCGGTTATGGCAAATATAATTACTTGTTTTTTTTTTTTTTGACATGATGACTTGGTACACTGTAAAATTAATGCGATTAGATAGAGCAATGAGAAAAATGAGAAATGAGGGAAGAAGAGATGTCCACGTAGGACGGTGGTGGGTCGGCCGGAGGTCACTAATCAAGCGGCGGAACTCATCATCCCTTAGTGGGTCCCATTGACATTTCCTTGAGTTTTTTTTTGGCCGGTGTTCATAACTTTAGTTTTCCTTTAGTCTTGCTAGGATTTTAGAAAATTCTTCTAGATTAGTTGGAAAAAAACATTCTAGTAACTTGGTCAATAAACCAAAAGATGGTATGAGTTTTTACCTTCTCTAGGAAATATAATTGTTGAATATTCTGTTGAGTTGCTTTTTAAGCCAATGTCCAACTTCCCAAATTAGTATGATATTGTCCGCTTTGGACCCAAGAGGCAAAGCTCGTACAGATTTATCTTTGGGCTCCTTCCCAAAAAGTCTCATACTAATTTTGGTTGGACTTTACTTATATATTAGACCAATCTTGTCTAATCTTCAGATGTGAGATTTGGATTGATATCTCAACATTCTCCCCTTCAAACCAAAGACCACATGACTCGTGTCCTCTCGTCTAGCGAAATCTTGGCACCATCTTGTATCTTCTTATTCGCGAGGTCACCTTATTAGGAGTGTGCTCCCACATCATAGATAGCCCATACCCACTTCGTATTGTCGCATGATCGTTACCGCTCTGATACCACCATGTTGAGTTGCTTTTAAAGCCCATGTCCAACTTCCCAAATTAGTATGATATTATCCGTTTTGGGCCCAATAGGCAAAGCCCGCACGAATTTATCTTTGGACTCATTCCCAAAAGGCTTCATACTAATTTGGTTGGACTTTACCTATATATTAGATCAATCTTGTCTAATCTTCAAATGTGGGACTTGGATTAATATCTCAACATATTCCACTCACCGGAATAAGCATAAAATATGACACTATTTTAACTACCAAATAAAAGTGAAAGTGTTTTCAAAAGGAATCGAGTTCATGTTGAAATGATTTATTGCGTCCCCTGAATTTTGTAATATTACTTAGTTTTCTTGTTATTGTTAACCGGAAATTCAAAACGGAGTTCTTAAACTTTCAATAGCAAACCATTTAACCATTAAACCAACTCATTAATCATTTATACCATATATAAAAAAAATACAGATGATTAATACTAAAATGGTAATAATTTTTTGTAATATATAATTTTGTATACAATATAGTAGAACCATCACATACATTAGAAACTAGAGGTGAATTAAAAAAAAAAAAGAAGAATATAGGAGAACATAGGATGAAATGAATAAAAAGTATGATAATACTAACTAGTTTAAACATAGGTTTAAATGTTAAATGGATCCGGTAAATTTAAACATTCGTTTGATCAAAATCAAGTGACTCTGTTCATAATTAAGGGAGCAAATTTAAAAAATATTAGTAATAATGGAAAAAGAGAGAGGGGTGTTAGCATAATCGGCATTCTAGTGGGACCAATTTAAGATCATTTTACACTCTTATGAGTTGTAGCAATAACATTTGATCCATTTTTTTTTTTTTCGACAACAAATTTGTTGTTCCAATTCTTT
Organism: Draba incana; assembly: GCA_963576765.1. Taxonomy (NCBI): domain Eukaryota; kingdom Viridiplantae; phylum Streptophyta; class Magnoliopsida; order Brassicales; family Brassicaceae; genus Draba; species Draba incana. The sequence continues at coordinate 3,979,984 of OY755212.1, read as the reverse complement.
CTAAAATCATTTGACACTAAATCATTGTGATTTTTCATTGTATATATTTTCATATTAGTTATTAAAGAGTCAGTCAAGTCTAATAATTAATGATATATATATATATATATATTGACCTAAAAATTAATTTTGTGTATTTTTATGGGTTGACAAACTACAAAACTGTAACTTCAATGTATATGGATTTGGAGCTATAATACAGTATGTGTATCTTTGTCGATGAAAAACTGAAAAAGATATGTCTATTGACAAGTTTTGCATTGGATTTTAAAACAAGATATATTATAGGGTCATTCAGTACTTGTAGTAAAAAAACAAGATAACTAACAACATATATATATATATATATATATATATATAAGCTTACGCAAACGAGTCAACTCTAAATCGCCGTCCTTATAGATCATTCACTTGCACTTAGCATGGAGATAATGATAAAATTGTCATCTTATCTGATACCGATTCGAAAAAAATAGTTTGAACTCGTGAGTGCCGAAAAGTAATTTAAGTTATGTATATCTTAGTTGTTAGTTTAAGATCGACATGATCACATTCACTAGTACTATTACTAAGAAGGACTAATAGAATACTAGCCAATTTTTAATTTATGTATGATTACATAAAACAAATTTGAACCTATATCTATTTTAGGTTCACTAAACATTTTTAAGGCATATTTTAATCCGATATTTTTAAATCTAACAATCGCCACTCATTTATTGTTGTCGCTATATAAAATCTACAATCGCCACTTATTTATTTCTATCGGTTAAGGTATCCCACATCGGTAATATGATGGGATATGTAGTAATATATAAAGAGATTAGGCCTCTCTACTAATTGGCAATTAGTTTTGAGTTCGATGCCCATAATCTTAATTGCCAATTGGTTTTGAGTTGGATGCCCATAATCTTATACTATCTAACAAAAGACGATATTTAATATGATTAATGTGATAAAATCATTTTGCCAAAATTATTTGATTATATGAATTATTAGTATACGAAAATGAGTGAAGACAAAATATTAGAAATCAGGATATGAGACAAGAATATCCTACATACTTCGAGTGAACCAAAGTATGTGAGGAGCTTTGGACAGATATCGTTGAACCGTAACAATTCTACACACTTATATGTTACTATAGAACTATTTTGTAGAAGTCACATGGATATTTTTAACTTGTAAACAGACCTTTCCAACCTCACAACAATCTTGAGATTCACTCATTCCTTTTTGTCTCCTCCCATTAACTGGGCACACCCATAATATATATATTCATACACAAACAACACCTAATATATCTATGTATAGAACTCTCATTATGCTTATACTAGAAGTGTAATCCACAAGCTCCTTTGCAACATTTCTCATTTTCATTTCACATCTTATTCAAAACTCTATTAATATATGTTGGAAAGTTTAGAAGTTATTATTTCATTGTTTAAATCAATACAACGAGTAGAAAACTAAAATATTTTTTTTGCTTGTATAAATTTATTAAATCTCACTTTAACAATGAAAATGTCCGATATAAAAACTCTTATGTTGATTTTGTATCGATATTACAGTTTGATGCAACAATGACATTGAACAACTATAACTGAAACCGATACATAATAAGGTCATGTGCTTATAATTATAAGATTGGAAAGTCCCAATAGAGTAAGTTTGAAATCGTGAAGAAAAAGAGACGATGATTGATCATTATATATGACAAGAAAGAGTATGCAATTATGTTCTGTATGGTGAGTAATAATAATATATGAGAAGATAATAAAATGTCATTGATGGATCTGACAACAATGTGAGATTATGATTCTGTACCTTGTCTTCTTTTTCGTTGAATACTAAAATTTGTCCGTTTGGAAAAAAGAAGAGGGAAAACACTAAATTAGTTGTAAAACATCTTAAAGAACCTCTTCTAAGATGATTTGGAAAGGCTTGTACTTCATTATGTACCTCAATAAGTGAAGAATTCGAAACTTCGAAATTACAAAAGAATTATACTTGAGGTTTTAATATTTTTGTAAGAAACCCTTTTAACAAAAAACAAAACTTTATTCTTATAAAATAAATAAATTACTGAAGAATTTACAAAGCTTGGCTAATATATATCACAATTTGTAGTTGACATTTTTATAAACAATTATATATTTAATTATTTTAGATATATATATATATAATTGATGAAAAATATATTAAAATGTATCATTTTCATTTTTTTGTTTGCCCTTTCTGCAAAATATATATTTTTTTGGTGGAAAAATACACCAATTGTTAATAGATTCGCACTACAAGAAAACAGCCGCAAATCCGACGGAAAGAATTCCGTCGGAAATTTTCCGACGGTAATCCGACCGATTTCCGACGGAACTGAAATTTTTCAATTCTGTCGGAAATCTGTCGGAATTATTTCCGACGGACAAGAAGACTGTCGGAAATCGGTCGGATTATTGGACCGTGTAACTAGCCGGTGCCGACACCGGCAGTGATTCCGGTTTGCTGTCGGAAATCCGTCGGAAATTATGCACCGTTAATATTTTCCGACGGATTTCCGACAGACACATAACTAGCTGTCGGAAATCTATCGGAAAAATAGCCGTTATATAGCCGTTATTATATCCGTTTGATTTTCGACGCTTTTCAGACAGATTTCCGACGGTCAGCGTATTTATATATATGATTCCACACATCTTCATTTACTCACAACAACAACAACTTCCAACCAAACATTTCTTAGAAAAAATCGTCAAGAGAGTGAGATGTCATCTTCTAGATATTATAGATCGTGGATGGATGAAGAGATGTATGATCCGGAGTCGAAGACATTAAATGCAAGTTATGCACGAGGTATATGCGAGTTCATGGCGGTTGTCGGGAATCGAAAGGTGATAAAATGTCCATGTTTAAATTGTTGCAATTCGCGTAATGTTAATGTAGAACAAGTTTGGCATCACTTGTATACCAATGGTTTTATGCCGGGATACAAAATTTGGTTTTCTCATGGAGAAACTAATAATGATGGTGCTAGTAGTAGCAGTGCACCATATGTTGCGGATAGCTTAGGCGAACATAGAACGGATAACTTAGGTGAACATAGAACGGATAACTTAGGCGAACATAGGATGGAGAATTTGATGAAGACGAAGACACAATTCCTTCGGAAGGATCAGACTCAGACTCAGATTTAGGATTTTGATATGTTTGTATTTGTTAACATAAACAAGAATAAAAAATATATACATTTTCCTATTTTTTTATATAAAAAAATGATATTCCGTCGTAAATTTGTCGGAAATATATATATATTTCCGACAGATTTCCGACAGCAACTGATATTTATATAATTCTTAAAAAAAACTCATCTGTGTATATATTCTTTTAAAGCATGCGTCGGAAATCTGTCGGAAATATATATATTTTTCCGACAGATTTCCGACGCAATATTCATATCATGCTAACCTTAAAAGACGACACGTGTTACCCTTAAATCTGTCAGAAATCTGTCGGAAAAATAGATAAATTTCCGACAGATTTCCGACAGATTTAGGGTTTTGAGGTCAAATTCCTGAATTTCGAGAAGACAAAGTCTCGGCATACAATTCTGACAACTAAAGTGAAAGATAATTGAGTAAATAACCTTCTCGATGTTATACAGAACATGTTTTGCGATTTTGTCATGTTTCAACTAAAAGCGTTTCATACAGTTACATATACAAAACAATAGATGTTTACGGAAAATACTAAATGTTTAGAATTTGAAAGTAACAATGACCATTATCAAGTATTTTATCTTCCAAATATTGCTTCAACCATGCTATTAACTTGTAACTACGAAAACGGATCATAAACAAGCTTAAAACCCCAAATCTGTCGGAAATCTGTCGGAAAAATATATATTTTTCCGACAGATTTCCGACGGAATTGGAGATTTCAGGTAAAAATATGTACAAAATGCTAACAATTTTTCCAAAATAAGCATTTTGGAAAAAAATGTTAACAATGTTAAATATTGTTTAAGAATTACCAATTTTTTCCAAAATGCTAATTCATTAATTTCCAAAAAAAACATTTCTTAAATTTAATAAACATTTCTTAAATTTCTTCAATTCCTTAACCCTAAACCAACAAAAAAACATTTTTTAAATTTCCAATACCCTAAAACCATAAATCTGTCGAAAATCTGTTGGAAAAATGTATATTTTTCCGACAGATTTCCGACGGAATTGGAGATTTCAGGTAAAAATATGTACAAAATGCTAACAATTTTTCCCAAATAAGCATTTTGGAAAAAAATGTTAACAATGCTAAATATTGTTTAAAAATTACCAATTTTTTCCAAAATGTTAATTCATTAATTTCCAAAAAAAACATTTCTTAAATTTAATAAACATTTCCTAAATTTCTTCAATTCCTTAACCCTAAACCAACAAAAAAACATTTTTTAAATTTCCCATACCTTAAAACCACAAATCTGTCGGAAATCTGTCGGAAAAATATACATTTTTCCGAGAGATTTCCGACGGATTTGCCAATTTTTACCCGCGAAATCAGTCAGTCCAAAACACGCGGCCCATTTAATTTATTTCGATTTCCGACGGATTTCCTACAGCTTTAAATCCGTCGGAAAATCTGGGTTATTAACAGCCATCGTCTTCTTCTTCCTCTCCATCCGTTGAAATCCTCTCGCCTCCTCCGATCCCAAGTTAACCCGGAGCCTTCGACCGCCGATTTCGCCGCTCCTCCTCGCCGGAATTCAACCTGGAGCCTCTCCTCTCTCTCGCCGCCGCCTCCTCCTCTTGCTCGCCGCCTCCTCCTCTCTCTCGCCGCCGCCTCCTCCTCTTGCTCGCCGCCGCCGCGTCCTCCACTTCCTCGCCACCGGAAATCGCCACCCATGTCGGAAATCCCAAGTCATTTGTAAGTATATATTGATTTTGGTTAGATTTAGGAAATGAGTTTTTGAATTGATTTTTGCTAGATTTAGGATTAGGATTAGGGTTAGATTTGGGGTTTTGGAAGTTATATTATGAAATTTGGAAATTGTTACTAATTTTATGAAATTGTTACTAAATTGTTAGTATTTTTACTAAATTGTTAGGGTTTTTAAATTGTTATGAAATTATTAGGGTTTTTAAATTGTTATGAAAAATTAGATTTATGATTAGGAAAAATGAGGGAAATTGATTTAGGGAAAATGATTTAGGGAAATTATTTTTTCCATAAATTTTTAGAATATTGTTAGCAAGTTTTACTAATTTTTAAACAATTATAACGATTAATTTAAAATTTTAGAATTTTAATTTTTTAGAATTTTAAATTTTTAGAATTTTAAATTATGTAACAATTACTTAAGAATTTTAGAATATCGAAATAATTGTAAATTTAAAGATAATGACTTAATTTTTGAATTTATATCTATATTTTAAAGAATTTTAAACAATTAGATTTAGGAAAGTTTTTAAAAGGTTTATAAGATTGTTTACAAAACCTTATAAAACTATTTAAAAACTTTATATAACTATTTAAAAACCTTATAACACTATTTAAAAACCTTATAAAACTTTAAATTTTAAATTTTAGAATTTTGGAATTCGTCTTAAAGGTATGTAAAATTTAAAATAGTTTTCATGTCTTTTTCATTTACAATTTAATTTGTTCTGCAGGTTGCTCCGCAGAGCAAAGGGCGGCTTTATGGTCTTCCTGACGATGCAGGATCATCGGGGTCTTCTTGTTACAACAGCGAGACATCCGACCTGAGAGCCAAGATGCAGGAAAAGGACGTCGAAATTAAAGGTTTGAAGACGACGGTCCAACAGATACGAGAAGCACAAGCCGCCCTAGAAGCCGAGCGGGAGAAGGAGAGAGTCGAGCGGGACAAGGACAGGGAGATGATGCAACGGATGATGGAGTACTTGGGCCGCAACCCGGATTTTTCGGGGGGGCCCACCATTTAGATTTTTATTTTCAACGTTTTTGTAAAACAATATTACTTTTAATTTTATTTTAATTTCTACTTTTAATTTTATTTTAATTTAAATAATTCAAATTTTAAATTTTAAATTTATATTAAATTAATTATTATTTAATTTATTATAATTTTTAATAATTTCTACTAATACGTCGGAAAGCTGTCGAAAATAACACCGTCGGAAACCTGTCGGAAATAAATACGTCGGAAGTCTGTCGGAAATTCGTCGGTTTACATGTAATCGGAACTCGTCGGAAATCAGTCGGAAACAAAACCGACAGATTTCCGACAGTGACATTTCCGACGGAATTCCGACATGTCGCCGGACTCCGGCTGGATGTCGGAATTCCGTCGGAAATAAAGCCGTCGGAAATCTGTCGGAAATTTTTGACGGATTTCCGACAGAATTACCATTTCCGACAAGATAGAAACGACAGACAAATCCGTCGGAAATCTGTCGGAATATGCGTTTTCCGACAGACTTCCGACGGATATTTCCGTAGGATTCTCGCTGTTTTCTTGTAGTGTCGTGGCATGGACTTTATAGATTACAAATAATAAAAGCTACAAAGCAAGGAAATGTGTATAATTACAGGTGATTGCGAATAATCCACGTACATGATAATTAATTATTTAATAATAATACGGTAGGTTTTATAATTTTTAGATTAAATATAAATTCTACGTTGGTCAAGAAAATATATTTCATTGGCTGAAACTTGAACGTGTGGGTGAATACTCTTTAAAAACTTTTACATTTTCCAAATGAAAGTCAAAATCATGATATTTTTGTAATCATCACAAAACAACATTAGGGACATAGTTAATGGTTTTTATTTTTCGTTAAAACAACAAAAACATATAATTCATGGAATCTACAGGCTATACACCGCTAGAGAATGAGGTTAATTGATGAATTAGTAATGGCAATGAATGGTATACTATTTTTAAAAAAAAAAAATTTGAATGTTTATTCCGTATTGGTTATACTATTCGATAATTTTATCACATGTTTACTGTTTTATAAAGTCATTTTATTATACATTTTGAACATATTAAAGTTATAAAAAAACGATCCTCCGCAACACAAACCCTAACTTTTTTTTGTTGTTGTTGCTAAATTGGCACAAACTCTCACTTTATCTCTTTCTCTCTAGCTAAGCCGAAAGGCGATTCTCCAACCATCCTGCCTTTGATTTATCGGAACTTCTAAACACCCATTCCCTCGGAAACATCTAGAGAGTTCATACATGTCTTTGTTTCTCCACCGAATCTTGAAGCTCTCTGCACAGAGAAAATTCTCGCTTCATCTCATTATTGTCTCAGTTCCCGTTTTTGCTGTTGGACAGTGGTGAGACAGTGCCGAAGGGCAACAAATTTTTCGACCCGACAACATAAATGGTGGTGTGTAGCGGTGAGAAGAAGACTCCCAAGCACCTCCATAGTAGAATTTTTATGGGAGCATCGCAAGGTTGGTTCGCTACTGACGACGGTACATTACAGCTTACAGATTTTTACAAGCCATGGGTTCCATCTCCAAGATTCATATCGTTGCCTCCACTCGATCGGGTTTATGTCTTCAAGTTCCATATTAGTGTCCCTTTCTTCTGATCATGCCCAAACAAGGCCGGCCTGAGCGTAGGCTGAGACATGAGACTTGGGCCTCCAAAATTTTCTTTTTTTTTAGTATTAGTAAAAGGCCTCCAAAAATATTTTTTTTTACTTGAAAGGCCCCAAATTTTTTAAATATTCCTAAAACTTCCTAAATTTTTTTTTTGCTTATGGTTCCTAAAATTTCAGGGTCAGCCCAGTGGCAAAGAAAACGATTTTTATGTGGCTGCAAAAGTTGAGTAACTTTCAGCTAAGTTTATGCAGGCCTTGTTGTGACGACCCTAAGTGGACTCAGTGAAAAAATTACATTTTTCAGGCGCTTAAAGAAGTGGTAGCTGAAAAAATCACACGATTCATTGGTCAGGATCTTGAAGAAGAGGCATTGGAAAAAGTCACGAAAAAAATTCAATGAGTTTGAGGAGCTTGAAGAAGATATTAGTAAAAAAGTAACGAAAAAATTCAACAAATTCAAGGAGCTTGAAGAAGAGGTAGTTGAAAAAATCAGGAAAACATTCAGCGATCTGGAGCTAGAATGGGATGTTTCAGAGAAACTCACGACGAGAACATTCCACCCTAGCTTGAAGGTATTTGGGTGACGAAAAAAATCCAGCAACTACCATGGGTTTTGAAGAGTATTTTGAACGAAAGTTTGAAGAAAAAGTATGAAATATTTCTAGTGGATCACAAAATATGATGGTTTATTGAATTTTGTTTGGAGGCTTGAGATTCGACCCAAAATTAGGCTTATTAAGCCTACATAAACGCAATAAGGGCTTCGTAGATTGGGATTATCCACTTTAGTTACAAAGTGGACTAATATGCTTTTTTTTTTTAATCCAAGTTATAGTCGCATACGTTCGAATCATCAAAACTAATCTTATAGTACAATAAACTTCTCGTTTTTCTTTTTGTTATTTGAAAATTTGAAAAATAATTCGTTATGTCAATATATTCATACACTAAAAGGCGTTGCATGTAATTACGTGAAAACAAGTGGTGGCAATATTGTTGTATCCACGTATTCAGTTTAAATAAGAGAAAATCAAATTTTGAAAACTAAGAGCATCTCCATTGGAGAAATTTAGTGAGGTTCTTAGGAGAAAAAAGAAAAAAAAGAGTGTTTTTGTAGGGTATATTGAAATATAAAATTAATAAAATTTGAGTAAAGAGAGAAGATAGTGGGTGTGTTTAAATATAAAATTAATAAAAGTTAAGTAAAAGGAAAAAATAGTTTCTTATGGAAGAACTTTTGGAGAGTGTTTTTGAAAGGAAGATAGAGTGTTTAAATATAAAATTAATAAAAGTTGAGTAAAAAGATGAAAGAGAAAATATAAAATTGAGTAAAAGGAAGAAAGAGAGTGTGTTTTAATAATTTAATATTTAAGAAACTAATTAGAAGTTCTCCAATGGAGATAGTCTAAGAGCATATAAACCTCTCCAAACTAATTTGGGAAGAACTACTATCATCGACATCACATCGTCATTCTCCATCACCATTAATGATTATGTTGAGCGGATGGATCGACATCACATCGTCATTCTCCATCACGATTAATGGTTATGTTGAGCGGATGGACTGAAAACATTTATGAATTATGGTTTCATGTTTTTTTTTTTTTTGCCATAAAATCATTTTCATAGGTTTATAATTTCTTTTGTAAACCTTAAACGTTTTCATTTTGAAATAAAATATTTACCTTTTAGAAAAAGAAAAAAAAAAAGGCATTTAAACCAGTGTGGTTCTTGTAATTGGTAACATTAAACCAAAATGGTTCAAGCAAGATTCACATGGTGGACTTTCCACGTGCAAATACTGACCGGAGAAAACGACAGGAACAGAGAGTCAAAAACAAAGCCAGGGTGTAGAAAACTTTAGGCACGTGACCACATCAGTGGCTCAACGGTCATATTCAGAATCAGCTAAACCATTAACACGTGACAGTGAACGGGACCCACCACACCAATCATCTTGCTCTTTTGTCCCCTTCTCAATTAGCTTAAAAACAAATTTAAATACCCAGCCGCACATTAATGCTGTAATTATCAATTTAATCATTTTTTATTTTTCCATTTTTGTGCTTCAAAAGTATCATCACTCACTTAATTTTTAAAGCTAAATTAAAATCATATTCGGCGCGAAAATCACTAAACTTCCAAAAGTGGGTCCTACATGCATAAATTCCGGTTGCGTTACGTTGACTTAAACAAACAAAGCAATTTTCCAAAATCTCTAGTGGGCCATGGTCAGTCAAAGCAATTCGAGTTATGGGTCCAAACTCCAAACAAATAAAAGACTTCGTAACCAAAAAAACATTAATGAAGCTCCAAGAACCAATAATGCTGAATTTTTAAATACTGCTACTTGTTTTTTTTTGTTTTCTTGACTAAAAATTTAAAAATCAAGAAGTGAAAAAAAAAAAAAAACAAACGGTTAGTTAGACCGGTGAAGGTTGAGAGGTTGGATCAGCAGACGAAGGAACATCAGGACCAACACGACAACCTTCAAGCATGAAAACAATATCAGACATTGTTGGTCGGTCATGAGGATCAGTCGCAGTACAAAGAAGTCCAACTTTGATTCCTAACAAGAACTCTTCCCATTCCGATGATTCCGGATCAAGTTCGAGTAGTCCCGGTTCTAGTAGCTCAGTGACTTGACCTCTTTGAAGTTGCTTCTTTACCCATTTCACTATATCTTCGTCTTGTGTGAACATTACTGGTCTTTTACCGGTTAGGATCTCGAGTAAGACAATACCGAAGCTGTAAATGTCGGATTCTCTAGTGATTTCTCCTGATGTTGTGGCTTCTGGTGAAATGTATCCTAATGTCCCGATGGTAGCTGATGTGACCGCTGTTCTTGATGGAGATCGGACTGTGAGACGATCTAGTCCGAAATCGGATAAATGAGCTTCAAAGTCCGCGTCGAATAGTACATTTTGTGGTTTAATATCACCATGAATCTATTTGAGATAAGAGAATGTTAAAAAGTGGAAGCTATGTGTATAATGTAGAATGTGATTTAAAAAAATTGTTACCATGTTGGATTGATGGAGGAAACCGAGTCCACGAGCAATCCCGAGAGCTATGAGGTGGCGCATTGGCCAGTTTAGTACATGACCATCTTGATGAGAAGCTTCTTGGAGGAGAGTTGATAAGTTTCCGTTAGGCATGTAGTCATATACCAAAAGCCTTAGATCCGGTGGACCGGCGTAATAGCCTCTAAGAACTGTTACGTTTCGATGCTTGACTTTCCCGAGAATTTCGGCTTCTTTTTTGAACAAATTCTCATTTAAGAGCGAGCCGTTAGGTAAGCGGCGTACAGAGAGAACCATTCCGTCGTTGTAATTGGCTTTGAAGAGTAATCCGTATCTTGTTCTGCTAAGAACGTTTTCTTCGTCGAACTGTCGTGTTGCTTCTATTGTTTCAGCTAGAGTGATCTTGTTGTTGAACATAACTAGCTTTGGCTCTCCGTTTTCTGCGCTTGATCTGCTTGTGCTGCTACGAACTCTACTTCCTGCGCTTGTTCTACCGGGACTGCGTTTCTTCTCTCCCGTTGTAGATTGTTGTTTCAGCTTCTTTCTCCATTTCAAGAGAGTGTAAATGTAGAAACAGCAGAAGAGTGATAAAAGGAAAGCACCTATCGCAGCCATAACGATCATCAGAATCATTTTCCGTTTCTTCTTCTTCTCTTCCGCTGTACCGCTTTCGCATTTTCTATTTAATGGCTTCCCGCATAACTCAGAGTTTCCAGAAAAATCTGATGGGTTATTGATTCTTGAGCCTAAAGAAGCTGGAATCTCTCCTTTAAGGTTATTGCTCGAGACGTTGAAGTACACCAAGTTACTAAGCGCGAGGCTAGCTGGAATCTCTCCGGTTAAGTTATTAACCGAGAGATCAAGCTTCGTCAAGTTTGATAACCGAGACAACGAAGTAGGTATAACTCCGGAAATATGATTGTGGTCTAGTGACAACGAGGTGAGAGACGAGGCTCGCGAGATTTCTGATGAGATATCGCCTGACAAGTTGTTCCGACCCAAGTCAAGAACCGTAAGACGCGAAAGACGAGAGAGATCAGCTGGAATATGACCCGTTAGCTGGTTTGATCTTAACTCGAGAACTTCAAGAGCAGAGCAGTTTCCGATTTCAGGTGGAATAGGACAAGAGATGTGATTATCTGACAATGACAGAGAAACCAACAACCGAAGAAACCCGAAAGTCTGCGGTATCTGTCCCGTAAACGAGTTAGAGCTAAGGTTAACATACCGTAAACTCACCAAGCTACTAAACCCTTCAGGTACAACACCAGAGAAGTTGTTCTCCTGCAATGCAATCACTTGCAAGTTCGGTAAACCCGAAAGCTCAACCGGAATCTCGCCGGACATATTCTGCTTGCTCAAATCAAGAGATATTAGCTTAAACAAATTCCCCACAGTAACCGGTATCTCACCAGAGAATCCATTCCCACTCAAATTCAGAAAGCTAAGGTTACTTAAGTTACTGATACTCACTGGAACTTCACCCGAAAACCGATTTCCGCTAAGATCCAGCTCCGACAGATTCGTCAACGCCATTAACTCCACCGGAAAACTCCCATTCAAGTGGTTTCCACCTAAATTTAACCTATCAAGCTGCTCAAGATTCACCATTGATGAAGGAACAAAACCTGAGAAGTTGTTTCTACCTAAAGATAAAACCTTTAAACCCTTCATGTACCCTAAAAACTCCGGAATCTCACCCGTAAATCGGTTTCCTTCGAAATCAAGAAGCCCTAACGAACCACATTGCTTAATCTCAACAGGAATCTCACCGGTAAGAGAGTTATTAGCTAACTTCAATTCTTCTAACTTCTTCAAATTCCCAATCTCCGGTGGAATCTTACCGGAAAACAAGTTACCAGAAACATCAAGATTCGTTAACGACGAAATGTTCGTCAACCACATCGGAAACCGACCAAAGATTCGATTTTTCCGAAGATCCAACACTTGTAACCCCGTACGACAGTTCACCGTCTCCGGCCATACAATGTCGGAAAAATCATTGAACCCTAACTGAACAATCCTAAGCGAAGTATTGCAGAAGAGAGAAAACGGTACAGTACCGGAGAGATTGTTGTTAGAGAGAGAAATAACCTCAAGTTTAGGAAGACCACCGTACGCGGCGGGAATCACACCGCCGATTTCGTTCTCCGACGCGCTTAAATGAACAATGGAAGAACAGTTCGAGATCGCAGAAGGTAATGTCCCTTGTAAGAGATTGAAATCAAGCCATAGATACTCTAAGCTCTGGAGATTACCTAAACTCGCCGGAATCTCGCCGGTAAACTGATTATACGAGAGATTCAAAAGCTGGAGCTGAGTCAAGTTCGAAAGCCCACTCGGTATTGACCCAGAGAAGGTGTTCGACGAAATGTCTAAGAACTTGATACTCGACGGTAACCCAACGGAGATCTCACCGGACAGATTGTTTCCGGCGACGTTAAAAACCTCGAGCTCCGTGAGATTCTTCATCGCCGGAGGAAGTTTACCGGAGAGTGAGTTGTACTGGAGGAAGACGGCGAGTAGGCGCGTGCAGTACGCGAGTGAAGGAGGGATTGTACCGTTGAATGAGTTTGACCGAAGGCTGAGTTTTCGTAGCATGGTTAAGCCGGAGATACGATCGGAGATTCGGCCGGAGAGTTGAAGACGAGGGAGACGGATCTCTGTTACACGGTGGTTAGTGCAGAAAACGCCGCGCCAGTCACATGGAGCCGATGGAGATGAAGGATCCCATGAAGTTAACGCACCGAGAGGGTCGTGGAGGTTGAGTTTAAACGCCGTGAGGGAATCAATCTCGGCTTGAGAGTCATCGGCGCGTGAGAGTGAGAATAACGGCGCGTAGATTATAAGGAAAAGGAAGAACAGAGATTTCTCCATGGTTATAGATCTGAACAAAAATGAAAACATTTAGCTCGATGAAGAAGAAGAGGGTGAGAGAAGTGTAGCCATGAGAGAGAGAATGGTCGTCATTTAATCTACATGGTGTTGGTGGGTTGAAAAAGTCACCAACATGTAGTCCCAGTTGTACCAGTTGCTCCCCCAGTTGTTTCCAAAAAACAACTCCAGTTGTACTGGTTGTACCGCGCGGGGAGGATTCGAACCCCGGTCGCGTGTCACACACGGGTGCGCGAACCACTGGGCTAGCATGTTTTTCTCGTTATGTTTAGTGTGTTAATTATATTTAACCACATATATGTGCCAGATCAAAAAAAAAAATTTATTTTTTCAACACCATTTGAGATTACAATCCTCCTCCCCATGACCATATGAGATTTTGACTCGAAGAAAAATGAGTAAAGTTAAAGTTTTTAAAGACGACGAAGAAGCCGAAAACAAAAATATAAAATTAGATTAATTTGAAATCCGCACTATACTCTATGCGTTTCTAAATAATCATTTTTGTTACAAATTCGGGAAACATTTTTTCTAATCATTATATTGTCCTTGTAAGTTAAAGGAAAATAAAACAGAGAAAATCATTATTTTTGTTTTCCTTGTTTTTTTTTTCCCTTCATTAAAAAGTATAAATAGCCGGAGATCGAACTTTCACGGCGAGAAATGTCGTCGGAGGTTCGCTTTGCTTTACTCATCACCGTCACGGTGTTCTTGTCGTACTCGAGCTTGGCTCATGGATTACTGCAACCTCGTAGGATCTCTCATGGTTTATCCGAAAGCAGCAAGTACTTGACGAGAAATGAGCTCTGGTTTAATCAAACCCTAGATCACTACTCTCCACATGTAATCAATCTTCCCGATTTCGTTTCTTGTTCAATCCGATTCAAATGGTCACTAAAGGATCTTAGATTCTGTGTTTCCGATTTCCGATTTCCGATTTCTCTGGGTTTATGCTTTAGATTGTGGAATTAAGAATTGATTTTGTTTTCTTTCTCAGGATCATCGCAAATTCGGGCAACTATACTATGAATATCTTGATCATTTACGAGTTCCTGATGGACCTATCTTTATGATGATCTGTGGTGAAGGTCCTTGTAATGGAATCCCTAATGACTATATCAGTGTAAGAGTTTTCATTTGATTGAATAACATTGATAGTTTCTGAAATTTGATTGCTTTCTTGATAAACATGTTCTTTAGGTGTTAGCAAAGAAGTTTGAAGCTGGAATTGTTTCACTCGAGCATCGTTACTACGGAAAGAGCTCGCCTTTTAACTCATTAGCCACTGAGAATCTCAAGTATCTTTCATCTAAACAGGCTCTTTTCGATTTAGCTGCTTTCCGTGGATTTTACCAGGCACGTAGTCTTATGGTATTTACGCTCTGGAAACTGCGTCAATGTCTATAGTTTAATGAGCTTGGATTTGGGATTTATTTTTGGATGCAGGACTCTTTGAATGTTAAGTTTAATAAAACTGGCAAAGTTGATAATCCGTGGTTCTTCTTTGGAGCATCTTATTCTGGAGCTTTGAGTGCTTGGTTCCGGTTGAAGTTCCCTCATTTGACATGTGGAAGCCTCGCTAGTTCCGCGGTTGTTCGTGCTGTCTACAATTTCCCTGAATATGATCAGCAGGTGCAATCTTCTTTACAAAATTAAACTTAAGTGAAGCCGTGATGTATCTTTTCATATAGAGTTTAGTTGATGATAGCATTGCGTCTTATTGAGCAGATTGGTGAGTCAGTTGGACCGGAATGTAAAGCTGCACTAAAGGAGACTAATAAACTCGTGGAACTAGGGCTTAAAGTAAATAACAAGGCTATGAAAGCTCTCTTCAATGCCACCGAGGTTTAGCTTTGTTGTTTATGTTTCTCTTATTTGAATCTGAACAATAGTGGAAGTAAGAAGTCTCTCTTGAGTCTGAAAATTTTCTGAATTCTGTAGCTTGATGTTGATGCTGATTTCTTATACTTGATAGCGGATGCGGAAGTTACAGCGGTAATGATCTACATACGTGTTCATTTCATGTATATGATTCTCATTTTCTTTCTAGTTTAGATAATTAGTTTGCATAATCTGGTAGGTCCAATACGGAAATCCAGATAAACTATGTGTTCCGCTCGTGGAAGCTAAGAAGAACGGTGGTGATTTAGTGGTAATTTGCTTTTTCTTCTACCTTTTTGTGTAAGCTTGGCTTATGTGTATGCTGAGGCGCTATTTTGGGTGTGAAAATACAGGAAGCATATGCTAAATATGTTAGAGAGTTTTGTGTGAAAGTTTTTGGGTTAACCGCTAAAACATATAGCCGGAAGCATCTGTTAGACACTGCGGTCACCTCTGAGAGTTCAGATCGGCTTTGGTGGTTCCAAGTTTGCACTGAAGTGGCGTATTTCCAGGTGGCACCTGCAAATGATAGCATCCGGTCTCATCTTATTAATACCGAGTATGTGCTTCATTACTTACCATCATGAAATATTCGAGTATAATATCTCTTTACCATTCTGCTTACAAATTTTGTTTTATCATATTTTCATAGGTATCATTTGGACTTATGCAAGAGTCTGTTCGGGAAAGGTGTTTACCCTGAAGTCGATGCAACAAACCTGTACTATGGAGGTGATAGAATTGCTGGTATGTAACCACCGAAAAAAACGTCTTGATACTCCTCTTACTCTTTTGCACATTCCAACTGTTTTTTCGTTGTCTTGTTATTCTCAATTTTGCATCAACCAAGATCGTATTCACAAATGGGTCACAAGATCCATGGCGTCACGCATCCAAACAGACCTCATCTCCTGACCGTAAGTCTTCTTTTACCTTGATCAACCTCATAGTATTAGCTCAGTGAGACACTTACAAGGTAATATTTGAAACCACAGTGCCTTCTTACATCATCACTTGTCACAATTGTGGCCATGGAAGCGATCTCCGAGGATGTCCTCAATCTCCAATGATCATTGAAGGTACCGGCCACTCCTCTCTTTCTTTCCGATGCCTCAACTCAAAGGACGAGTATAATAGAAACAACTGTGATGTCCCTTTTTTTCCTTCTCAATTTGCAGGTGATTCCAAGAATTGCAGTTCACCAGACACGGTGAACAAAGTAAGGCAACATATAGTAGAACACATCGACTTGTGGCTCTCGGAGTGTCGTGGAGAACTTAGGAGTTCCATGTAGACTCGTCGCACCTCACACGCATAGTCAACGAGTCACGGCTCATACGACATAGTCACAACGCTCCTGTTTCGTTTCAGCAGATTGATTGTATGTTGCAAACTTGTCTCTGTGTAACCTCTCCGATGTGTTTGGAACTTGTATCAATCAAACTTCTGCAGTGTAATTTACACTGGCAAATATATTCTCACTTAGAATGAAACAGATTATACAATATTATATTCTCCTTGCAACTTAAAGAAATAATAAAAACAGAGAAAATCATTATCTTGTTCTTGTTCTTGTTTTCTTTTTTTTGTCTAAAAACGGCCGGAGATCGAACTTTCACGGCGAGAAATGTCGTCGGAGATTTGCTTTGCTTTACTCATCATCTTCACGGTGCTCTTGTCTTATGCGACTTTGTCTCATGGTTTATTGCAACCTCGTAGGATCTCTCATGGTTTGTCCGAAAGCGGCAAGTACTTGACGAGAGATGAGCTCTGGTTCAATCAAACCCTAGATCACTACTCTCCACATGTAATCAATCTTCCTGATTTCGTTTCTTTCAATTAGGTATCCGATTTCGGATAAAGATCTTAGATTCTGTGTTTTCGAATTCAGGATCATAAATAGTAACTTTTTTGGGTTTATGCTTTAGATTGTGGAATTGAAATTGTTTTTTTCTTTATCAGGATCATCGCAAATTTGGACAACGATACTATGAATATCTTGATCATTTACGCGTTCCAGATGGACCTGTCTTTCTGATGATCTGTGGTGAAGGCCCTTGCAATGGAATCCCTAATGACTATATCAGTGTAAGATTTTTCATAAAAACTATTCATTTGATTGATTAACATTGATAGTTTCTGAAATTTGATTGTTTTATTCATAAACATGTTCTTTAGGTATTAGCAAAGAAGTTTGAAGCTGGAATTGTTTCACTCGAGCATCGTTACTACGGAAAGAGCTCACCTTTTAACTCATTAGCCACTGAGAATCTCAAGTATCTTTCATCTAAACAAGCTCTTTTCGATTTAGCTGCTTTCCGTGGATTTTACCAGGCAAGTAGTCAGTCTCTTGTGGTATTTACTCTCTAGCGTCTATGTTTATAATTTAATGAGCATGTATTTGGGATTTGTTTGTGTGGATGCAGGAATCTTTGAATGTTAAGTTGAATAGAACTGGCAAAGTTGATAATCCGTGGTTCTTCTTCGGAGCGTCTTATTCTGGAGCTTTGAGTGCTTGGTTCCGGCTTAAGTTCCCTCATTTGACCTGTGGAAGCCTTGCGAGTTCTGCTGTTGTTCGTGCTGTCTATGAATTCCCTGAATTTGATCAACAGGTAAAACCTTTGTTACGACATATTGAGTCTTTCCATATAGAGTTTTTGTTGCTGATAGAATCAATTTTTTTGTGTCTTATTGAGCAGATAGGTGAGTCAGCTGGACCGGAATGCAAAGCTGCACTAAAGGAGACTAACAAGCTTTTGGAGCTAGAGCTCAAAGTAAATAACAAGGGTGTGAAAGCTCTTTTCAATGCCACCGAGGTCTAGCTTTGCTGTTTATCTCTTCTCTTCTTTGAAAATCCGAACAATTATGAATGTAAAATGTCTGTCTCCAGTCTGATTAAGTCTCTGAAATCTGCAGCTCAATGACAATGCTGATTTCTTATACTTGGTAGCGGATGCAGAAGTTATGGCGGTATACATACGTGTTCAGTTCATATTATTATGATTCTCATTTTCTTTCTAGTTTTAGATACTTATCTTCAATATTTGGCAGTTCCAATACGGTAATCTAGATGAATTATGTGTACCACTAGTGGAAGCTAAGAAGAACGGTGGTGATTTAGTGGTAACTTTGATTCCTCTCCCTATTTTGATTAATCTTGATGTATATACATATATACATTATATTTTGGGTTTGTAAATACAGGAAGCATATGCTAAGTATTATAGAGACTTTTGCGTGGGAGTTTTCGGCCTGAGGGCTAAAACATATAACCGGAATCATCTGCTAGACACTGCGATCACCCCAGCGAATTCAGATCGGCTTTGGTGGTTCCAAGTTTGCACTGAAGTAGCGTATTTCCAGGTGGCGCCTGCAAATGATAGCATCCGGTCTCAGGTTATTAATACCGAGTATGTGCTTCATTACCTTCAGGAAACATTCAAATATCATCTCTCTGTACCGTTCTGCTTACAAATGTTGTTTTCTCATACCTTCATAGGTATCATTTGGACCTATGCAAGACCCTTTTTGGAAAAGGTGTTTACCCTGAAGTCGATGCAACAAACTTGTACTATGGAGGTGATAAAATTAAAGGTATGTAACACCCGAAAAAGTTCTCGATCCTCCTATTAATGTTTTGCACATTCCAACAGTTTTTTTCTTTCGCGTCTTGTTATTCTCAATTTTGCAGCAACGAAGATCGTATTCACAAATGGGTCACAAGATCCATGGCGTCACGCATCCAAACAAACCTCATCTCCCGACCGTAAGTCTCCATTTTTTACTGTGATCAATTTTACATAACATGAACCTAGGCTTAACCAATGTCGTAAAGTAGCATATTTAGACAAATACTTCCTCTGCGACACGAAAAAGTTAATAATACTTGAAAACACAGTACCTTCTTACATCATCACTTGTCACAACTGTGGCCATGGAAGCGATCTTCGAGGATGTCCTCAGTCTCCAATGGTCATTGAAGGTAAACATATTACCAGCCACTTCTCTCTTTCTTTTCGATTCCCTAAACTCAAAAGACGCTTATGGAACCAACTATTAAAAACTTATAATGTCACCTTTTCTTCTCAATTTTCAGGTGATTCTAAAAATTGCAGTTCACCAGATGCAGTTAACAAAGTAAGACAACATATAGTAGAACACATCGACCTGTGGCTCTCTGAGTGCCGTGAAGAACTTAGGAGTTCCATGTAGAGTCGCACACACCTACACGCATAGTCACAATGCTCTTGTTTTGTTTCAGCAGATAAATAAACATCAGATGTATGTTGCAAACTTGTATCTGTGTAACATGTATTCAATGAAACTTCTACAGAGTACTGTATTTTCAAGCACAGCAAATAGATGGAAAGCTTAATTACAAATTTAGAACTTACAGATTATATAAAGTAATGTTGTGGTCTATATATTATATAACATGGTAGAGAACACAAATCCGTTGTAGTCTAGCTGGTTAGGATACTCGGCTCTCACCCGAGAGACCCGGGTTCGAGTCCCGGCAACGGAGACATTTTTTTAGGCTTTTTGACTTCTAACGACGTCGTTTTTGTATAATGATGAGTCAACAGAGTGAAGACAGGTGTATCTTCGCTATTTGACCGGAAAAGAAAATCAAAACAGAGGACTCATTTTCTGTACTCACGGATTCATCTTTCTCGGAGATTTCGAAATTTTTGACGGTGATCTGACTTCTCAACGATTTCTTCGCTTCCGTCTTTGTTTGTTTTTTGGCTGATCTGTGAATTAAGTGTTTGTTATTCCGATTCGATGGTGGAATCTACGTCGAATTTGACGTCGACTCAGAGATATGCAGCCGGAGCTTTGTTTGCGATCGCGTTAAACCAAGCGCAAATCAACCAGACTCAGCCGTTGGGGATCCCGGCGTCGGAAAACGACGACGAAGACGGTGATAATAATCGTCGTTCCGATGATCGGAAAAGTAATTGCAGTAGCGGAGATTCTGTCTCCGATGACCCTAGTCTTTGGGTACACGAGACGTCGGGTCTTCTTCGACCTGTTTTCAGGTAATCTCCTAAAATCCGTTATCGCCTTCATCGATTCTGGAATCACCATGTTTGTAATTCGATTTCTATCCACAGATGTCTTAATATTGAATCATCGGCTTGGCTAGGTCTCGAGGAAACAGCGAATTCTTCTCCGGCGAAGCACCACATCGGTGCGGTATGTTTTTTTTTGGAGTTTTGGATTTTGGTGTTGATATATATACAGTAATTGTTCATTTACTTTCTATGTTTGATTGTATTGTTTGTAGTTTACGAGATTACTATCAGAAGAAGCAAGTGATGCTTCTGCAGAGATGATTGAGCAAGAAATGGCTTTAGGTAAAGCTGCTGATGCGATGGTACAAAGCATTCAAAGCTCTGTATCTAAAAATGCTAAGAAGGAGAAGCATCAGGAATATGAAAACGAATGCCGTGAGAAATATGCGATTCCTGAGGTAAAACCGGAAGATGGAGATGCGGAGAAGGATAAGAAAGAGTCGGCGGAGAGTGGTGAAACGGAGAGTCTTGAGGTGGGTGTAGTTATTAGAGATGGAAGTCATAATCCTGAAGTTGTTGAAGAAGATAAATCTGTTGAGGAAGTCACATTGCTTAGCCATCAGAGGAAGATAAATGTTCTTTATGAGCTTCTTTCTGCTTGCTTGTCAGATAAACATCTAGGGGATAAGAAATGTGTGCGGCGTAGAAAAGGCTATGATGCTCGTCACCGTGTTGCTCTCCGGTTACTTGCGACCTGGTTTAACATTGAGTGGATTAAAGTGGTTCGTATAATTATTTCTTCCATAACAAGCGCATCCTGAAGTTTAATGCTTATTAAAAGTTAGCTATCTTGCTCTAAGTTAGGATATGGAATCGCACTGCTTGAAATTCTAGAACTTCTCCGTCTGCTACTATCAATCTTCATATTTTCTTCGTTTTTTAGTTTTGGCAGTTGTTTTTTGGAAACTGAAAATTTGATATTTTCTTTCATTGTTGTAATGTATTCACACTTTCAATTTCTAGGAAGCAATTGAGACAATGGTCGCATGCTCTGCTATGGCACTTCAAAAGTCTGGCGAAATGAAGGATGAAGATGCTCAGTCTCCTACAACCACATGGGCTAAGTGGAAGCGTGGAGGCATCATTGGTGCAGCTGCTTTAACAGGGGGAACCTTGATGGCCATCACTGGTGGTACGGAAAATTCAGATTGCTAAGCTTCTAAACAAGAGTGATTTTTGAATTGGTAATCAGTTTCCATTGACCTGGTTATATTCAACAGGATTGGCTGCTCCAGCAATTGCTGTAGGGTTTGGTGCATTGGCACCAACACTGGGCACACTTATCCCAGTGATTGGAGCTAGTGGGTTTGCTGCTGCGGCTAGTGCTGCTGGAACTGTTGCTGGCTCCGTTGCAGTTGCAGCATCGTTTGGAGGTGAATAAGAGTAGATGAGTTCAATTTTTGCTGTTTATGGATTAATCAGTACGCTTACAATTAGCCACTAGGTGTTTTGGCTTCTCTTTAATCTTCACCAATGTATTAATTCCTTATAAAGCAGCGTTTACAATGTCACTTACGCTTGGTTTTTACAACGTTTTCGTAACCAGCTGCTGGAGCTGGTCTCACAGGCACTAAGATGGCTAGGAGGATTGGGGACCTTGATGAGTTTGAATTTAAAGCTATTGGCGAAAATCATAATCAAGGAGTGAGTGCCTATTATCCTCCTCTGCTAGATCATTGTAACATAGTTTTGCATTTTGGAGTATGAAATATTGGTTGTGTCTCCTCTCCTTCATTTGAAAATCTCATTGCTCTGAGTTTTTCCGCTTTTGAGAGCCACATTAGTCACTGATTTGAAAACGTTTGTGGAAATTAATGTCACAGCGGTTAGCAGTGGAAGTCTTGGTTGCTGGTATTGTTTTCGATGAAGAAGATTTTGTGAAACCATGGGAAGGGTTAACTAGCAGTTTGGAGAGGTATGTCGCGTGAGAACTTTTGTATCTTCAAAAAGGAAATAGGAAGCATCTAGAGCTGCTCCTTGCAGTAGCTGTTCTCATTCATGTTTGTGTCTGCTTCGCAAGAATTGTGCTATATTTGCTTCTTACAGTCTGATCTTTACTATTTTAGGTACACACTTCAATGGGAGTCCAAGAATCTAATCTTAGTGAGCACTGCAATTCAGGATTGGCTTACTTCAAGTAATTGGTTTTCATCCTACTATACAACTGTGTTGATGTAACAATGTCAATTTTTGAAGATAAACTGTGATACTGATATGATATTTTTCCCCTCAGCACTTGCCCTGCAATTAATGAAACAAGGAGCAATGCACACTGTGTTGAGTTCTCTCTTATTGGCATTGGCATGGCCAGCGACACTCTTAGTAGCTGCTGATTTCATAGATAGCAAATGGAGTATTGCTATAGATAGGTAACACCTTTTCCCTAGTAAATTGTCTATCTATGAAAGATGACGACACACCATTTGCACATCGCATCTCCAACTAATGACCAAATCTTTTGAAACATTTTCTTTTGGTTTTCGCTTTCTAACTAAATCTGTGGCTGTTACAATCTTTATTCCTTTAGGTCGGATAAAGCAGGAAGGCTTCTAGCTGAAGTACTACAAAAAGGCTTGCAAGGAAACAGGTATACAGTTTATGCTTGCTTCACGGAAATTAATATGATTGCTATATTAGAAAGTTATTACATACAGGATTTTACGTCTTGTGTTGCTTATATTTCCTCAAATTATGGTAATTCAGACCCATCACTCTCGTGGGATTTTCGCTTGGTGCGCGTGTCATCTTCAAATGCCTCCAAACTCTTGCCGAGACAGATCAAAACGGTATTTTCCCATGTGCTACTTAGAAGATTCCTTTACAAGATTGAATCTTTTTTGGTTTAATGGGAGAGAAAAAATATTGAACCACTCTTATGGAAGTTTCAACATGTTTTTCTTGGCAGCTGAACTTGTGGAAAGAGTTGTTCTTCTTGGAGCACCTATTTCAATTAAAAGCGAAAACTGGCGAGACGTAAGAAAGGTAATCAACTTTCTCTGATTTATGTACATTGATTAATCATTTTATTACCAAAAAAATGTCACATTCGATAGAATCGAATCTTAAATGATTTTTCCTGTATTCCACTGGTCCTATTTGGTAGATGGTAGCTGGAAGATTCATCAATGTTTATGCCACAAACGATTGGACCCTCGGTTTTGCATTTCGCGCTAGGTACATACATTACATAAACATTGTACCTAGCTACCTACCGTTACAAACTAACTACCTTGTTTTTGAATTCTAACTCCGTTTTTCCACAGTTTATTATCCCAAGGATTAGCCGGAATCCAACCGATTTGTATCCCCGGGATCGAAAATGTAAGCCATATCTTTCTCTTAATCCTTAAATGAAAAAAATAATTTTTTTTTTTTTTACATCGAAAACAAATAAAACTTAATGACATTGAGTGAATATTTAGTAATGATGTTATCACACACAAAAAAAAAGAAGATATCAGATCGTTTTCAAATTTCTATAATTGGAAAAGTATCAATTCATAATCGTATTATTTCACACTCTATTTCAACGTTTTGCAGGTGGATGTAACAGATATGGTAGAAGGTCACTCTTCATATCTATGGAAAACTCAGCAGATTCTAGAGAGACTCGAAATCGACACTTATTATCCTGTTTTTCGAGACACTCTCTAATAATTAGATATGTATAACACATTTCCACCTAGCTTTCAGATGTTTAGAATCACACATACTCAGAAGTCGGAACAAATAATAGTCGTTATACGATAAACGTTAATGAAGAGTTGTATTTTGTTTGTTTGTTTTTGGTCGACGACGGCTAACGACGAGAGCTTGGTGTATTGGATTTTGTATGAAACGTCGTCGTGTTGAATCGACAGGCACTACGTGAAAATGATAGAACTGACTTTGCTTGAACATTCCATGTTTCTTTTTCGGGTAAATGGCTAAAAAAACTCTTGACTTTTATGGCGGGAGCCAAAATAACCCTCAATTCATCACTAAACCATTTTAACCTCCAACTTTTGTTGACTTTCCATTTAAACCTTAAACTTGAATTGACTAAACTAAATTGGATTCGTCGTTAAGTCGCCTAACGAAAAATTTACACATAGTTACTTTTGTCCGTTAAATCGATTTTAGAACCCTAAAAACAGAATCCCCAAATCAATTTTGGATCCGAAAATCAAATATTCTCTGATTTTGAAATAAACTATTGAGCTTTCTTAATTACGGTCTTAGGAATTTAGAACTAGTCTCAATTTTTCAAGATTCATTGTAGAATTCCGGGAATTTCATTTTAAAGTTTGAGAACGAAAACTTCTCGGTGAAATTCCGGTCAACTTAGTAAAAATTACCATATGCGGTTGTTATCATTAAATTCCATTTGTAAAGAGCTTTCTAAAAAGCTATAGATTGCTACATATCGTGCTTCGATTTAAAATCCGCCATTGATGCATCTCAAGCTCCTAAGTATGAGAAAAAGAAAAAAAAAATTGATAGTGATGACGGTGGTGTACGTGAATTTAGATAGTTTTTATGCATAATTATCATTTTATGATTAGGATTGAGAATTGAAGAAGAGTAAAATTGATTTGGGGATTTTGTGTTTTTAGGGTTCTAACTGTTCTAAAATCGATTTAACGGAAAAATGTAACGGAGATTAACTCTGTATAACTATTCCGTTAGGCGACTTAACGGTTTGTTTAGTCAATGCAAGTTTAAGGTTTAAATGGAAAGTCAACAAAAGTTGGAAGTTAAAATGGTTTAGTGATGAATTTGAGGTTTTTTTTTGCCATTTTTCCTTTCTTTTTCTTTAAATATAGAATAGTCAAAACTAAAAATGTTTATTCCCTGATGATTGTAATTTGTATGTCGGAACAGGGAAAGAGATCTAAGGCAGATTAATTTAGATTTAAGTCAGAATTACGTGTTACAATAGATTATTAAGACATAGATAGTGAAACAAAGATATGTGAAGAGATGGAAAAAATAAAATTTAAACCAATGCTTGAGATTTAGTAGACCCCAATTTTTTTTAAAACAATAGAGGCCCTCTTATCTTTTTTTTCGTCTAAACTTTTGGTTCATTCATCATATTATGCCTTGTGAAATACAGAGACGGTCAAGGACGAAACCTTTCCGGAGACAGAGCCAGCGACCACGTAGACACCCCAACAGCCAAAAGCTTAGACCAGGGAAAATTACAAATTAAAGCATACATAACCATTCAACAACACTTAAAGATAAGCATTGAGAGACACTAGCCTAGCCATCACCATAAAAGAAACATGGACAAAGAAGCCATAACGCCAAACCGTCCGGCCTCCCAGGAAATTTTCCGAAGAAAATTCGAATGAACGCATTCTTCTTGACAACTTGATTAAGGACCACTTGACAATGGTTTTAATTTGGATGGTGAGCCATAACAATATTAACACAAACTACTACACTACATTTTTGTATCAAATAGTAGAGCTTATAGGGTTTAAACATATATGAATAATAATGAGGATGTTATCGTTGCCAAAATACTCAATTGAGGAAAATATTGTTTTTAGGCAAATTGCACTCAATAACATTAAAAAAAAACCAAACAATTTACCCTAATTCTAGTGGATGTGAATGTGATTAAACTGCATATATTAGTTTAAGTTAGTTGTTTAAATTTATTTATTTTTGGTTGTCCTTGCAACTCACTCTTGTTTTTATTACTGTTTTTGTGTCGAAAAGGGTGACTGATCGCTTTCAATCAAAGCAATAATTGAAAGGTCAACAATGATTTTCAGATTAGGGAAGAACTAAGAGGGTTTAATGATAATGTAGAACAAAACAAATTAAGAGAGCTAATCATATCTACAACCTTAATCAAAAAAAAAAAAAAAATTAAAGAAAGGACATGTATCGAAGCAAATCAAACTTTGACAAAAATGTAGATAACACTGATTAATCTCTAGAATGATCTAACTATCGGTTTCGTTCTTCAATTTATTTTCTATTCAAGGATAATATGTGACTCTGAAGCTAACCATTAAATCCATCTATACGTTACTCATCAAGTCTATCAGATTAGCCCCCAAGAGTTAGTTCACATTTTCAGCAGCTGACATGTTCTGAATTACATTAATTGAAGGTAGACGTTTTTTTTTTGTTTGTTTGTTAGTTATCAATCTTTGTTTGTTTTTCAATTTTTACAAGACAACTACTTTTACGTTTCAAACATAATATACATCTCGGAATCTAAGCTTCAAAATGTTTTTATATTCATTCTATCACTGAAACCCAAGCGTTACTTCACATTTTCACCGGGTTTTCACATGTTCTTAATCATAATAGAGACAATAGATCATTAATTTGTAACGTAGACATTAAGGGCTTTTTCCTCTGTTTGAACGTTCTTCAACGCCGGAGATAGACGACAACTTCTGGTGTTTGTCTTTATGTGAAACGTCCTCGTGTTGAGTCCACCACCACATGTTACCGTCTTCTCTGACTGTTAGCTAGCTACCCTTCTTGTTACGTTTTATATATATAAAAAAAAGTCAAAATTTATAATATGGATTATGTCTATCTGATAGTATAATCTGAAAAAATGAGACGCAGTTTGACTCTCTCTTTTTTGTCAAGGCGATATTAAATTTGTACTGAAATCGGGAATCACTTCACTAAACAATTGTTTATTTCTCAGGTGAGGACCGTCCCGTATCGCCATACACTAAACTTAACAAATTCTATATATATAGGCTTTGAATGATTACCTAGCTTGGACGTATGTCTGTAACCGTTTCAATTATCAAACGGACGTTTATATTTTTTAAAAAAATAAAATATTTTATTTTTTAATATCTAAAAAATATAGATATATACTTAACTTTAACATAAATATATAAAAATTAAACTAAAATTTTTAAATTATTATTTCTATTTTAAATAATATATAATATTTTCTATCAAAAATTATTTACTATTTAACCGTTTTGTTTAAACGGAGTGACCAATCTAACTCATAATTTTGTTATTATTCA
This sequence comes from Draba incana, assembly GCA_963576765.1. Taxonomy (NCBI): domain Eukaryota; kingdom Viridiplantae; phylum Streptophyta; class Magnoliopsida; order Brassicales; family Brassicaceae; genus Draba; species Draba incana. Next base: position 3,952,509 of record OY755212.1, on the reverse strand, counting down.
GGCGCTTCTAATCCATCTTATATATCTTATCCCGTACAGACCTCATTATCACTATTTCACACCCAGGACGGATCCACAGCCAAGATACAAGGGCACATGCTCCATACTGATTTTACAAAAAATTCTAGTTAGCCAATAGTAATATTAACTTAATTAGTTCATTTTTGGATATAAACTTACGGAGAATTTGCTAAATTATCCTAAACTTAATTAGCTCGTTTTGTTCGGTATATCACTACAAGAAAACAGGGATTTAGCGTCGGCATATTTCGACGCTAATTCGACGCTAAATCGATTTAGCGTCGAATTAGCGTCGAAATGTGCTTCGACGCATAATCGTCGACGCTAATCCACTTTCGACGCTATTTCGACGCTATTTTAGCGTCGAAATGGTTCTCGACGCTATATTCGACGCTAATATTTCGACGCTAATTCAACGCTAACTCGACACAATGTTTCGACGCTAATTCGACGCGACTTTAGCGTCGAATTAGCGTCGAAACGTTTCGATGGTAAATGGATGCTAAATCGATGCTATTTTAGCGTCGATTTAGCGTCGACACCTGATCATTCGACGCTAAATTAGCGTCGATTTAGCGTCGAATGATCAGGTGTCGACGCTAAAATAGCATCGATTTAGCATCCATTTACCATCGAAATGTTTATTTTATTTAAAAAAAAATTATTATAAAAATTATAAAAAAAAAATTTATAAATTAAAAATTCATAAATAAAAACTATAAATTAAAAATTATTATAAAAAAATATTATCCGATAGAAAATAAAATTATCCGTTACAATAAAAATAAAACGCTAATCCTACGGCTGTTGTTCGGTCCTTAGGTTCACGATATCTTCGAGGTCTTGCTGGAACTGCGATGCAACGGGAGTTGTAGAAGCCTGTGTAGAAGGCGCTGGAGGTTGATCCGGCATCCTTCTCATGGCGCTGGCTAATGCTGGGTTGTCCATTGCAATGATGTCAAAGAGACCGCTCAATGTTCGGACATAGGACGTCATCTCTACTTGATGCGTCCTTAGCGCCGCAATCTCGGTTTCAGCAGCTTTCAGCTTAGCGGTCACATGCGTCTCAGACGAACCCGGCGTGAAAGAATATTGAGAAGACGAACAAGCTGCGGGGACATCTAGGATGGACCCAAAACCCATCGTTCGTCCTTTCTTCTTCGGTGCAACCTAAAAAGTATAAATGTAAGACAATAAAAAATTGTATAAAAATATGTTATAATTAAAAGTTTATAATATAAAATAAAAACCTAATAAATTACCTCCTCGTAAATTTTATCGAAATCATCGACACCCATCGTCGACTGGACAGACTCATCTAGCTCTTCCAGTCGTGCATTGTACGCGTTGAACGTTTGTTCCGCTTGAGCGGTAACAAACGTCCCATCCTTCTTCCGATGTGTTTTCTCCATCACTTTAATGATCGGAGGAAGCTCACCGCCATTAGCCTTTTAAAAAAAAAGATGTTGATAAAAATAAAATATATAATAAATAAATATTTAAAAGTAAATTAATCAAATTAACTAATTTAATGCAATTATTACCATGTCAAGGCGTATTGTGGCGTACGATGATTGACCCGCACAATGCTTTGAAGGTCCATCTCCTTCGGCCACCGGCGTTAGACGGGATGCAGAACACTTTCCCGCTATAGCTTGATTTTTGGGATCCAGCCAATAATGCACTAGACCCAACCAAACAGCGGGATCCATCGCGAGCGGCTTCGCCTCATCTCCTTTCTGCCCCCACTTTTTCTTCAAGTTCCCGACGTAACCGTTGAGACGCAATAGGGCCTTCTTCTCGAACGCCGCTCGCACTTGGGGCGTATGATCATTGTCCCAATGCCACCCTTGCTACAAACATACGAATAATGTTATGAATATATTTACTTAAAAATTAAATAATTTAATAAATAAAAATAAATTAAAATTAATGTTAAGAAATAACTTAATAAATAAAATTAAATTAAAAAAATTAAATTAAAAATTGACTTACCGCCCATGACTCGAACCAAATATCCCGAACATTTTGCGGCGTCTTGCTCCAATTAGGATGGACCATAGTGAAGTGGGCCTTGATTGCGTTGGTGACCGAACGCGCGACCTTGTTATCCGTAAACCTATTAAACAAAAAGTTATAATGTTAATAATTTAATTATAACTTGTAATTAAAAATTTATTAAAGAAAACTAATTTGTTTACTAATATTGAAACAAAATAAAAACATACCATAATGTACCCGGAGGCCTCAACGGATGGATAGTCCTAAGCCGTGTCTCACGTCCAGGTTGGCGGAGAAGCTCAGCAATCCGCATCATAAGAGGCGCGTTTGGCGGTGGAGGGGCCTGATTGGGGTCACCGGGATGGTCATCTTCGGCTTCTTCTGGGTCTGGCTGAAGAAACGGTGCCTGAGCTTGCGGCGGAGCTCGGGGCGGAGGTCCTGGCTGTCCCGATGCCGGAGATCGTGGACGATAGTTCGCCGCATGCGAACCGGACACCGATCCTGACCCGGATCTGTGACGACCATCATGTCCGGGAATCGAACCATCGTCGCCAAATAACTGGGCGTATGAAGGAGGACGATGTCCATCAGCCTATAAAATATAATAAATTTATTAAATTTAAAATTGTAAAATCAAAATTTTAAATGTAGGAAATAATTTAATATTTTTGATATAAATTTAACATTTATGTAATTATTTTAAATTATCGTAAAATAAGTTCTAAATTCGTTTTGCATTTAAAAATTTTATTTTACTTTACATAAAATCAAAACAAATTTATTAAATTTAGAAATGTAGAAAATAAATTTAAAATTTAGGAAATATATTTATAGTGCTGAAATAATTTTTGGAAAAATGTAGCTATTTTAAATTTAGGAAATAATTTTATAGACTTTACATAAATATATTTTTTTAAATCTAAATTCAAATAAAATCTAAATTTAATTTTATCACTTATCAAATCTAAATTTAATTCAATTCCACCTTTATTCAATTCCATAACTTATCTAATCTAAATTTTAATTTCATTTCCTAAAATCTATTTCATACCAAATTTCCCAAATTCTATTTACTACATATTACATAAATCCATTTTCCAAAATCAATTTCATTTGAAATTCCATATCTAATTTAACTTATTCCATATCTAATTTAACTAATTCAAAATATCTATTAAAAATTTCCAAAAAAAATAAATAATAATTTTTACCATTGAACGGTCGGGCGGAGGAGACGGTGGAGGATCCGGCGACTGTGGGAGAGAGAGAGATGCGGGAGAGAGATCCGGCGACTGTGGGAGAGAGAGAGATGCGGGAGAGAGATCCGACGGCGGAGGATCCGGCGGCGGGAGAGAGAGAGACACGCGGGAGAGAGAGAGATGGTGGAGAGAGAGGAGTTTCACCGGGAGAGAGAGAGATTCGCCGGAGATGGAGAGACAGCGTCGCCGGAGAGAGTGATTCGCCGGAGAGAGTGTTTCGCCGGAGAGAGAGTGATTTGCGGGCAAACGGAGAAGAAGACTTGTTCACTGTTTTTAATTAGTGATTCGACGCTAATTCGATGCTATTTAGCGTCGAATTAGCGTCGAATGGCAATAAAATATAGTTTCCTCTTCCCCACGCAGACGTCATTAGATCATAATTAATTAGTATTTTAGCGTCGATTTTGCGTCGAATTGACCAACAATTCGACGCAAAATCGACGCTAAATTCAAATAAATTCGGTTTACCGCCGTTGGTGTGAACCAAAATATTTGAATTTATTCGGTTAACCGCCATTGGTTAAATCAAATTAATTCAATATAGCGTCGAATTAGCGTCGAATGAAAATAATATTTTATTTTTCAAACCTTAAAAATTAGTAAAAAGCTGAAGAATTTTGTTACTTTCTTCCATGTTTTGGGTCAACACACTTTTGGGTAAAGGAATAAACACCAAAAAAATGGATCTGAACGTGACCACACTTAGGATCATGTGGTTATATACAAGAATAATCTTACGGTTAGTTACACCATGCTCTGATTACCTTTGATTGTTCATGTGATCTGACGTTAATTCGACGCTAAATGAAACAAATTTTGCATTTAGGGAAATGAAATTTTTTGAACTATTTATTTCAAATTTCCTTTCCCAATAAACTTTTGATTGCATCAACATCTAGATCTAGAATTGTGTTTGGCATTTCCGGGCTTTGGGCGCCTATCAAATCATAGTACTGATCCTTACACTCATTTGAAGTACTTCCCCCGTAAGTACCTGACGGTTCAGTGCATTGATATGGTTGGACGGCTTTGACAACCCGCTTTTGGTAAGGACATTCTAGCTGGTTATCATAGTTGTGTTTTGAATAACTGAACCCATCTTCTAATTTGGGTCTCCCAACATTTGGAGGAGAGCATGAATCAGCTTCCCACGAGAATTTAGGAATGTGGTCGATGTTTGGCAAGCACTGCCTGTCCGGCACTATTGTTGATGTGGAATGTTCTTTATGTATTGGTGAGCACGTATCAAATTCCCACGAGTAAGTGGGCAGCTCTTTAAACGATTCGTCGCAATAAGATTGGGTTTCCCACGAGAATTTTGGTATTATTGGAAATCCAAAAGGATCAAGGTCGGGTGTTGTTTCTGCGTCTTCATTAGGAGATGGAGAAGACATTTTTAATTTGTGTTCTCCATGGGTTTACTAGTTACCGATTTTATATGTGTATGTAGGCGATTTTAGCATTTAATTTGCATCGATTTTGCATCAAATAGTAGCATCGGATTAGCATCGACATTTTTAGCGTCGATTTTGCATCGAATTATAGGTACCAAAGTATGTCAACGCGTGGTAAATGTGTCACCTACCTACCAAATTTGGCAGGCATTATTTAGCGTCGATTTAGCATCGAATAACATGCATTCGACGCTAAATCGACGCTATATTTTTTGAATTGCGTCGATTTAGCGTCGAATGCATGTTATTCGATGCTAATTCGACGCTAAATAATTCTATGCATTTTGACTATATAAGTCAGAGTAGTGCAACAGAAAATCATAACAATAAAATATTCAATTTCGAAATGCCAAACAGCGATCTATGGAATTACTATATGCAAAACCGAGGCACCATTCAAACCCCTCAAAACACAACTTTTGTTCCTTCAAGCCCTCCATACGATGGGTTAAATGTTATTGATGCTTTCCCGACAATTTCACTCCAACCAACTCAACAATCCCAAAACCAACCGCCCGGAATACCGGGACCTGGCGAACTCATACGGCGAGGACTGTTTCGCAAGAGGTCGCACGATGCAAAGGTGTTGCGAGGTGAAAGTTCTCAGACACGTCCAACACAAGATTTCATTCGGGAGGTCATCAATGAGCCAGAACAGGGCGACGACGATTTTAGTAGACCTCAGTGGACTTCTACTATCGATTACATAATCCGTGAAGGTATATATATATATAATTAACAATAATGACTGAAGATGACAAATACTAACTCTATCATTCATAACTGTAGGTTCTTATAACAACAGGAGCACACCATTATGGACCCAGGTTGCAGAAATGCAATCCCCGCATTCCCAATTTGTGAAAGTGCAAAAGGTTGACGTTCGAGCTCGATAAATATTTTATCCATTTACAGATACAATTTATCTGACAAGTAAATTGTATCTCTATTAATTTTCAGATTGTGGCTATGCTCTCTAGTATTACCCCAAACGGGCTGGGAGATCTCCTAGTAACCTTAAAGGATCCGTCAGGCAAAATCGAGGGAACCATGCACCATAAAATCTTCAAAAATGACGAGTACAAACTAGCCACTGTTGTAGGTGCGGTGGTCATTCTAAAGAATGTTACCGTATACCGTGTCAACAGGAACTCTAAGTACCTCAACATCACAGAGCGAAACATTGTTAAGGTGGATTTTCCATATATTTCTAAATATTTGTGATCATTATAAACTGATTTTCTTTTTCCAAACAGATAATTGGTGCCAATTCTATGATTGCCAAATACGAACCAACCGAAGTATCTACTATCAATGAGGAAGATGAAGGAACAACTGGGTACGAATATGAAACAGTTCCAGACTCAGATGATGAATAAACATCCGACCCGTCAATGGTTCAGAATAAGCTTAATTAAGGCTTTATGTTGCTTTACTGTTTAATAATTCCCTAGTATCCATAGTACGAGTTTATAATAATGTTCTTATCTGTAATAATATTTCCTAATTTCTAATTAATGTAATATTTAATGTGTAATGTAATATGTTTATATCACAATATTAAAACTAATATTTTGTTTATATGCTATCTTCCATTTGAATAATAAAAAACTTCCAGAATTTGATAATCACATATAACAATTACAATAACTTAAAACGATAACAATCAAACGAATTGGAAAAATATATACAAATGAAATAAAAACAGTCATATATGCTTCACTCTGAATCGTCATTTGAGTTGTCTTCATCCTCATCGGTACTTTCTCCACTCTCGTTTGCGAACTCGTCTTCGGAGTTTTCTGCATCGTTAGCATCCGGAAGTATTTCAGCTTGTCGATTTTGCGGATCTATAAGAATGATGTTGTCTATATCTGCTTCTGGAGTTGTAAGATCCACGGCCGTTTCATTTTGCATAGGAGCGTCGTTTGATTGAACTATCATTCCTCTAGGTGCTATTTTAAGCACAGATAACCATGGAATCCCTGTTTTTCTTACACGTGGATATGGAATGAAACATACTTGATCCGCTTGTGATGCAAGGACAAATGGATCATACTTTGCATAAGAACGCGATCCATTAACATCGATGACACCAAACTTTCCCACTCGAACCCCTCGCCCGACAACTGGATCAAACCACTCGCATTTGAAAAGGGTGCACTTTAAGTTAACCAAACCAGGGAATTGCACTTCAATAATATCTTGGATAATGCCATAAAAATCTGTGTCCCCGGCTTGAACTACCACACCAAAGTTCGCAGTTGATCTACTTTTGCCATGGTCTAACGTATGGAACACATAACCTCGTGTAAAATACATTGGAGATGACGAAACTTTCCCCAACGGACCTTGGATCAACTCTCTAAACCATACAGGGTATGACGTGTCTCCATAATCAACCTGGAAGATACAGAATAGACATTGTAAATATAGTTGTATATAAAAAATTGTACATAAAGGTTTTTATGGAAACAACATATATATAACTTATATACCTGAGTCCTCAACCATTTAGCAAAGTGTTGATCTTTCCGTTTTTCAATATCATCGGCGGATGCATTTGGGAAAGCCTCGTATACTTGGCGAATGAATTCACTAATATAAAATATTGTTATAACAATTGCATTTGTTATATATGTTTCCTACCATATATAAGTACGAAAATAACCCTTTCCACCTCAATCCATACTTGGTAATTATAATATGTACCTCAGAAATGGGCTAACTTCGTCGCATTGTAAGAGAATATATGTGAATGCACAATTGTAGTCTTCGAACGAGGACCAATCTTCTTCTCTTATGGTTCCGGCCTGCCTACCAACTGCACAAAATATATCTGGGACATCTGGAACTGCATACGTTTGTGCGATGCCACCATCGTCGTTCCTACGTGGAGCTCGTTTTCGTGTTCGGACAGGAGGAGGGAAGTAATATGAGCAGAAATTAGAGGTTTCTTCGGTTAAACTGCCCGCAACAATTGATCCCTCAACCCTTGCCAGGTTTTTTGCCTTTCCTTTTAAGTCTTTCATGAATCTCTCGAAAGGATACATCCAACGAAATTGAACGGGCCCTCCTAAATCAGCTTCGTGAGGAAGATGGACAGGAAGATGCTCCATCACATCAAAGAAAGATGGAGGGAATATCTTCTCTAAGTTGCACAACAATATTGGGATGTTATTGTTTAGCTGTTGAATTCCATCCTGAGTCAGAGTTCGCACACACAGATCCCGAAAAAATGCTCCAATACCTAAACCCAAAATCCAAAATCAACCAAAACACAAATGTAATTTTCCAGACATAATTTATTTACATATTTCATTGAAAATATACCTGCAAGTGCTTCATGCACGTTCGTTGGCAAAAGTTCTGCAAAGGCGAAAGGCAATAATCTCTGCATAAACACATGACAGTCATGACTCTTCATACCAGAAAATTTTTTCCCTTGCTCCACAGACTTAGAGAGTTTTGACACGTATCCATCTGGGAACTTAACTTCGGTGGAAACCCAGTTGAAGAATGTTGGCTTGCCTTCGCTTGACAATCTAAAGCTAGGCATTGGAGCTCTCTGATCTCTCCCATCTCCCGTGAGATGCAACTCAACTCTAGAGCATATAAGAGCCAAATCCAGTCTAGACTTGAAGTTGTCTTTCGACCTGCCTGGAACGTTTAAGATGGTGTGCATGATGTTATCGAAAAAGTTTTTTTCAATGTGCATGACATCAAGATTGTGGCGCAGTAGATGATCCTTCCAGTACGGTAGATCCCAGAAAATACTCTTCTTATGCCAATTATGTTCTTCACGGTATCCATCTGGGAGATTGGTCTGAATATTAAACCAGTTACCACCACGTTTTGCTGTTTCTTGAGCTCCCCAATAATCAAGTTGACCTTCAATTTGTTCTCCTGAAAGATATGGAGGTGGGGGGATACGTACACGTTTGCCCTTTGCAAACAACCTCCTGTTCCCCCGGTACGGATGGTTCATTGGGAGAAATCTCCGGTGACAATCAAACCAACAAGGTTTTCTACCATTTTGTAGTTGGAATGCATCTGTTGCATTTTGGCAATACGGACATGATAACCTACCATGTGTTGTCCAACCAGATAACATTCCATAGGCTGGAAAATCGCTTATCGTCCACATAAGCACAGCTCGCATGGTAAAATTCCTTTTCCGGGAGTAATCAAAAGTACGAACCCCAGTAGACCACAACATGTTCAACTCGTGAATCAGCGGCTGTAAAAACACATCAATAGATCTTCTTGGATGCTTCGGACCAGGGATTAAAATACTCAAAAACAGAAATTCCCTCTGCATGCACATATAAGGCGGAAGGTTATAAGGTGTTAATATAACCGGCCACAAAGAATATTGCCTCCCAGACAAACCAAACGGACTAAAACCATCTGTACATAGTCCAAGATAAACATTGCGCTTCTCGTTAGCAAAATTAGAGTGTATCGAGTTGAAGTGTTTCCAAGCTTTTGCATCAGAAGGATGGTGAACTTCTCCTTCAGTAGTTGAATGTTCCGCATGCCACCTCATTGATGCAGCTGTCCGTTCTGAATGGTATAACCTTTGTAGCCTATCTGTTATGGGCAGGTACCACATTCTCTGGTACGGCACTTTCCTACCAGTGCCTTGGGGCATAAATCTTGGTTTGTGGCAAAATCGACATTCCTGCAGATCTTCATCATCTTTCCAAAATATCATGCAATTGTCAATGCAAACATCTATCATCTGCGAGGGCAATCCTAAACTAGATACTAGTTTATTTATGTGGTAATATGACTCAGCAGCTTGATTACCCTCTGGCAAATAATCTTTTAGAAGAGATGCCCAATCATCCATGGAACTCTCAGATTGATTATGATCAGACTTTATTGTCATCATCCTAGATGCCAACGATAATTTAGACAGACCTTCCCTACAACCTTCATAGAGTGGTTGTTTTGCAGAATCAAGCATATCATAAAATTTTTGTGCATCTAGATTGGGTTCCTCAGCAACATCAGGAGTATACATAACTCCAGGAAATGCATCGGTTACCATTTCTTCGAACCTATTATGCTCTAACCCGACATGAGCATCATCATTTTCTATAACAAATTGATGCCCATCATATTGTTCATTAGAATAACCCTGACCCTGATCCATAGGTTGATAACTAGTACTACCCGAAGTTTCATCTTCATATCCCTCTCCATGATAAAACCAAACATAATATTCAGGTGTAAACCCTCTATTAAATAAATGCGTACCAACTGTATCAATTGTCTGTGGCGTCGAATTTTTGCACTTCCGACAAGGGCACACCATAAATCCGGTCCGTTGAATTGTAGGCACACTACTCGCTTGAGCCATGAAAATTTGAAGGCCGTTGAGGAACTCTTCTGAAAGGCCTCCATAGGCATCTTTACGTCGATACATCCAGCGTCTTAGTTTGTATATATCGCCCATTTGGGAAAAAATTTTTGGAGAAAAGATTTAAGATGTTATTCGGATTGAAATTTTTGTTAGATTTTGAAATTTTTGCGATGGTGGGTGGCTATGTATAGGAGAATTTAGCATCGATTTTGCATCGAATATTAGCATCGCTTTAGCATCGAATTGCTTTGCGTCGATTTTGCATCGTTTATGAACGACGCTAAAGAAGTAGGTGAACCCGTGTTAAATGTGGCATCTACCTACCAAATTCGATGCAATATTCGACGCTAAATCGTTGCTATGCAATCGACGCTATATCGATGCAAATTTAGCGTCGATTTAGCGTCGAACATAGGCTTCCGATGCTTAATCGATGGTAATTCGACGCTATATTAAGTTTCTCCGGTGTTAACATCGAATTTGGGTTACAATGTTTCCGAACGGTCAACGGGTTAGTTAAAAAGTCTTTTGCTTTCGAGTTCGTTAACTAACCTGTTCACCGTTCGGAAACATTGTAACCCAAATTCGATGTTAACACCGGAGAATCCCCCTCTCTTTATGTGCTTTCAAGCTTCCTCTTCTCTGGTCTGACTGTGGGTTTTCATTTTAATGGTCTTTTTTAATTATAAAATATACTAAAAATTAAAATCTTAATTATCCGATACAAATGAAATTAAAACGCTAATTCGTAGACGGTTTTTGGGTCCTTAGGTTGATGAAATCTTCTCAAATCATATCTTTGGATTCTTGTTCGAACTGCGTTTGACCGGGAGGTGTAGGAGGCGGTGGAGGACGATGTATGCCTTGCAAGGCATTGGCTAATGTCGGGTTATCCAATGCAAGGATGTCAAAGAGACTGGCCAGCTTCGCTTGTTCCGTCTTTAGCTGCGCAATCTTTGCAGTAGCAGCTTCCAACTGAGCTGTCAAATGCGGCTGACACGACGAAGAAGCTGCCGGGACATCGTTGATGGATCCAACACCCATCGTTCGTTGTTTCTTCTCCGGTGCAACCTATAAAATAAAAGTGTTATAAATTGCTTTGAAGTGTTATACAATAAAGTTATAATAAAAAATGAATTATAATATAATATAAGAACCTTATAAATTACCTCCTTGTGGCGGAGCTCGTGGAGGTTAGCTATCAGAAATTGCGAACCCGACCCTGATCCGGACCCGCGCCGACCACCGGATCTGGGAGTCGTATCATCCTCGGCAAATAACTTTTCGTATGAACGAGGAGGTCGATCTCCCTATAAAATAAAACAAATGTATGAAAATAAACATTTGTAAAATATAAATTGATAAATAATTTAAAAACTTGTAAAATAAGTTGCTTAAACAATTAATCGATTCTTAAATTATATATAATATATGATTACAAACACATAAATCCATAAATTTAACATTTAGGGAATAATTTTATATTTTCGAAAAATAACTTGTAAATTCATTTATAATTTTAAAGAAAACTTATAAAGTTCTTTAATTGACATAAATAAAGTTCATTAAATCTAAATTGAAATCTATAACTATCAAATATAAATTAAAATCTATACCTTAGCAAATGTAAATTCAATTCCATAACTTATCAAATCTAAATTCAATTCCATTTCGGAAAATATGTTTAACATCAAATTCCATTACTAATATATATAATAAATTTATAACAAATTACTAATTTAGGAAATTTAAATTAAAATCTATACCTTACCAAATCTAAATTCAATTCCATAACATATCAAATCTAAATTCAATTCTATCTCCTAAAATATTTCCTACATTTATCCGAAAATCTATTTCACATCAAATTCCATTACTAATATATATAAAAAATTTAAAACAATTTAATAATTAAGGAAATATAAATTAAACTCTAATTTATTACAAATTACTACTATTTTTAAAATTACTAATCTATATCCTAATCTAATTACCACATATTTTTAAAATCAAATTCATAACTAATTTATTACAAATTACAAATATATATAAACAATTTAATAAAAATTTAAATATGTACCATATCGTCGGAACGAGAACCGGAGGAACCGTTGAGCCGGCGGCGGCGGAAGGAGAAGATCCGGCGGAGCGAGGACGGACAGGAGACGTTAGGAGAGAGGGAGGAGAGGGAGAGGGAGAGGGAGAGGGAGAGGGAGAGGAGAGGGAGAGGAGAGGGAGAGGGAGAGGGAGAAGGAGAGGGAGAGGGAGAGGGAGAAGGAGAGGAGAGGAGAGGAGAGGGAGAGGGAGAGTCGGCGTGAGGGAGAGGAGAGGGAGAGAGAGAGGGGAGGGAGAGAGAGAGGCGGTGAGAGAGGTGAAGTGTTGTAACATAGCGTCGAATTAGCGTCGAATTTTGTGATTCGATGCTAATTCGACGCTACATAAATGTTTTTTTTTTTTTTTTTTTTGGTCAAAAAATGTTTTAAATGTTTAGGATTTGATTAAATAAATCGTACCATATACAAAAACTTTCGATACCGTTTAAAGATTTTAAATCCGCTACATATATCGATAGCGTTTAAACAGAGTTTTTTTTTTTTATTTAGGTTTTATGAATCCTAAATCCTAGACATTACAATATAATATATGAAATTTTCCTTTTACCCTACTATTTAATTGTTATAAATGTTTGGTTTCGACAGAAACTTTGATACCAAAGAGCTGATTTAGCCTCATAATATACTCTAAATGCCAAATGTGGTAAGGAGTAGATTATGGGGCTAAATCCACCCTTTGGAATCAATTCACTATCGAGAATTTATTATATTGTAAAGATTAGAACTTTATTGTTAAAATTATTTTTAGGTTTGTATATTTGATTTGAGAATTGAGTATATATAAAAAAATTTAACTTGGGATATGAATAAGTAGGTGATTTTAGCATCAATTTTGCATCGAATGGTAAATAAGTAGGTGGACCGTGTTAAATGTGTCATATACTAACCAAATTCGCCGCTATATTCGACGCTATAATCGACGCTATGCGTTCGACGCTAAATCGACGCAAATTTTGCATCGATTTAGCCTCGAATTTGGACTTTCGTAGCTAAATCGATGCTAAATCGACGCGATTTACCAACGATTTAGCCTCGAAGTGTTTCGTCCCTAATTAGCGTCGATTTAGCGTCGAATTTTGTTGTGGACACTATTACGACGCAAAATCGACGCTAATTTAGCGTCGAATTAGATTCGACGCTAAAATTCGACGCTAAATCCGTGTTTTCTTGCAGTGTATGGCCCATATCTTTAACATCAATTATTCAATTTGCTTTGCTTTCTCAATCTTCTTTGATTTTTTTTTTTTAACCATCAATCTTCTTTGATTATGTTTTAATCATTCCTTATATACTTAGTTACTTTTACTATTTTTTTTTTCTTAAAACATGTACTTCTTTCTTTTCGTATTTATCTATTATACTTTTTCAAAATGTAGAATTTTGTTTCATTTTTCAGTATATATATATATATATATATACATTATATATCTGAATCATATTCTTCTGAATAAAAAATAACTTATTATAATCTATATAATTTAATTTTAAATATCATTTATATATTTCTTATATATCTAAAGCACCCTAAACTCCAATAAAAAAAAATTATTGGTTAAAATAATTTTAGTTTTTTCTGAACCTCCAAATTTAATATATATATATATATATATTACATAACTAATTTAAAAATGTTATATTAGAAAAAAAAATTATTTGTGCCCCATACCAAAACATTTTCTGGATCGGCCCATGTTCATACCTATCCTCCTCATTATGTGGATCTCAATGCGATATTTTTCATCGCCCGTGGTCCATCCTCATACAAATACAAACTCATTGATACAAATAAATAAAAATCCAGTAATTAATATTTTGTTGCAAACAATTATAAGTTTATAACCATATGCACCACCTCAATTGCTTCAATAAATCTCATTCCATATACTACATTTATTTCATAAAATCTAAAGCATCCATACCAAACTTACTTTTAGTGGATATGGGGTCGAATATGACTCAATGTCCCCACAATCAAAAGTACAAATCTTTCCGACAAATAATTCAAAAAAGAAAATACTTTCAAAGGCAATGCCAGTCATGTGGTGATAATATTGCTATAATTTGATGGGTCGAAGAAGCTGTCTTCTGTAGAAGACAAGACAAACCCTACTCGAACCAAACCTCTTTCCTTACAAAGATATATAGCTGAATTAGATAGTTACATTGCAGACTTTTAAAAGCTTTTCATGTTACGTTTGGCTTAGAGCTTATTTTAGCGATGATTGCTACATTATTCACAACTCATTGCTCGTCTATAAATCTATCATTTTCTTACACTTCCACCTCAGAAAAGAAAAATATGTAATAGTATAATTTTAGACACTTTCTATATCGCTATGTAATATGCTCGTGACGTATATTTAGCAGTAAAAATAATAAAATGAATACGTGATATACCTTAGTCCACGTAGGGTACTTATTTACGTGTACATGAATGTCCACTACGTGTGTAGCTACGCAAAAATCTAAACTAATTAGTAATTGTACATTTATTATTCTTCATGGTAGCTGAAGTGGCTATTGGATGAGTGTAGGTTTTGATTTCAAACAGAAATTCTGATCATCGATGGTGTTACACTTAACTATTACGTAATTAACACATACATAAGTGATAGGTGCACTTTATCGAATTCTATCATTTGTTCTTAATACAAATCAATAGAGACCTGACTTTTTGCAAAAATAATTAAAAATAAAAGAGACGAAAATTTAGGACTTCTTTCTTTCAATTTCGATATTCTCCTGTTTTTGACTAAAAAAATCATTTATTCAACTATTCACAACAAACCTATATAATTGTATAAAAACTGAACATAACAACAAATTTAATTTGAAAAATGGCCAGTTCTCATTTCTGTATTGCCTACGTGGTTTTATGTCAAGGTTTTCCAGATGTAAAATTCGAATTTACCTGTTGCCAAATTTTTTTGGCATAGTGTAGAAATAACTCCCAACGGATTCAAGATCCTTGATATATCATTAATGTATTTTTGTGATATGCAGAAGTAGTTGTAGACAAAAACAAACTTTATTTTTAACGGTTACAGCTTACATTAAAGGAAAATGCCACATGAAAAGAAAAAGAGAGCCATTATGTTTCAAGCATCGCGCGAGAACACACGTGTATCATACACCACACATAACATCCACGAACCACACCACCCACGCGTCTCGAGCTATAACTTAAACTTCGCAAGTAAGTCGTGTGCTAGGCACAGCGAAAAGGCGCGTGGCTTTAGGAGCCGTGAGACCAAACACATCACTCATATCCAGGTCGCTTGGTTTCATCCCATCAGGTAATGTCCACGTGAAGCAATGTAATATATGAGCCACGGCTAGGTCAAGCGCGTATAACCCGAGTTGCATACCCGGACACGACCTACGACCTGAACCGAACGGTATAAATTCGAAGTTACTCCCTTTAAAATCCGGTACGCCCGGTTCTAAAAACCTACACGGTCTAAACGTATCGGGGTCGACCCAGGATTTTGGATCGCGCCCGATCGCATACGCATTGATCATAATACGCGATTTCTTAGGAATGTAGAAACCGTTGATTTCAGCGTCCTCCGCTGTTTCGTGGAGGAGGAGTGGGATCGGTGGGTGCATCCTTAGGGTTTCTTTGAGTGTGCATTTGAGAAAAGTCAACTTCTCGATGTCTGACTCTTCCACGCGCCGGTCAAGTCCGACAACATCGGCTAGCTCTTGTTGAACCCGTTTTAGATCCTCCGGACTCCGTAATAACTCCGTTAGGGCCCATTCTATCGCCGACGCTACCGTTTCCGTTCCTCCAAACATTACGTCCTATCAAGACCAAATAAAATCAAATTCACATTGAAAAACTATTAGAAAGTTATGAGTTATAAGTATATTATATTTAGTTTTTAAAAGTATGAGTTAGTGACAGATTTATCATTTAATGAATTTTTTCCTACTATCAATTAATGATTTCATTTTCCCCTATAATGCTTACGCAAATTCTCCAAGACTAGTTGTAAAAACAGAAAGTTACCTTTCTAATTTAGGCACAAAAAAATACTTGACGGAAAGAAAAAACTAGTTAATGGATAAGTTCTATTCCTAGTGTGATTTTTGAAAATTAATTTACCATGATGATAGCTTTGATGTTTTCACGGGTAAGTTTGATGGAATTTTGAAGATCCGTTGCTTCGCTCACTAATTTTGCCTCCTCACTATAGAAAGTAAGAAGATCATCAACCATATCAGTGTCAACAACATCTCTATCATCAACAACCTTATGATCCTCTTTCTTTTTCATATGTTCATTGATAATCTCGTCAATAAATCCGTCTAGATCATTACGGGCCTTCACAAGCCTCTTGTTTACCCCTTGTGGATCAATCCACCCGAAATACGGAATGAAATCTGCTACGTTGAATGCTCCAAAAAGCTTAGAGAACTCTTGTAAGATTCTTATGAACTCGTCTTGTCCCTTTATACAAGCTGATCCAAACGCTGCTCGGTAAGTTATGTTCTTGGTCAGTGCGAAAATTTGCTCTCCAACGTTTATAGGCTTGCCTATACATAAAACAAAATATGAGTGTTAAAAATATATATATCAAAGAAAAGAAATTGTTGTAAATTTGTCTATATAACACATCTCATAATTTGTAATAAAATAAAATTTTAGACAAAAAAGAAAAGAAAAAAGAGTGAATTTTTTTTATATCTTTTTCATATTTAACCGAGCAAACCAAGAGTGAATATTCAGCTAAGTACTTACCAACGTTACTAGAAACCGACCGGACCATTTTGTCGACTTCATCTCGAACCGAAGCCCAAGACTCGGCTCTTTTACGGCTAAACACCTTCATGACACAAACTTTCCTCATCTGTCTCCAAAACGGTCCGTAGTGAGCGAAAGCCATGTCAGCTCGGTCGTATGTCAAGTAGCTTATAGCTATTGTTGCGGGCCGGTTTGAGAAGATGCTGTCTTGGACTTGTAGGACTTGTCTAGCAACCTCCGGTGATGAGACTGCGAACATGTGGAGGAAACCCATGCGGAGATGGCACAAGCCACCGTATTTTTTAGCTAAGTCGGTTATACCATGGTGTGTAAGTTGGTCCATCATCAACATATTGCCTATGATGGGCCAACCTCGTGGACCGGGAGGGTATGGAAGCCTTCTCCGTCTCGAAATTAGACCGATGGTGATGAAAAGTGAGAGGACGATTACAAGAACCGTCGTGGGATCTAATATTTGGCTAAGTGTTTGTGATGTAGAGAACTCCATTTTTTTTCCGGCGCTAAAATAAATATCCTTTGGTTGTGCAAAGTTCACCATTTTGGGATGTGATTAGAGAGGTAGGTTTTATAATCAAAGTGTGGACCCATTTATTGAAATATTTTTTCTCTACTGGGATTTAATTTTCGTCGTTTCATATGTGTATATATACCTTGTATTTAATTTTATTTACAATATATAGAAATAAATATTATACCATACCGATTTTATTGATAGAGTCTACCATATGTGATGTCTTATTATAGTTTTAAATTATTGAACTGGTGTTGACAAAAACATAAAACTATTGAAGTGGTGAGAATCTTATTTTATATACTTATTATATAAAGGAGGGTTTGCAAAATTGTAACTCACGAGATCACGGCACGTGTTACGTAGTCGATTAAATTATAACACATGTTAATAAAAATATGTAAATTTTTCAATATCAAAATTGTTAATTATCAAAAAAAATAAAAAGTTAAAATGGAAAAAACAAAAAGTAATTTTACAAATTGCATAAAACCTCTATAAAAATAGTTATATATGATATTTAGTCGAAAATAATTAGTAAAGAGAAATTTAACATAAAACAAAAATTAGAAAAAGAAAAATTGCAAACAATGTAATTAAAATAGAAACAACCATGGTTCTGTTTTTATATATAGGCAGAGGTTTAATATATATATATATATATATATATATATTTATTTATGAGGAACAAAAAATAATTGACAATGAATAAAAAGAGAGAATTATATCAAGAAGAACAAACAAAAATAAAAAAATGTGGTTAGTGATATTTTTTCATTTGTAAAGTTTACAAAATATCATCAAAGAAGGATCGTCTAAACATGTAAAAATGATTTAGTTATTATATCAAATAGTTTAATGATTCAAACCATATTTACATATATCAAACGTATATACTTTATTGATTTCTAAATTCTTCAAATTATATACGTAATTAAAAATAGAATCGACCATGTTTCTGTCATTATATGTAGGTAGAGGTTTAACATATGTATATATCTATGCAAAATACAAAATAATTGATTATTGATAAACAGAGAACTACATCAAGAAGAAAAAAACAAAAATAAAAAAATTTGGTTAAGAATTTTTTTCATGAGCAAAGTTTACAAAATATTATCAAAAAAAATATCGTCAAAACATAAAAATTATTTGGTTTGTGACTTAAAAAAAGTAAAAATGATTTAGTTATTATATCAAATAGTCTAATGATTAAAACCATATTTACATATATCAAGCGTATATACTTTATTGATTTCCAAAATCTTCAAATCATATGAGATATGAGACTATATTTTTTAAAATTACATATGAACCTATAACTTTAATCACTACATTATCTAATTTGGGGTTTCAATTAAAAATATAGTATACTTCTTCTCCAAACATTCTTTAAACGTAACTAATTACTATAAATAAAATAATCTTCGCATCGCGAGGGTCTTATTCTAGTATATTATATCAAAGAGAAGCCGGTCGACGAGAATTCGACACGTAAGCAAAATTGTAATTCACATGATTGTGACATGTGTTTAATATTGATTAAGATTATTACATGTGTTAAAACTTAATTTTAATTAAAACAAATTAAAATAAAAAAATGAAAATTTCTAATTCTAAAACTAATAAAAAGAGGAAAAATTCTAATAGTTAACAACTAATAGAAAAAAGGAAAATTTCTAAAATTTAAACTAATTAGAGAAAAAAAAATGTAATAGTCCAAACATAGAAAATAGAAAGAATATAAATCGTAAAACAATATATACAAATAAAAAACCAAATGATGACGTAAAAGAGACTATATAAATTTAAGATATGCAAACCCAAACAAAATAAAAAAAATATATATATATATAGAAAATAGAGAGAATATGAAAATTAATAAACAAGGTGAATGGAAATAAAGAAAAATCAAAATGGTAAACTAATAATATAAATATCATGTAACTAACCAAATAATAAAACATAAAAATTCTAATAGTCCAAAACATATAGAAAAAGAGGAAAATCTCTAATTGTTCAAACTATTTAGGAAAAAGAGTAAATGTAGTAGTCTAAAACGAATTATAAAAAATTAACATAGAAAATAGAGAGAATATAAACGGTAATGAAAATAAAAATAATATAAACTATATAAAATAAAAAGTAGAGAGAATATAAAATTAAGAAAAATAAAAAGGGATATTTTCAAAAATGGCACTCTTGAATTATTGTTAACAAACATGCCACAATTGAATTATTTTTTACAAACATGCCGCTTATAAAAAATTTTAAAACCTTATAACTCAAAATCTTCAATCTTAAAAATTTTTTAATCACTAACCAACCTTTAACCCTAAAAAATAAACTCTAATATAACATAGTTAATACAAACATAAATTAAAATTTTTTAAAATAAACATATAACATATAACATAAACATAAGGGCAAATTTCAAAATGCCACCATGAATTGACCATTGTTAAAAATACCACTAATTAAAGATTTTTTAAACCTTAAACTATAAAATCATAAACTTTTTTAAAAGAATTTTGATCTCCAACAAATCTTTAATATAAAAACCTAAACTCTAATATAACATAGTTAATCCAACTATAAATGATATTTTAAATAACTAATATAATATTAATAGTATTTTTGAAGAGTGACATTTAAAAAAAAAAATTCCATAAGGTTAATTTTAAATTATTGAAGTGGTGTTGACATACACGGACAAATTATTCACGCTCTATAGTCTACATAACACAAAGCCTGGTCAATCGATAACCCCTATTGCTACTCAGAATGGAGTGAACATGTGTTTCGAGAATGCTTTTTAAAAACAAACACTAATATTAAATTAGTGAATGTTGCCATAACACTTACTAGTTTTTTTTTCGATCAATTCACTTACTAGTTAATAGTAATACACATAAATTAATGGAGGACTCCTCTACCTTTTTTTAAACCATATTTGGAACGTTACAATTGATTAAACCCACATATTTAAAGCACAAGTTTAAGTGTAACCGTCATTTCTAGTTAGAAGTCTTCTTCTAAAATGCAGCCTAGTTGGAGATTTGGCGGCCGCGATTCCGGTGGGTGGTGGCTGACCGTGGCGAATTGATGGTGATCGGAGGAATTACACGGAGGTCCGAGTTTTCTTCGCGTTGGCAGCGTTTTAACGAAAACTGGCAGATATTTAGAAATCCGGGGAGCACAAATTTTATGAAATGTTGTCTTTTTTTGCCCAAAAATGAAAAGCCTAACTAAGCTTTAGTTACAAAATTGTTTTTGCATCGTCTCTACCTCGACAAAACCAATATTGGGGATTGTTTCAGTCTTTCAGAAGCAAACCCTAATTACAAATTTGCAATTAATTAGCCCCAAATCATTGTGAATCAATTTCAGCTATCAGTTGTGTTACTTTTAGAAGCGAATTCGAGGTAATACTTTTTAAAAAAAATTGTATGAATTTGATGAAAGTGGTATGTATATATAAGAGTTTGATGAAATAGGACAAAAGCTTGAATGGGTGTAACATCCGTAAACCAAATTTTGGAATTTGGAAAGGGTGTCGATCGACACAAGTATGAGTGTCGATCGACACCAATGTTAATTGATTCAGATCGATTCAATTTTAATTGCGGTTTTGACTCGGGTTAATGAGGTTTAAGGATTTTTCGAATCCTAGGTATTAATCTCGTGGTGCAGCCGTATGAGAGAGGGAGAGATCAGAAAGTTGAGCCTTGAGAGGAGATTGTGAGTTCTTGTGAGTTTATTGTTGAGAGTTTGGGATTAAGAGAGAAGATGACAATTCTGTCACATTTTGGTGGAGAAGTGAAACGGTTGGTCAAACCTGTTCCGATCTGTGTGAAACTTTATGGGTAAGTTTGCCTCTCTCTCTTAGCTAGCCGTGAGGCAAATCGGTTTGTCAATGGGTTTTGTATGCTAAGAGATATCTTTGTTTTTGTGAGTGAAGTTTGTGCAGAATCGGGTCTGTGATCAGACCACTTGGAGATCATTTTTTCGGAGTTCTAGAGAGAATTAGGAGATGATTTATATATCGTTGGAAAGTTCTTTGTGTCTAATTTTTGAATTTGGAGGTAATGTTTGTCCTCAGCATTGATTTGAAGTTCGCGCGTCGGTTCTATTTTTTAGAATATTCTAATTTGGTTTAAAGGAAACCTTGTTGGTGAGTCTTAGGTCATAGAGAAGGATAACTAGTAGCTTTTGGATCTCGTTGAGGCTGTGATTCGTGCTGGTTATGTTGTTGATTACTCTCCTAATCCCTAAGGTTAAGGTGAGTGCGTGATCGTGGTTATGGAATTGAATGTTAAGGTTTGTTTGATTGTGTTTGAGGGTATTGATGTTGTGATTGCATAGTTTCGTTGGTTATTGACTGATATTCATTTGATTTCTGTATTGCGTATAATGAGATTGATCGCTCGATGAAACGGAGTCGAGCCGCGTGAGGATTGGACTCAATTCAGGTTTCTGCAAAGAGTGTCGATCGACACCCCTTGTTTTCTCGCGATGGATTATGTTGTGAGATGAAGTGTTGATCGACACCTAGAGGTAGTGTCGATCGACACCTGGTTGTGAATTATGTGTTTTATGTTGTTGTGTCGATCGACACCGTAGTGGTGTATTTTATGTTGTTGTGCAAATTTTGGTGGATTGTTTTTTATGGTAATTGAACGTTATGAAATGTTGGTTGTTTATTTAGCATTTTGGCATTAATTTTTTCTTATTATGTATCCGGTAGACGGGATGACCGTCTCACTGAGTATTTGTGATAATACTTACGCAACTCTTTTTCCCATGTGTTGCAGGTAAAAGAAAAGTGTGATCGCAGAATCATGGCGTAGGAAGAGGATGATTAAGATTTTGATATATTTGGTTGAAATGAGTAGAACCTGGTGTTAGGTTGCTAGCTTAGTTGAATATGGAATTCTGTTTACTGTTGAATAGTTTCTTGTTGAATTGGTTATTAGTTAAATTGTTTATTACATTCATTGGTTTAAACTGCTAGCATTTTCTGATAGTTATTGTTGGCTTGAAATAGATCGTTGAGAATTAATATTTATGGAAATACTAAATTCAGGTTAATTATTATTTATTTATTTAGTTATTTAAAAAAAAAACTTGGGTGTTTCAATGGGTTTCTTTGTGAAGGAGATTTTCATTACTTTATGGAATAAATCTGAATTGTTTATATATAGTCTTGAATACAACAACATTTGTCCAATTATTGTGATAGAAAACTAAGCATAATTTACACATGTGTAAAGTTCGAGAATAAAGAAATGTGTATGATTGAAAAAAAAAAAGAAAAAAAAATTGATTAACAATGGAATCCACTAATAATAGACTTTTGTGTTGAAGTTTTGCCTAAATTAATAGGTGTTGGTCACATGAATCTTTCTCCACATGAAATGGACTCTACTTCTTCACAAAATGACATTAAATCGTAAAGCTTTTGTCTGATTCTCTTTTCATATATTAACATCTTTTCCTTTTGTGTTGATTCTATGAGTTGGTATGTGAATATAAATGATATTTTAGTGTTAACTTTATGAGTTGGTTTGTGAATTAGTACTATGATTAGCTGATTGTGAAGCTTAGGTTTTGAATTTATGAGAATCATTCAACTATTTTTTTTCTATTCTTAGTTTTCTGCTTCTTACTTGATTTGTTTGTTATTTCAGGTTAGGGTGTCATGGATAATCTACCAATAGATACACCTCCTCCTCACTTCCAAATTCCGATAGATCAATTTGCCACCATCATTAACCCTGAAGCTTCTTTGGGTGCACAGCGATGCTATTCCAAAAGAGAAGACACATGATGTACACCAATACTTGGCTCGATGGATCTACGAGTCAAATATTACATTCAACGCAATAGACAATGAATCTTTTAGATTATTTTGTGAAGCATTAAGTTAGCGAATGGTAAGTATTCTGTTTTGATCAACGAATATTTGGGTCTTTTATCTTTTTTTGTTTTGTCTTTCTTTGGTGTGTATCTACACAAATCAGCTATTACATTTGCTTTGACTTTTGTTTTCAGATTGGTAAGTA
Organism: Draba incana; assembly: GCA_963576765.1. NCBI lineage: Eukaryota > Viridiplantae > Streptophyta > Magnoliopsida > Brassicales > Brassicaceae > Draba > Draba incana. Next base: position 3,928,945 of record OY755212.1, on the reverse strand, counting down.
ACTATTCTAACGGCCAAGTCTAACACATCTAAAAGTCCACTACCCATTGAATACTTGATCATTGAAAAATCAAAAGATGAAGAGTTACAATCCTTTTAATATTTTTGTGTGTTCTCAAGATCAATACTATATCTTTTTGTGTATCTTGTGAGTGGAACTAATCTTTTGGCTTTTTTATATTAGATGTGAAATGGAAGAGATAACAATTGATCTTTTGATCTTATTTGGTATTTATATGAATATTAAAAAAAACTATGTATGAACTTTTAATTTTGATGGGCTATGTTATGTATAAAAATGTTTAATTAAATATTAAAAGTACAAAAACTATTCCTCGAATACTCCCCAATTTATATTTGATTTTCTAAAAAATTGTTAGGCCCGGACTGAGCGCCCGACTCACACCTAACACGATTCCGAACAAGACTTAGAAGTAATATAAAGTAATAGCTCTAAATCTCAGACATTACACTGAGAAGTTTGTCGCTAATGGCTCCACAAGTGTACTGTCACTTCTAGTTAATAAAAGGCTACAGCAAACCGAGGAGCATCGCTTATTGCCAATAGTTTCACTAGTGAAGATCGACACTTATCACAAGTGGCAAGCTACATTTTTTTGGCTACATGTAATTTTATCATGATGAAGTTAGGATTGCATTTATGTAATTCTTAATCTTATGATGTAGGTGATTGGCTCAAATCCCTCAATAGATTTTGTAATTTAACATTGGTTTCTTAATAACATTGTTTTTGTCAAAACTGTCAGCAACGACAATATTTAACATATCATAAGATTTTATATGTATATGTAGTATTTAATAGATCGCTCTCAATGTTTATGAACTTTGGCAAAAAAAAAAAAAAACAAGGAAAATAAATTATTTTAAAAAATTAAATTTCTAAATAATTTTTTTTATTTTATAAAATAATTTAAAAAATAAGAAAATAAACTACATTAAACAGTCATGAAACTTAAAAACAAAAAATAAAAAATAATTCAAACTTGAAAACATCATTAAAAAATGAAACAATTATTTTTGCTAAATCATCACATACATATAGAATAATTACTATGTTTTATTTCAAAATAAAAAGATTTTACAATTTTTATACAAATTTTTATAAAAAAAAATTTTAACTTTTGAAAAAAAAAAAAATTCATTATCTACCTGAAAGTCTAAAACTCAACAACAAATAGAATAGTATGCATAAGACAATCAATCACAAGAAGAAGAAAAGTTTCTTGCAATTTTTAAAGGGGAATTATAAACATACCATCTTTGAAAATATTTTTTTCAAACATACTATCCTTGAAAATTTATTGCAAACATATCAACTTTTATAGAAAAATAAAAATCAAAACTTTTTTTTCCTCTCTTCCTTTCACGAAAAAAATTAAAACTCAAACCATAAACCCTACCCCTAAAAATTGTACCCTAAATATAAAATAGTTAATCCAAACCAAAAAATTTTAATAGTGGCATTCTTGTAAAGATTTTTAAACGATAGCATAATTGATAAAATGACATATCATGAAAATTCTCAATTTTTAAACCATCAAATAAAGTGAACAATCATTTATCTCTAAAATATCATTTGATATATGAAATGGAAGATTATCCTTTTATTAAGACAGTGATAATTTTTTGGTTAGAAGTAAAATTTTCTAGTAACTCTTGAGTTACTTTCAAATTAACTTAATATCTTACAATTACTATGGAGGACGCCTATATAGATAAAACTATTTCAGAAATGGATAATTAAGAGAAAACATATAAAAGAAAAGGTTGGTCACATCGTTTTTTATCGGAAGCAGGAAAAGAAATTTTACTAAAGACGGTAGCCATGGCATTACCAACATACACTATGAATTGTTTCAAGCTTTCCAAAGGTATATGTGAAGAAATAAATAGTGTATTAGCTGAATATTGGTGGAGTAAAGGATCCGGTAATCGTTCTATGCACTGGTTATCTTGGAAGAGGTTGGGTCTCCCCAAAAAAGAAGGTGGACTTGGTTTCAGAGATTTGGAAAAATTCAATTTAGCTCTGTTAGGAAAACAAATATGGAGAATTATGCAATCACCGCAAAGCTTGGCCTCACGTGTTTTAAAGGGGCGTTATTACCCACATACGGATATTCTTATTGTGGACCTAGCTAAGAAGCATTCTTATGTGTGGAAATCATTACTTGAAGGTCGTGATCTATTGAAGAAAGGGATGAGAGTTCTAATTGGAGATGGCAAAAACACTCGTATATGGGATGATACATGGTTACCAACTCACCCACCTAGGCCTCCACTACCAATCAGGGGACATCAACCAAATCTTAACACTGTTGCTGACATCTTGGGCATGAGAACAGGTTTATGGGATCAGACTAAGATTGCAAGATCGATTCAGCCAGAAGATATCTCCATTATTCAACAATTACACACATCACCTCACTCATCGGTGGATCTATTGGGTTGGGATTACACGGATTCAGGGTTATACACGGTTAAATCCGGATATTGGCTTGCTACTCATCTACCAAGTGATGATCCTGAGATAATACCTCCTCACGGTTTACCAGAATTCAAGGAAAAGATTTGGAAATTAAAAACAGCCCCGAAACTCAAGCACTTCCTATGGCGTTTAGTCACAGATACACTTGCTATTGGTACCAATCTTACACACCGTGGGATTACTACTGATCCAACTTGTCGTCGATGTGGTTTAGATGTTGAATCAAAAGATCACCTGTTTTTTACATGCACTTATGCACAAGCTATATGGAGAGGTACATCGGTACTACCACTGTCTTTTCTCCATCAACATTCAAATTTCAATATGAGATTTAAGGCAATCCTTGAAGCCTATGAGAATCCAAATTTATCAAGATTCCAACAACAATACCCTATATGGATATTATGGAGACTATGGAAATCAAGGAATGTACTTTTATTTCAAAGAAGATCTCAAGTTTGGAGGAAAAAAATAAAGCTAGCTCAAGGAGATACAGAAGAATGGGTGAAATTATATGGTATGAGTGCAGAGGATGATCATTTTTCATTTCGGCAACGGAAACATTCACAATGGACCAAACCACCAAGAAACTATATCAAATGCAATTATGATGGTGGGTTTAATACTACAACGGCGAGCACTGCAGCTTGGATTCTACGGGATGCAGACGGTTTCTTCATCAGTGCAGGAAAGAGTAAAGGTCACAGAGTCAATTCGGTTATTGAAGCGGAGTTACAAGCATTACTAATTGCAATCTAACAAACGTGGAGTCAGGGTTACCGCAACGTTGTCTTTGAAGGAGATAACCAGTCTGTCAATAAGTTACTCAATAACATTGGACTCAATTTCGGGGTTCACAATTGGCTTAAAGATATCAAATATTGGTGTTCAAAGCTAGATTTCTGCCGTATCAATGGACGCCGAGACACAATAATAAAGCACCGGATAGATTAGTCAAAGAATCCTTTGTATCTTCTCAATCTTTCATGTTCTATAATTACGTTCCCTATAGTATTAAACATATCCTCCATGAGGATCATACTCCTTTCTTTACTTAATGAAAGTGCTGATGATGATGTTAAAAAAAAAAAAAAATGTTAAATAATTACTTATTGTGTTGAAGGAGGTAGTAAGGGTCCACCTCATTAAGGGATAGGACTGATCCAGATATCTGGACAGTTTGAGGAAATTTGGATCTGTAGCTCCCGGATATCCGTCCAAATATTAATATATCCGTGGATATCCGGATCCGTAAAAATATTATAAAAAAATTAAAAAAGTATTAAAATAATTAAAAACTATTTTTGTAAAATTAATATAAATTTATTAAAAGTAAATAAAATATTTCAAAAATAAATTTAAATTTACTTTTATGTATAAAATTTAAATTTTTTAAAACAATATTAATAAAATACAAAAAGTTATATATTTAAAGGTTCCGGATCCGGATCCGGATATTCGGACTTGAAAATCTAGATATCTGGATCCAGCCTCCACGGATATTCAGATTTTCGAAGCGGATCCGGAACTGATCCGGATCGGATCTCGGATCCTAGATAATAATCTCACCCCCTAGTCTCACCAACTTAAAATCCATTGTTAATATTTTTTTTACTCTAGAATTCAACCGTCTTGATTTTGAGGTAGACATTATATTTTTCTATTATTGTGATTTTTGTATCCAAATTATATATGATAAAATATATTTGTTTGTTTCAAAATATATATATTTTTTATTAAATTTATAGTATATTTTTAAGTAACAAATAATAATAATCTAACCATTATATATAGCACGAACGGTAAAAAAAATATGAAACAAAATTATAATTTGTAGAAAAATGTGAGTATATCTTATGTGTTTTAAAAAAAAAGAAGTGAAAATGTCTTATTTACCTCACCGAGCAGAATTGATTTCTCTTTCATCTGATTTTTTTAAAATAGCTCTTCAATCAGATATGTATATCAACAGGTTGCATTTGTGGTATTGGATTTGTGGATATCCTTCAATCGAATGAAATGCTCTCTTTTGCACGGGCGATCTTCTCCTTTTTGGATTTCACTGTCAATCAGATCTTTCCAATTGGGGCTTAGCTTAGCCACATTCCCTTGGTTGTTACGAGCTCCAGTTCCGTCGTCTTTGCCGTGTTCAACTGGTTCAGTGGCACTTTTTCTTTCTTTCTATTTGAAATCGGGTTTGGAATGTATTTTTGATTTTTGGTTTCATTACTTGGGCTATGTATTCCGGTAGTCGTTTGGATCTAGTGTTTCTTTTTCGTTTTTTTGTTTCGGATGGATTCGATTCCGTGTGGAATGGATCGAATGACTTCTCATTGATCTCTTGTGTAATATATGCGTTTCTTTATTAATTAGTATATTTCATTTAAAGGATAAAAAACAAAAATTTAATCTTTCTAAAATCAAAACGTATTATATTTTAAAACGAAAATAATAATATCAAACAAAATGGAATATAGTACTTATTATATTATCTCAGTCCGATTGTTGTAAATGTAAGTAGCAGTTAAAGTTTTTAACAATATTATCTTCATTTTGTTATTATTTTTTCTAAAACGAATAGCTTTATAATATATTTTAAATCAAACATTTATTTTAAAACAAACATTGATATTTTGTAATGTTAGTTGTAATTTTCCTAGAATCCTAAGTATTATATTTGATTGTTTATAAAGATCATTAGGCGATATACATCAGTCACTTACACTCGTAGTATTAGGCTGAGTATCAGTTGAAATATTTCGGATGAATGAGTTACTCTCCTTTGTGTTAGTGGTCTTTTCCGTTTTGGATTTCATTTTTATTTTTTTCTGATTTAACTTAGAACACATACACCGGTGATATTTGGTGAGCACATACACCTATAGTTATTTAGTTATCTTGTTTGGATTATGTATCCTGGTAGTCGTTTGGTTTCCTTTTTAGAATTCTTGTTCTGGATGAATTCGTAATTGGTTTTGGAATGTATTTGTTCTTTAGTTTTAACATTTTCTTATTTAATCTCATTATTATTTTCTCAGTTAAAAATACGATCAAATGTGTGGAAGGGGCACTATATAATAAGCTCATACAGATAATGATTTGGCTGTCGTCGTCCCTAATTATCTTTATCTGGATTTATAATCAACATAAGCATTTGTGTAATTCTTTTTTATTTTTAAAACAAACCATTTCTGACGTTTGTTTCTACTTTCTAGTAGAGTAAATACCTAATAAAATCGGGAGTATAATTTACGTTTTAATTGCCAATTCTTACCAACTTCATGTCTATTTAGACTATTTATTTCTATCATTACTTCTTACTAACTTCGCATGTCTTTTTAAACTGTTTATTGACTAAAATATATCAACCTAAATGTTATTTTGTTAAGGATAATAATAACTTATGGAGCTACATTAAAGTTAAACATTTCTTACGGTCTGACGTTAAATAAACACTTTCTGTATATGAAAACAAAAACAGTATGTAACATACTAACACTTTTTTCAACATCTAACAAACTCTTGTTAGGATTTTCATAAAAGCTTCATTAAACAGTAATTAACATAAGATGTTCATACTTATACTAGTAAATAACATAATCGGATTAAACCAACAATATACCGGTATACATATAATGTAAAACTCCCCCTCAAGATGGAGAGTACAAGCTATGAACTCCCATCTTGGACAAAAGATGTCGAAATTGAAGAGCAGTAAGGGGTTTAGTCATCAAACCAGCTATTTAATGCTTAGAAGCAACATGAAGGGTCTTCATGAATCCTGAAGCTACTCGTTCTCTTACCACATGACAATCACGTTCTATATGTTTAGTCCTCTCATGGTAGACTGAATTTCTGGCAATGTGTAAGGCAGCTTCATTGTCACAATAGAGCACAATTGTATCATCCAAAGACACCTTCAAATCTTGAAGAAGATAGCTAATCCAGAGAAGTTCACAAGTTGAATTAGCCATGCTTCTGTATTCAGCTTCTGCAGAACTCCTACTTACAACATCTTGTTTCTTGGCTCACCAAGAAATTAGAGAATCCCCCAAGAAAACACATGAACCAAATACTGATCTTCTAGTTTCTAGACATGTACTGAAGTCAGCATCTGCAAATGCACGAAGAGTAAGGCTTGAAGTGGATGAATAAAAGACCCATTGACCTGGATCAGCCTTGAGGTATCTCAGAATTCTGTGTGCAGCATCCAAATGGGGTTCTCTAGGAGCAGAGAGATATTGACTGGGCTTGTGAACTGCAAAGCATATATCTGGTCTTGTGATTGTAAGGTATATGAGTTTGCCTAGCAACCTCCTGTACATTGAGGGATCTTCCAAAAGAACACCAGATGTTTCACTGAGCTTGAGATTGAGTTCCATTGGAGTTGAGACAGGTTTACTTCCAAGAAATCCAAAATCCTCTAGAAGCTCAAGGGTGTATTTGCGTTGAGAAATAGAGATGCCTACTGTAGCCCTTGCAACTTCCAGGCCTAGAAAATACCTCATAGTACCCAAATCCTTGATCTTGAACTCAGTAGCCAACATCAATTTTAGATCATGGATTGAAGAGTCTTTATTGCTGACTAGGAGAATATCATCCACATAGACAAGTAGGGCAATGAACAAGTCTCCTCTGTGTTGAACAAAGAGTGTTGGATCAGACTGAGACTGAACAAAGCCAAAAGACAAAAGAATTCCAAAAAACTTATGAAACCATTGTCGTGAAGCTTGTTTCAAGCCATACAATGATTTTTTTGAGTTTGCAAACAGCTCTAGGTGGTAAAGACGCCCCATGTCTTAGTGTATAGCTCTGTGGTAAACACATATATATCTCTTCATCCAGATTACCATGCAGAAAAGCATTGGTGACATCCATTTGGTTAATACTCCAACCATGTATAGCAGCGAATGCTAGAATAAGCCGAACTGTAGTAAGCTTAGCAACAGGGCTAAAAGTATCCTCATAATCTATTCCTTCCTATTGGGTGTATCCTTTGGCTACCAACCTAGCTTTATATCTTTCTAGTGTGCCATCAGAAAGATATTTGATCTTATACACCCACTTACACCCAATAGCATGTTTTCCTTCTGGTAAAGAACAGATATCCCAAGTGGATGTACTCACAAGAGCATCTAACTCTAGGTTCATGGCATCAAGCCAATGTTGTACCATCACTGCCTCTTTAAATGTTGATGGTTCTTTCTCAGCAAGAATGGCAAAACAGAACAGTCGATACTCAAGAGAGAGTTTATCGTAAGACAAAGAATTGGAAAGAGGATAAGCAGTACCAGAGAATGAAATAGAAAAGGAAGAAGGCTCTATTTCATTAAGCAATGGTACTGTTGAAGATAACTCGGTGCTTTCACCTGTCTGCGTGGCCTGAGATTGTTTTCCGTATCAGAGGATGGATTTGGTGGTGGTGGAGTTATTATATGTGTGGGAGATGGATCGGAAACCTCTGGAACATGTGACTCCGTCTCAGTGACAGGAAAAACTTCACTATTTATGTTTTGAAATTCTTCATAAAAAGGAAAATTATTTTGTTTTTCATGATCAACAATGGGATCTTGAAATGATGATGTAGATGCAGATGTACTAGGTAAAAATTTATCATGAAATGGAAAGATGTCCTCATGAAAAACCACATTTCGTGAAACAAAAATTGTATTGGATGCAATATCTAATGCTTTGTATCCTTTATAACCAGCTTCATACCCAAGAAACACACATGGCCTAGCTCTTTCTGTAAATTTATGCGTATCCTTTTGAAGTGTAGAAACGTAACACAAACATCCAAAGACTCTTAGAAAAGAATTATCTGGTATTTTCTTGTTTAAAACTTCAAAAGGAGATTTATCTTTTAAAACTGGTGTGGGAATTCTATTTATCAGAAAAACAGTTGTAGAAACACATTCTGGCCAATAAGCTAATGGTATATTGGATTCAAAATACAGAGATCTTGCAACATTTAAGAGATGCTGGTGTTTCCTTTCAACAACAGAGTTCTGTTGTAGTGTGTAACTACAAGAATGGTAGTGAAAAATGCCTAGACTAGCAAGTAATTCTTTGAATTGTAATTCAGGTGCATTATCAGATCTTATGTTTTTCACTTTATAACCATACTGAGTTAAAATTAAGTTCAAAAATTCAGGAAACACTTTTGAAACATCACTTTTACATTTCAAGAAATATAACCAAGTGAACCTAGTACAATCATCTACTATGGTGATAAAATAACAAAAACCTTAAACAGAGGTAACATGAAATGGACCCCATGTATCTAGATGAAGCAAATGGAAAGGTTCCTCAGAGATTTTTTTATTTGAAACAAATGGTAGTCTTTTCTGTTTTGACAAATGAAAAATTTTAAGTTTCTGAGGAACATTTGAAAAAGAAGATAAAGAAAGAATCCTTGAGATGGAAGGATGGCCAAGACGCTGGTGCCACAACTCAGGTGATGCAACCAGGAAAGAAATATGACTAGCAGGATATATGGAGTCATTTTGATGCAGGAGATACAAGTCATGTGATGGATCAGCCTGACCAATCATCCTGTCCTGAGAATGATCCTGAATGAAACAAGAATCATGATAGAAATGCACTGAAATTTTTTTGTTTTTCTTTGTGAGTGAGCTTACACTAATCAGGTTGAAGCTAAAAGATGGAACATAAAACACAGAATGAAGTGCAAGCCTGTTACTAAGATGCATTGTTCCAGAGATGTTTATGGGTATGGTTGTTTGATTTAGAAGGGTGATAGTGGTGTTAGTAGTAGATGTCAGTAAATAATCTCACGTCACAACAAATGTGGCAACTAGCACCAGAGTCTAGAATCCAAAGCGTTTCAGGAAATTTAAGGCTTGGTTCTATAGAAATTTTATGTGAAGGTACTAGAGTGGTACCTTGTGCTGAGATTGAACCAGTGTGCCCTGAGGTGGATGGTGGCCCCGTGACTTGATATGCATAACCTTGGAGTTGTTTGTTCAATTGAGCAATCAACTGAGAAATCTGAGCTTTACCATCTTCTTGGCTACTACCAACATTATTGTATCCAGCATTGACCATGTTGACATTGTGATTCACAGGTATAGGTCCAGAAGAAATACTCTGAGAAGAACTAACAGGAGCATATTGAGTGCCATTGTAAGATATGTAGTGATTCTGAGGTAATTCTTGAGAAACTTGTTCTTCTGGAATTGAGCAAACCATGTGAACACCATTTTTAGGCAGAAACTTGTTCTTGTTACGATCTGAAGGAGCCTTGTATCCTGGTGGAAAGCCATGCTTCTTATAGCATCTAACCACAATATGACCTTGTAAGCCACAGTGAGAACAGACTGGGCGAGTCTTTCCTTGATAGACATTTGCTTGAGTTTGTCCTCCTTGTGTTACTGAAGCCTGAAAGACTGGTGAATCTGCCACTACAGGAGAAATTATCCCTTGCTGTTTATCTTGAGCAACATAGTTGTAGACCTTGGTAAATGCTGGAAGAGGATCCATCATAAGTATATGCTTTCTTGTTTGAGCAAAAGAATCAGTGAGCCTCATCAAGAATCTGACAATATTCCTTCGTTCATACAACTGAAGCCATTTTGCATTTGATCCACAAGTGCATTGACCACAAAGATAAGAAGGTAACTCCTCATAATTCTTCAATTCTTCCCAGAGTGTTGTAAGACGTGTATAATAGGAATTAAGATCTAAAGATCCTTGATGAAGACGATCTAATTGATCCTGAACACTGTAAATCTTTGAAAGATTATTCTGCTTAAACCTCCCTTCTAAATTCAACCATAATGTTCTAGCATCATCAAAATAGACTGTACTAGCTCCAATTTCCTTAGATACCGAATTCGTAATCCATGTACAGACCATATCATTACACCTACTCCAAGATCCATAGTCTACATGAGATTCCAGAGGTTTTTCGAGTGTACCGTATATGAAACCAAGCTTGTTCTTGGCATTGAGAGCTTTGACAATCGATCGGCGCCACGTATGGTAGTTAGATTCACCGATTAGCTTATCCGATACAAGAAAAACACCAGGATTATCAGCGGCATGAAGAAACAACGGATTGGAGTACGGATCCGTATTGACGATGATTTGAGCTGTCGAATTGGAGTTCGAAGAATTGTTGGAGCTTGGATTCGCCATTTCTGAGCTTGCGATGAACACTGGAACAGGAAACTCACAAAATCTGAAGAAAAACGAACAAATCGAAATCGGAGAATTCGCAAAAGAGGTCCGATTCGAGAAATTTTCCGATCAATCTATAGTGATTTGAACGGAGAAGAAGAATTGATGAAAAAATACGAAGAAGGTCAACGAAAGATCGAAGAAATCAGCGGAAAAAGATTGTGAATGAAGCTTGAGCAAAGGAAAAGCTCTGATACCATTTCAACATCTAACAAACTCTTGTTAGGATTTTCATAAAAGCTTCATTAAACAGTAATTAACATAAGATGTTCATACTTATACTAGTAACTAACATAACCGGATTAAACCAACAATATACCGGTATACATATAATGTAAAAACTTTCATAATATCAAAATTTTAAGTTGGGATTGTTGATTATTTTCGAATGTTTTGAATCGTATGTAAGACACTTACACTTGGTTTGTTTTCTACACAGTATGATCAATAACTATTTAGTTTTATAGTTTACTAAAAATCCTAACTCTTCGGTCCAACCATATTTACTGAAAAGTGATTTTCACTATGTATTTAATAGTTATCATTTTGCTTTTATTTCTCTCTTAAATGGTCCCAACCACGGTTTGGGGCCAGTGACGGAACCTACGGCTATTGGCAAAATAGACATAGATTTCTTTTTCACCTTCATTTTTTTTCTATCTAATGATTTTGGTTTTTTTTCATTCACCGAAAAGAATTTCAAAAGCCGGTAAATTTTATCGGAATTCGCGGAACCACAAGCCTAAAGGAGAGAATTAAAAACCCAAAAAAGGTAAATTCTCTTCACCTTCATGTATATAATAAAAATCTAAATCAAACTATCAGAACCCTTATTTATTTATATTTATTGAATGTGATTAACACTTTCATCATCATCATGGACTTTTTCATTTTTTCATAATTATATTTTTATTGATTTTTCAAAATGAAATAATTATATAATTTTGACAAAAATATCATCATGATGGACTTTCATCATAATTTAGAGTATAATTTAGTTAGCGAAAAATATAGTTCGGGGACATATCGATGATTTGTTATTATAAATGAAACATAGTAATTACTCTATATATATGTGGATAATTTAGCAAAATAAGTGTTTCATGTTTAAGTGATGTTACAAGTTTCAGTGATTTTTTTATGTTTCATGACTATTTTAGTCATGTAATTTATTTTCTTGTTTGTTGAGTTATTTTATAAAATTATAGATGATTTATTTTAGAAATCCAATTTTAAAAATAATTTCTTAATTTTTTGCAAAAGTTCATAAACATTATTTATTGTGATACAATATGAGTATTATTACAATTCAATTAAATACTGAGAGAGGCATATTAAATACTACATATAAAACCTTATGGTATGTTAAATATTGTCGATACTAACAGTTTTGACAAAAACAATGTTATTAAGATACCAATATTAAATTACAAAATCTATTAAGGGATCCGAGCAAATTACCTACATAATAAGATTAAGAATTACATAAATGCAATCCTAACTTCATCATAATAAAATTACATGTAGCCAAAAAAAGTGATGCCACTTGTGATAGGTGTCGATCTTCACTAGTGACACTCTTCGCGATAAGCGCTGTTCCTCGGTTTGTTGCAGCTTTTTTATTAATTTTAATTAGAAGTGACGGTTACACTTGTGGAGCTAATAGTGACAAACTTCTCATGACTAATGTCTAAGATTTAGAGCTATTAATTACTTCATACTAGAAATGACAGTTACACACTAACACTTGTGGATACCTTCAAATATGTGAGTTTCATCGATTTGAAACGTTCCAAATATTGTTGAAAAAAAGTAGAAGAGCTCCTCCATTAATTTAAGTGTACACTAAAATCTCTATAAATTAGTAATGTTGTGACTATAAAAATTTATTAATTTAGAGAGTTGTTAATTTATCGGTAAATTAATAATTTTTTGACAATTTTTTATAAATAAAAACTTTACGTAAAAGTTCATAAATATTTTACATATTTGTCCTACTCCATATCATTTTATTAATCTTAATAAAAACTGCAGCTATTTTGTTACTAACAATGAAGTTGAAAAAGAGATAATCATAATTTTAGAAGTATTTAATCATAAGAAAGTAATTATCACATACAAAATTATTTAATTTGATGAAGATTAAGTTTACAATACCATATATGTTGATGTAATAAAAAAAAATAGAGATTAATTCCAATAAAATTTCAACTTTAAGAAGAAATATATAACACTATAGTCATACATTACTAAGTTACCTTATATATATGCAAATAAGATTTATAATTATCAATTTATACTATTATTGGGACTCTATTTTACATAGAATTTTAAAAAAAATTATTATCTTATCATCTTATCAAATTTCATTAAATTTTACACTCACTTTGTGACACCCCGGTTTCAGGGCATATGTGGTATATGCGGTATATGCGGAGAGACTTAAAAGAATTGGTTTGGCTACCTACATCACCAAAGTGCACTTTTCTTTTCGGTCACAGGTCTTGAGAGAACTCCAAAGTTAAGCGTGCTTGAACTGGATTAGTTTCAAGATGGGTGACCTACTGGGAAGTCATTTCCAATACCGTGTGAGTGAGGTTAAAACACGGAAAAATATCGCGTGGTGATTTGCAGGGTTAGTAAACATGACTTTCGAGCCTCCCGGACTAACGCACCGACCGTCAGACATGATGGGCCCACGGTCCTGTGAGTGGACGGGGTCCAAAGGGAGGAGGGCGGTCGGGGCGTTACACACTTAATTTGGGACCGGAAAAATTTATTAATTTATAATAATTACTAATTTATAGAATATTAATTTATAGAGGTTATACTGTAGTAAGAGTTTATGGAAACTTTCACTATAAATTTTTTTTTTGATAAAAAACTTTCACTATAATTTAATATTAGTGTTGAGATATTGTTTTTAAAAAGAACAATTCTTAGGTAGGGTGAACTTCTCTCATTCACTTCCTTTATTAACCAATCAAAATTGAGTAGTAGGGACCACCAATTTAATTAAATCATTTACTACATCAAACAAATTAAAAAAATTAATACTCTATTATCAAACTAAACAAATTAGATAGATCCTAAACCCCAAACTCAAACCCTAAACCCCAAAGCTATACCCTAATTTGGGAATAAACCCAAAATAAAATTTAAACCTCAAACTCAAATCCTAAACCCCAAAGCTATACCCTATTTGGGAATATTTAACCCAAAATAAATTTTAAACTCCAGACTCAAATCCTAAACCCCAAATCAATTTATTAGGTGGTAAGGTTTGGGTTTAGGGTTTGAGTCTGGAGTTTAGAATTTATTTTGGGTTAACTATTCCCAAATTAAAGTATAGCTTTGGGGTTTAGGATTTGAGTTTAGAATTTAGAATTTATTTTGGGTTAACTATTCCAAAATTAGGGTATAGCTTTGGGGGCATGACCATAGTTACGGTTATTGCGGTTACGGTTTTTAACCACTGGTTACGGTTAATATTTTTTGTTAACCTTAACCTTAACCATTTAAAATACGGTTAAATACAGTTACGGTAAAATACGGTACGGTTAATACGGTTGCGGTTAGATACGGTTATGAGTATGATACGGTTATTATAATTATAATATTTTTAAAATTGAAGAAAAAATTATAAGTGAAGATTTAGAAACTATAAAAATTTAAAAATCATTATTTAATATGTTTTGAAAGTGGAATGATACTAAAAACAAATAAATGTTATTTTTATTTGTGGGTGAAACAATAAAAAAACTTACCTAATCTTTTAATAAATGAAACTTTTTAAAAAACTATTTTTTGGCTCCACTACAACAAATTTAAGATCTAATAAAAAAAATTTAAAAACTTTTGAACTTAAGATTTGAAATTTGTGTTTGCAACCAAATAATTTTTTTGCCTCCAAAATGCTTTGTGCTGCAAACATTCAATATATATGTACTTTTAGTTCGTTCAAAATCTGTTAGGATTAAATCTATTTTTTATATAAAAAAGTAGAAAAAACTCACGAGTAGATAAATTTTAGACAATTACTATGCAGTTATAGGTACAATTAAAACCATAGGTATATTTAAATCTATTTTAATTACGGTTACGGTTAAAATTTTAAGTAACTAACCTTACGGTTAACCGACGGTTTTTTATACGGTTACGATTAGTAATGGATACGGTTAGAAAAACTGGTTAACCTTAACTATTATAATTTTACGGTTAACGGTTACGGTTTTTAACCATTTAAAATGGTTACGGATACGGTTACGGTTTAAAACGGTACGGTTACGGTGAGAAATACGGTTACGGTTGTATTTTGGCCATGCCTAGGTTTAGGGTTTGAGTTTGGGGTTTAGTTTCTATCTAATTTGTTTAGTTAGATAATAGAGTATTAATTGTTTTAATTTATTTGATGTAGTAAATAATTTAATTAAATTGGTGATCCCTACAACTCAATTTCGGTTGATTAATAAAAAAGGAGTAAATGAGAGAGGTTCACCCGTGAACCCAAGAATTCTTCTTTAAAAATGGATCTCGAAACACATGTTCACTCCATTATGAGCGGCAACAAAAGATAGACTATCTCAATGGGAGTTACGGATTGACCAGACTTGTGTGTTATGTGAACTAGAAAATGAGTATAAATTAATCTAAACATAAATAATATTAGAGACATTTACAAAAATGTCACTTTTGACATGCCACTTTTTAAATATGTCATCCTTGAATTATTTTCTTACCAATATGTCACTTATAAATCCGTTTAAAAACCTTATATCTGTTATAAATCATAGTGGATTGTCATAACTAGTTCTGGTCCGTTTACGGCCCATTAACACTTAGTCTTTAGGCCGGTTTAATGAATCCTAGTTGAATTAGGATTTTCCTTTTATGTTTCCCATTAGGAAAATGAATTTTCCTTTTCTCTCTTGTAATAATCCTATATAAAGGATCTTATGATTAATGAATAAACACAATCTTCCCCATTCGTTCTCTTGATTCACAACACGTTATCAGCACGAGTTGCTCCCTAAACCCTAAAAACACAAAAAACGCGATTACTGTTCATCGTACTATTCATCGTACTGTTCATCGCGTACTGTTCATCGCGCACTATTCATCGCGCACTGTTCATCGACGATTACTGTTCATCGACGATTACTGTTCATCCGGCGTTACTGTTCAAATCATAGTTCATACAGCCTTTAAGGTTACGGCGAACTAGAAGAAAGTTCATACAGCCTATCAACGGTTACGGCGAACTAGAAGACTCACGGAGGTTAAGGTAAACAATAAGAAACCCTAATCTAAAGAACCTAGATTCATGATAATCTTAGAAACCCTAATCTAAATCATGCTTGTTATTGTTATTGCTTGCTTGATTGTGTTTATTGATTCATGATTCGTAATCACTTGAAACCCTAACTTGAAACCCTAACCTAATTCAATTAAAATCCAAACCGATTGCATGATCTGTACCCGTGTCGATCGACACTAGTTTTATGTCGATCGACACGTAAACTTCTGCCTGAATTTGTTGTTTGAATTAAACTGTGTCGATCGACACAAATTACCCGTCGATCGACAGTAAACACTCTGTCCAAATTTGGTTGCATATTTATTTGAACTCGTTTGTTTGTTTGCTTGTTTGGATTGATTCGTTGATTGATAAACATGAAACTGAAACTGATTGCATCATATAGACATAACATGCTTGATTAAAATCCGGTCATATCATCATACGGTTTAGAATTTGAATACTAGGCTTGCATCATGAGCATATAAAAACATTATGTTAGGTTGTTAAACATAAAAATCTGGTTTCATAAGCATCATGCATCCGTACCCGTTTATATAAGCACCCATGACCTATTTTGCATCATATGCATAAACTTTAAAATCTTATAGTTCTTAGAGAATAGGATGAATGTTTTCAGATGTCGAAAATCAACAATTTGGGTTATGCTGCCCTCAATCTCTCTGGAGACAATTACTTACAGTGGGCGTTGGATACTAAGATAAATCTAAAGTCTAAAGGACTTGGCGAATGTATCATTGAGGATAATAATGAGAATGAAAGGAATCGATACAGAACGATATCGATCATTCGTCATCATCTTGTTGAGGGTCTCAAGGATCAATACCTAACCATTGAGAACCCTTTGGACCTTTGGAAAGAATTAAAGATAAGATATGACCACCATAGAACGGTGTTGCTACCAAAGGCCAATTATGATTGGAGGAATCTCAGGTTCCAGGACTTCAAGTCCGTGGAAGAATATAACTCGGCTATGTTCAGAATAGTTTCTCAATTGAGACTATGTGGTGAGAAGGTAACTGAGAAAGACATGTTGGAAAAGACCTTCTCCACCTTTCACACTAATAACGTGTTGCTTCAACAGCAATACCGTGAAAGAGGTTTTGAGACATACTCAAAGCTTATAGCATGTCTATTACTAGCCGAGGAGAATAATACACTGCTAATGAGAAACAGTGAGATGAGACCTCCTGGATCAGCCCCACTTTCTGAAGCGAATGTGGCCATAGATGAAAAGAAAGAAATTAACCACGTCCAAAGTGATTATAGACATCGTGGTCGTGGACGTGGGGGTAGATGGCAAGGACGTGGCCGTGGCCATTTTAATCCATACGGCCGAGGTCAGGGCCGAGGCCACGAATTCCATAACGATCATTCTAACCGCGGGCGAGGACGAGGACGCGGATACCGAACTGACTATGATCGTAATAACCATGGTATTACTTCTCAACCACGAGAATCAAACCCAAAATCAGTTTGCCATCGATGTGGAATGAGTAATCATTGGGCTAAGACATGTAGGACTCCCAAGCATCTGGTTGAACTCTATTAAGAGAGCCTTAAAGGGAAGAATCCAGAAACTCATATGATCCAGCATGATAATGAAGGAGATTTCGATCATGAGCAAGATGACTTGATGAATTTTGAAACCTCAGATATACTTAAGTGATTGATTTTGATTTTCTGTTTTGGTGTTTTGTGTTTTGCTTGTTTTACGTTTTACACTTTATACTTTGGTTTTGTGTTATTGCTTTCTATTAAACTTTATGGAATGAAAGAGTGTTATTTAAAAGTATCTATTGTTATCTCTTTTGAAGTATGAACGATATGGATGTGTTCATTGTGGATAGTGGATCAAGCCACTCGATATTAAGAGATAAGAGATACTTCATTGATCTTACACTTAAAAAGGCAAATGTAACCACAATTGCGGGTATAGCAAATTTAATTGAAGGCCACGGTCAAGCCCATATTTTATTACCTAAGGGCACGCATCTAGAAATTTCTAATGCGTTATATTCACCTAGTTCAAAGAGAAGTCTATTGAGCTTTAAAGACATTCGAATGAATGGTCTTCATGTTGAAACTAAGGACGAGAATAACAAAGAATTCCTTCAAATCTTTGAAACCGTCCATGGCTATAAGAAAGTCCTAGAGACTATACCTGCCATTTCTGTGGGCCTTTATTGTGCTAAGATCGGAATGATAGAAGCAAATGCTATGGTAAACAAAGAGTTTACTGAGAATTTCACTTTTTGGCATAACCGGCTTGGCCATCCCGGTGCTAACATGATGCGAAAGATATTAGCAAGTACTAATGGGCACACCTTGAAAGAAAGGAGAGTTATCCCAAAGAATCTCACGTGTGAAGCATGTTCACTAGGGAAACTCATTACTAGGCCATCACCAATCAAAGTAACTAAGGAAACGATAAATTTTCTGGAAAGAATTCAAGGAGACATATGCGGACCAATACACCCACCTTGTGGGACGTTTAGATATTTTATGGTCCTTATTGATGCATCCACGAGATGGTCACATGTCTGCCTATTATCAACTAGAAATGTGGCATTTGCAAGATTGCTTGCCCAGCTCATACGTTTAAGAGCACACTTTCCAGATTTTCCTTTAAAGACTATACGTCTTGACAATGCTGGTGAATTTACGTCCCAAGCGTTTAACGATTATTGTATGTCCATGGGGGTAAGTGTTGAATATTCTGTGGCACATGTACATACACAAAACGGTTTGGCTGAATCGTTTATTAAACGCATACAGTTGATTGCTAGACCGTTGCTAATGAGATCAAAACTCCCGGTCTCAGCTTGGGGACATGCAGTTTTACATGCAGCAGAGCTAATTCGTATCAGGCCATCTAGTGAACATAAATATTCCCCATCACAGTTAATAACGGGTCAAGAGCCAGACATATCCCATCTTAAAACATTCGGATGTTCCGTTTATGTGCCTATTGCACCACCACAGAGAACAAAGATGGGACCTCAAAGGAGGATGGGGATATATGTTGGATATGATTCTCCTACTATCATTAAGTACCTTGAGCCAACCACGGGTGATTTGTTTAAGGCCAGGTACGCAGATTGTCATTTTGACGAATCTGTCTATCCAACATTAGGAGGAGATAACAGACTGGTAAAGGAAATTATATGGAATCAAACGTCCTTAAAATGGCAAGATCCTCGGACTCAAGAATGTGAATTAGAAGTCCAAAAGATTATACATTTACAAAAGCTAGCTAATCAATTGCCAGATTCCTTTGCTGACCCGAAAAGAGTAACTAAGTCTTACATACCAGCTGTTAATGCACCGATTAGAATTGATGTTCAAGAGGGACACAATCAAGTTGCTACAGAATCTAAACCACACTCAAAACGTGGCCGGCCAATAGGTTCCAAAGATAAGAATCCTCGGAAAAGAAAGAAAGGTGCTGAAATCGTGGTTGAGGAATCTGATGGAACCCCAGACATAACTGAACCGATAGTTCCAAGCAATGAGACTCGGGACGCCGAGTTTCATGGTTCTGACGTTCCTGAAAATAATGAGATCTCAATGAATTATGTTATGTCTGGAATACAATGGAATAGAAAGTGTGTGGAAATCGATGATATATTTGCTTTTAAGGTAGCACTTGAACTTATGGAGGATCTAGAACCCACGTCGATATATGAGTGCACTCAGAGTGAAAATTGGACTAAATGGAAAGAAGCTATAAACGTGGAGTTGAATTCTTTAAGGAAAAGGGATGTCTTTGGTCCAATAATTCGGACACCCTATGAGATTAAACCAGTTGGACATAAATGGGTCTTTGTGAGGAAAAGAAATGAACATGGTGAAATCGTGAGATATAAAGCACGGCTTGTTGCACAAGGATTCTCACAGAGACCAGGAATAGATTATGAGGAGACATACTCCCCTGTGGTGGATGCTACAACTTTTAGATTTTTGATAAGTCTGGCTATAAGAGAAAAGTTGGATATGCGGTTAATGGACGTTGTAACTGCATACTTATATGGTCCACTGGATAATGAGATTTATATGAGATTACCAGAGGGTATTGAGCTCAAAGATAAGAAAGGTTCTCGAGAACAACACTGCATAAGGCTGAACAAATCCCTTTATGGACTGAAGCAAAGTGGGCGTATGTGGTACAATAGATTGAGTGAGTACTTAGTCAAAGAAGGCTATAAGAATGATCCCATCAGTCCATGTATTTTTATAAAAAAGTTTGCAAACAAAGGGTTTGTTATCATAGCAGTTTACGTGGATGATTTGAACATCCTTGGAACCCCTGGTGAAATCGTCCAAACAGTTGAATGCCTCAAGAAAGAATTTGAGATGAAAGACCTAGGCAAAACTAAGTTCTGTTTGGGATTGCAACTTGAGTACATAAATGATGGAATCCTTGTGCATCAAATGGCATATACTGAAAAGGTACTCAAGCGTTTTAATATGGATCAATGTCACCCATTGTCCAGCCCAATGGTGGTGAGATCTCTTGATCTAGAAAAGGATCCGTTTGGTCCTAAGAGAGACTCTGAAGAAGTCCTTGGTCCCGAAGTGCCATATCTCAGTGCCATAGGAGCTTTAATGTATCTGGCAAGCCACACTAGGCCAGATATATGTTTTGCCGTGAATTTATTATCAAGATTTAGCTCATGTCCGACCCAAAGGCACTGGGACGGGATAAAACATATTCTTCGTTACCTACAAGGAACGAAAGACTTGGGTCTATTTTATACTAACCAATCTAAGGACGGTTTAGTTGGTTTTGCTGATGCAGGTTATCTTTCAGATCCTCATAATGCACGGTCCCAGACAGGTTATGTGTTTACTCATGGAGGAACTGCAATATCTTGGCGGTCAATGAAGCAGGCCATTGCAGCTACATCTTCTAATCATTCAGAGATATTGGCAATTCATGAGGCTAGTCGTGAGTCTGTTTGGTTAAGGCTGATGACCCAGCACATAAGAGTGGATTGTGGAATGGCCGAAGGTAAGCAGGAATCGACGGTCTTGTTCGAGGACAATGCAGCGTGTATAGCTCAACTTAAGGATGGATACATCAAAGGTGATAGGACGAAGCACATTCTGCCAAAATTCTTCTTCACATCCGATCTACAGAAAGATGGAGAAATTCAAGTGCAGCAAGTACGATCAAGTGAGAATTCAGCAGACCTATTCACCAAGTCACTTCCAACCTCAACGTTCAAGAAACTTACTTATCAGATTGGAATGCGTCGTTTGAAAGACTTGCAGTGAGGTTCAGAACAGGGGGAGTAATACGTGTTGTACTCTTTTTCCTTCACCACGGTTTTGTCCCAAAATGGGTTTTACTTGGTAAGGTTTTAATGAGGCAACATCCAAAGCGTATTACAAGCCCATTAGAGTTATGACATCCAAGGGGGAGTGTTATAAATCATAGTGGATTGTCATAACTAGTTCTGGTCCGTTTACGGCCCATTAACACTTAGTCTTTAGGCCGGTTTAATGAATCCTAGTTGAATTAGGATTTTCCTTTTATGTACTTTCCTTTTCCCATTAGGAAAAGGAATTTTCCTTTTCTCTCTTGTAATAATCATATATAAAGGATCTTATGATTAATGAATAAACACAATCTTCCCCATTCGTTCTCTTGATTCACAACAATATCTAATATGTCACTTATAAATCTATTTAAAAATCCAAAAAAACTAAACCCTAAAAATAACATTGTTAACCCAAACATAAATAATTTAAAATTTTGGAAAAAGTGATAGTGACATTTTTTAAAAGTGGCAAGTCAAAAATGGCATATCTTGAAATTTCTCATAATATTTTGAGTAAATAATATAGTATTAGTTACATATTTGAAAAAAAAATAAAAATATGTGAACTAGAATGTGAATGTAATTAATCCAAACATAAATAATATTTTGAGTAAATGATATTAGTTACATTTTTGAATTTTTTTATTTTAAATATGATAATTTTAAAAGTGATATTTCAAAAGTGGAATTTTTTTAAAATTTCTCTTGTTTTTGTGTGTGTCAACACTAGTTCAATAATTTAAAATCCCTAATTATTTTCTTGACAAATATACTGTTTTTATCTTATTTTTCTTTTAACTATATTTTGTATTTGTATACATTTAAACGTAACTGAAAAGTCCTCTGTAGATTTCTCTCAAGATAAATGAAAAAAAATCTTGCAGATTAATGGAGGGTACTTTTCAGAAGCTTCGGAGTCGTCCAAGGAGACCATGTCCATCGTTGGGGATGTCGTACATGCAGAGCCGTTGGTCGGGGAGAGACTATCCATCATGAAAGATGTCGTATATGCAGAACCGTTCATCGGGGAGAGCTTGTCCATCATGGAAGATGTCGTACATGGAGAGTTGATGCATCATGGAGGCCTATGTAGAAGTTGTTCACCCTAATTGCAAAGACAACATGCAATGGAGTATCATCAAAAATAGGATTAGGTCAAATTGATCAAATTAGTCTAACGATGATTGTAATCTCTATATAATAATTCCAGACGATTAAAAAAAAAAAAAAAAATCTCTCAAGAAGCTTATAAGTCCTCTCTAGATTCACTCTCACAAATTTATTATGACAACTCAATCAATAAAATGTGCAATGAAAAACATTTAGGTGGGCCAAATAAGAAAATTCATTTATCTTATAAGTATTTGATCAGTGAGCTAATAACAATTCCCTTAAAATTCATTTTATTAGGTCAATTAATTATCTTTTTCGAATTAATCAAATAGCCGTAATATCCTATATATTATTTAATATTATCATTCTTACTAAATAATTATTATTACACAAAAATCTCATTAATGTTTTACATACTTAGATCAATAATGATATACCCCAAATCTATATGTTATTTGACATTGATGAATTAAATTAATAATGATATGGCCAAATAATATTGATAAATTAAATCAATAACGGTTAATGGACATATTTGTTTAAGAAAAAATATTTGGAAACGGGTAAACTTTATTATCTTTAAACTATATCTTTCATTTATTCTCTATAACAACAGACAATATTAATCATTCAACACAACGATTTTTACACAATTCTCAAGCTAGTGTCGATCGACATTCCTCTCTGTGTCGATCGACACTAACAACAATGAGGTATCGATCGCCACTACCACTAGGTGTCGATCGACACTCCGGTCGCAAAAACCACAGAACGAGCTTTCACTTCTCATGGCTCATTCACGCGGTTTCCCGAGACCAAACCTGTACAAAAACTCACAAGTACCATACATATAACACGATTTAATCACCAACAATCATCAACAATCATCACAATCAACATATATCATCACAAAATCATCATCAAAACTAGCTACGACATCGATGAGGCTACGATCGCGCACTCACCTTTGCCTAGAACAAAAATTGGGATCGAGACAGCGATGAATGGAGACAATCACACAGATTTCAGCCTCAACACACGAACACACCGCTACAACCTCGAAGAACGCTTCCAAAGAACCTCGAAGAACCGTAGACATTAATTTCTCAATCTTTGCTTCACATATTAGTGTATTGGTTTTATTGTAAATGGTGAAACATTGGAAACAGTATTAACTGATAAAAAAAAAATTCTATTTGCCATCTGATTATATATATTTTTGTAATCTTTATACTATAGATTTATTTATGTGTTTTTGGTGAAGTTTGTCGAATTCATATTTCTAGCCTCATAAATTCTTTTTTTTTTCAACATTGAGGCACAACTGGCAAGTCCATTAGCCTAATCCTTACATTTGCAGGGAGTGGGACTCGACCGGATGTGATGGTGCATGTACGCAGTGGACTTACCTCCTGCTACTAGACTAAAGTAACTTCACTCATAAATTTTTAATAGAGATTTCATACTCGTAAATATGTTCTTCGAATCACAATTTTATTTCTCTTTATGTTTCTAATTTCATTGTTTGTTCTCTGTTTTATAATTTTTAAGAACAATATATGATGTATTCATCTATCTATTATTGTTTTCAATTCTCTTTCTTTATTCACATTGGTTGGTTAACACTATTTTTTTTTTTACAATCCCATAGTTCTAAATAAAAAATTGAAGTTTAAAAATACAATGTAGTCCTAACTATATTAAAAAATTATACTCCCTCTGTTTCTTATTATAAGATGTTTGGGTTAAAACACAAAGTTTAAGAAAAAACTTTTCTATCAAAAAAATTATTAAATATAATCAATTCAACCAATTAAAAAAAATATTGCATAATGCTATCACTAAAAGAAAATAATTTTATCGTGACAAATTATTTCATCACAATAAAACATATTTCGTAACAATAAAAATATTGTGACAAAGTTGTGATAATTTATAAAATATTACAATAATTTCGTTGCAAATGCTTAGATGTAACCAAATCGTTACAACTTTTGTGATGAAATTATTTAGTAACTATTATCTCACAAACGGCGACTAGAAATACTAGTGACAAAATTGTCATAATTATTGACTAAAATTATTGTCCCAAAAGTTGTTGTAATTTGTAACTTTTTCAATGTCTCAAATCCATCACCAATTTCTATGGAAATTTAGTCTCAAAACATCTCAAAAGTGACAAAAAATTGTCGTAAATCTTGATTGTGGAAGTTTATAGTAATGATAAGGTCAATCTAATTATTTGCAAACGAATCAATAAAAATTAAAACTCATAAGAAAATGATTCTCATATATAGATGTGGTAAAACCGTATTGAATAGCATGAACATACATCATAAACAACAAATTAGTAGCAATAAAAAAGTATCTAAACCAATGAAAGCTTGTGGAGAAGCATAACTGATAGAACTCTGGCCGGCTTGGACCAAGTAACTATGGAACCGCTTGTAGCCGAGGAACAACTTGGAATTGTAGAGGTTCTTAATGAAGCAACGGCCTTGGAAATCCCGAATGGACCAATGACGAGGTCACGTACAAGACAACTCAACCAAGCCGTCTCTATGCTTGTGTTGAGAATAAACGGCCAACTTCCTTTAGTCGCTCATCAAACCGCATTGGTTGTGATCCGAGCCAAGGAAGGATGATAATGAGAGGTATGTGAGCTCGTACTCTTTTTCCCTATCTTCGGTTTTGTCCCAATGGGTTTTCCGAAGTAGGTTTTTAATGAGGCAAGCACACATACTTCCCCACTTCCTCATTATCATACTTAGGCTAATTTTGGACTTCTTGAAGCCCATGGAGATTTGAGTTTCGGCCGGCCCATCTATTATTATCCTTTATTTATATTTTTTATTTTATGTTTTATTAAGGATAAGTGTGAGTGTGTTCACACTTAGGAAAACTTTCAAACTTCTCATTTATGTTGCCTTTAATTTCCTTGTATTGAGAAGTGGAATGGGGTTTGTCCTTCCATCTTCTCCTCTTATATATATGGCCGATCCTCTCATAATAAAATTCATCAACCTTTTTATTAAAAATTTCTCTCTAAATAGTTGATCAAACCGTGTTTGTGTAATATCAAACACTCATTTTTCTTTCCTTTGTGCGTCATATCAAAGGTTTGGAGAAGCTTTGTAGTCCAAGAGACTTTCATCTCTCTTGAGAAGTACGCATCGATCCATTGTTTCGTTCATCGTTCACATTCAAACCATTCATCTTCCATCACGAAATTCATCCATAATCATCTTTCCGCGTCTTCAAAACCTTTCGAAGTGATCATCGGACATAGATCCTTACGAGGAGTCTATCAATAACTAAATCTTGTGGGAGCTTCAAGACAATTGAACATTTAATAATCTTCTTCTCCAAATTCTTTATATCTTCGCTTGGTTTGGAGTTTCACCGTGTGAATCCATAGATTTGAATTTTAGAAATCCATAAATAAATCATCTACAAAACAAAAAAATAAGAGACGAACTAATATGAGTATAAGGATAACAAGTTTAGTATGTGCCGTAAAAATGAATGATATCAAGAAGAAAAAACAACTAGTGTGAATATAAAGATTCGACTAAAGAGAACTAGATAGACAATGATAATTTAGTGAATTCTCCAAATGCCGGAGCTTTCTCATCCATCTTGCCAACGTTGCCACATCTCTATATGAAAAGCATTAAGAAAAAATTTCTAAGAATAAAATCAATTATAGTAATATTACGATCTTTTTGATTCAAAACCAGAAAGAATTGTGAGAGAGGATAAGTTAAATTGTGAGAGAATTCTTAAGAATGGTGATAAATAAGAGGGCGAGAGGAGAAGTGAAATTGTGAGAGAGTTGTTAGTTTTTAAGCTAAAATTTAGGGTAAGTTACAAACTTCTTTATATTTTGAGATAAATTAGCATTAATATAAATCACGTATTAAAAATAAAATTGGACTTACGTGGAAAAATACTTCTTTGAGTTACTTACACTTATGTAAAGCACTTTATAGTTCAAAATTGTATAAATGAAATGATTGAAAAAATCCATAAACGTATAAAATAATACAATTTTGTTATACAGATGTGTACTATTTATAGCCAACAACTTATCATTTTTTAAATACTAATTTGTGACAAACAATTAGTCATATCGTTATAAATTGAGACTTGTACTTGCGTCACAAGTTTGTAAGAAATTTGCAACGTAAATTGGTCACAAGATCATCACAACTGTTACGATACATAATTTTTGTCACAATTTGTAATAAAATTTCAGCCACGATTTATTATGTCACATTATTATGACCAAATAGTTACATATTTGTGACATAAAAAATTAGTTATAATATTGTGTCTAAAACGTCACAAGATTATGACGAATATATTTCGTCTCAAATTTTTGTAACAATAAATCTCTTTTTTTGTAGTGTATTGGTTACACAGTTTTCAATAAAGTAAAAAGTACATAGAAATATGAAAACATCTTATATTGTGAAACAAAAAAAAATTTCTAAAACATCTTATAATAAGAAACAAGGGGGAGTATATCTAAATATCGATTAGTCAACTTGTTTTTTTTTAATATAGTTAGGACTACTAAATATGGTAGAAGTCTTCACTAATCAATGAAAAAACATACTATTTCTAACTTTTTCAGAGGACATTTAACCTGATTCCAAACTGAGAATGAAAACCCCCAAAAGAACAAAGAGTAAGAAACAGAGAAGAGTAAGAAAAGAGAAATAAGTTTATCTCTTGGTGTCAAATTTAAGTCTCGGTTGGTTTCTTCAAATTATATAAATTACAAATTTACAATACACATAATGTTGAGAGTTGGACAACTATAAGAATTTGCATCTTATGTTAGCTCTTTACGTCTTCATACCGTCATCTTTACATAATTACACTTACACAATACGATAAAAACAATCATTATCCAATTATTTCAACAAATGTATCATCCAAATAAGTAAATAGTTTTTAAAAATAATGGAATATGGATTCGGGCCTATCGTTCATGTCTCGGTGCGTTTGTGGTTTCCGTCACTTCACGCGTCGCCATCGTTACTTATTGTCATTACAATCTTCTTTTTTCTTTGACCGAATTCTATCCAAAACTCTAATAATATCAGTAATTAAGAAAACTGCACCTCGTTAAATTTCTTTATGATCAAGCCTAACTAAACATCGATACATGATACATCCCTAAATGTCGGTTATCTATTATGATTTATGAATTATATATATAAGTAACATTCATCAATCTATTAATTGCCAACTCATTTTTATAATCTCACACTTTCAAGTTAAATTAAATATAAAATAAGATCTTTTTATGGGGTCTTTAATGCCATTTGCTAAATTATTATACATGTAAGATGTGACGATAGTTTTTAACCTAAATTCTATAATGTTTGTACATGAATAACCTTGTACGGAAGTCTACTGGGCCTAACAATGTCGGCCCAAAATAAAGAAATGACAGTCGTGAATTATCTTCAGCTTTGGACTTATGTAATCCAACGGTGTCTATGATGCACTGTTCTTTAGGGCTTAACAAACTTTTTTTTTTTTTTAGGTTTTAATGTTAAGATTTTATACCAGGTTACATACTACTTAGTACTACTAAACTTACCTTTACAACTTACCATAACCACTATGGTAACAAACTTAAATTCTCATATAAACTGTTATAGTTACCATAATGGATTGATAGAAAAAATCAACCATATCATGAAATATTCTCATATAAACTGTTATAGTTACCATAATGGGTTGATAGGGAAAATCAACCATATCATAAACTTATTTATTATACTATAGACCCCCGCGAAATCGTGGGACAAAGAATGGTATACTCAAATTTAAATGGAAAATTGTGAAAAAGATTATAAGTACTCATTTTTTAGTTTATTAAAAAAAACCAGTAATTAATAGGTCTAGAAAATGAATACTATGAATCTGAAGAAGGTGAAATTACTCCTTTTTCTTGAATTATATAAGTACAATTGATTTATTCTTTTCCTAAAATTAAAAAAATGACTTTGCAAATGTAGCATTTTGGCTATTTAGATCCAACCAACACCACAATGAAGCGTCTTCGTGTGAAGGCATTATCAAAATTGAAAATAGCGTAAACCAAAAGAGAAGCGATCCCTAAAGAAAAATAATTGTTTCGTAGGGTAAGTTAGACAATAAATATCCTTTTGGTGCCCGCATTACCTACTATTTTATCATATCTTCTTTGTTTCCATTTTCAATATGTCTTACTCTTTGTGTTGTTGGCAAAAATTAAATAAAATATATATGGTTTATGTCACAATTTCCTTTAAATACCACATGCATTTCCAATGAACTCCTACGTACCCATTTTTATAACTTACATATACTAATGCAGAAGGACGTACACTAAACCCCGATTATAAATGAGTTTTCTTATACATTATAGAAATACATATTTTTAGCAAGAAGGAAGGAATTTATTTAGCCTTGAATTGATATGTAGATCGTGGACCGTCTTGCGCGTGAAGCAATTTCTATAGTTTGGTCACTCTATGATACATAGATAAAACGCCAACAAAGTTTAATAATTGAGCAGCCTATACTAATCATATACCCTCAAGACTCAACTTCATCACTTTTTGCCCTTTTTATTGTAGATTAAAAATAACTAGAAAAAGTTGGTATAGGTAGGTTCCATATGGGAAATGCATGTGCATGAGCTCAATTAAATTCTATGCCTAGGGTTAATAGTTAGTTAAGAGTGAAGAGAAGTAGTATAAAAAGGAGAGGAAGGTGAGAGTGTCGAAGCATACCTCAAGAAGTGAATATAGTTCGATGTTCGATATTGACAATTAAAAATGGAGAGTATATTAAAAGAGAGATCATCATCAAACTTGCAAGTGCTTTTCTTGTTCGGTCTTGCTTTTGTTGTGTTGTTGCTTAGCTCAAACTCTGTTAATGGGTTACGAGACATAAAGGAGAGAGATGGAAGTGATGTGAGAAGGTTTATGAATGGTACTACCTCTTCAAGCGTTTTGGACGCTAACAAAAATGTAAATGTTTCGACCGTTGGGTTTGAAAATGCTTTAGTTGGTGAGAATGGTAATGTAAATAAGACCGAAAATTGTGAACCACGAGGCGGAGGCGGAGGAGGGGGAGGAGGAGGAGGAGGTGGAGGTGGAGGTGGCCAAGGCGGAGGAGGGGGAGGAGGAGGTGGAGGTGGAGGTGGCGGAGGCTGTGGTGGAGGCAGAGGCGGAGGAGGTGGTGGAGGAAATGGCGGGAATGACAATTCCCACAAAAAGAAAAGAAGAAGTGGTGGTGGTGGCGGTGGTGGTGGTGGAGGTGGAGGCGGTAGCGGAAATGGCTCAGATCATGGCCGCGGTGGCAGAAGAGACGGTGGTGGTGGTGGAGGAGGAGGAAGAGGCGGTGGCGGAGGTGGTGGTGGTGGTGGTGGCGGAGGAGGAGGAGGAGGAGGAGGACGTGGCGGCGGTGGAGGAGGAGGAAGTGATGGGAATGGAGGATGGGGATTTGGATTTGGATGGGGAGGTGCTGGACCGGGCGGAAACGGCCGTTTTTGTTGGTATCCCGGTTGTGCTAAAAAGGTCAAAGGAAAGTCATAATTTAAAATCAAAGATAGCCTAAGAGCAATGCTAAGTGTTAAACCTATGCTTTGTTCACCACTAAAACATACACAAAATAAGTCCACTGTTTTGTATTTTTCAGTGGCCTAACCACACGCCGATTGTTTTTTTTTATGATGTATCTTTGGAGATTCTACTTTGATTAAGTGTTTCAATATAATATATCTCATTTGATTGTTCACTCACTTCTTATTCCACCAATCTTGGGCTTTTGGATAGTTGTATCTTCCGGTTTGATGTTATTAATAATAAATCTTTTAGGTCAAATTTGATTATGACTCAACTTAACTCTCTAGAATCCTATCATATTTTTGAACTACTCTAGAAAACTTTATAGATCAATATCTATATGTTAGTAGAAATTATAGATTATTGTAACATGATATAAAGTTGTATATGTAATGATAAATACTAGTAAGGTATAATTGCTTACATAGGTATGTTTGAAGCAATTAAATTTGTAAGACTGGAAATTGTAATCAGATAGTATTGTATCACAATTTGGATTCAAATCTAGAAGTGTGTGAGTAATACACGATAAAAGAATAAGATGTCTATTAAATTTTTGGATCCACAAAAATAGTTCATTGCCATAATGCTATACATAATCAGCAAACAAGGCAATAAATCAATTGGTCTTTAACGGGAGAGATATCTCCCGAGAGATACACTCCAACTCGCTATTTTGTAATTGAAAAGCTAGAACATAGCAAACCAAAAGGACATTGAGAAAGAGATAGACGGTTCACAATCCCATAGTAGACCTCCGGAGAACCCCAAATCATCAAGTCGATGCATCTTGGATCGATCATGGACCGATATAAGTGGACAAGGATGGTGTTTTCCAGGATAACATGGGTCATACCACACAAGGAACGAGTATGAGAAGCATTTTGGCGTTACTTGCAGAGTTGGATGAGCTCTTTTGGGCGATGGCTTGCCTTGGAGAAAGGCGAGTCACTTCAGTAAAGTTCGAAACGGACTGCGAAAGCTAGACACAAATGACGGAGAATCTTTTTGATTGGCCAACCTTTCACTCATAGTTAGACCATTTTAATATCTTAAAGAGGTCATTTGAAGTTGTTAGTGACATTTATCCCTCGGAGTGAAAATGTTTGCGTCAGTTTTCTTGTAAAAGGTGCACTAGTACGCGGTTATTTTTTTTCCTATGTAAATCAGACATATCGAAAATGGCTTGTCCCAAAGGAAATCACCAAACCATTCAAAAATTGATTTAATATATGGTGTTTGTCGGGAAAAAAAAATTATCACCAAACAACAAAAACCTTACACGTGCTACATCAAAATGCTACATTTTTTAGTTATCATGTGACTTCAAATCATGTATCTCTTCAGGTTTGATAATTTAAAAACGAATAGCTGTTATTAAGTAGCATTTTTAAAATGAAAAGATGAGGTTTAATTAAGCCTTTAAGGCAACAATATTACAAAGCTATAATCAAACTTTTAACGATCATGATTTCTGAATCCCACATTCTACAAAATGAAACATCTCTAATTCTAGCTTAACATACAGGAATCATAACACAATCTAATCTACCATCTCTCTGATTCTCTTTTTATAGCTTCCTACTATATATCTAACAACATTACATCATGCATATAACACATATAGTAACGAAACTGATATCTTTAAATACCTAAATTTTCAAACATGCTAAATCCGACCCGGATCCGCCATTTTCATCAGCCGGAGCTCCAACACTTTCCGATGGGAATTAGAGTGAATCTCGGTAGAGAAAGTCGGACTACAAGCGGGTCGATATTCCGGTAATAACCGACCCGATTTAAACCGGACTCCACAAGCATTACACAATGTCTTCGCACCTAACGGACCCATTCTCCATTGAGGAGTTTTCTGTACTCCACAATGGCTGCAACACCGCCTTGGCTCACCGGACGATATCTCCGCCTTATGTTTCCCTCTCTTATTCTTCTTTCCGGCGTCGACGACGGCGGTTGACGGTGGTTTCAGAGACCAAATACGGTTGTTGGTCCGACGGCGTTTGCTTCGGGGTTTAACTGGAATAAACAGTCTTTGAACCTCCACTGAGGCAACTGGATTCACCGGAAAGTCACCGGAAAGATAAGATTCCGAGAAAGAATCCTCCACGAAGTTTGATAACCACTCTAAGTCCTCCAAATCACCAACCTTTACAAACAAAACAGAACAAGAAATTGAAAACAGAGCAAAAACAGAGTAAAAACAGAGTAAGCAAGTGGGCTCACTGGAACATCAACCTCGGAGCTAGGGAAGGATAAGAGGTCTTCGAGTGGTGAAAGATGTGTACTTTGGTCGGAAAAGCTTTTGGCTTTGTCACGTTCTTGTTCTTGTTCGTCTTCTTCTCTTTGTGAAGAAGAAGAGTCTTATCGTACGAAAGCGTCGGTGTTAGAGAGGTCAAGCAGGTCGTCGACGGCGAAATCGCCGAGGAATGCTTCAACACACTCCATTTTTGTGTGTGTTTTTTATCAAGCACTAGCAAAACCCATGAGTGTCATTATTTTAAAGATAAGGGAAGAGCGAATCCACATTTCAAAAAAAAGTTTGTTCGTGTTCCAATAAGCAAATAGTTTTTACAAAATTTTATTTTTCTTCTTTTTTCAAAATTTAAAATTATGTAGAGAGAGACTGAGGAGAGAAGATGGTGGAGACTGGACCAACCTGATTGGGGTTTGTGGGTTGTGAATTTGAGAGAATTTGTTTTGGTAAAGTCTCGTGAGCATCCTCATTGCAAACTTTTTAGCGTCTAACTAAATGATCTTATTAATAAAATACTATTTGAATAAGGCAAAAAAGATACATGGGTCTAATATAAATTTTTTTTAAGATTTAGGACACCAAAAAGTCCAAAACATATTAAAATTTAATTAATTTAATTAAAAAAAACTTTTAGACACTTTCATTGGTGTTATCAATAAGGATGGTCTCGAATCAACAAATCAACAAAGTGCCATGTCAGAATTTCCAATTACAATCAAGGAAACAAAAAATATAACACACAAGTAAAAGTAGACGCAAACAAAAAAGTTATGAAAACTTCTTTATTTGAATTAGCAGGAGGTTATAATTAAAATCCATAATCCCTCCATACCGAAATAAGAGTACAAGATTAGTCCTATTTCAAGTATTGTTCTAACAAAAAGTTAAAAAAGGAATATAACTCAAAAATAAAAGTAGATATACAAAAAAAATATTTCTTCTAAAATTATAATTAGACTTCTGAAAAGATAACCTATAGGCATTGTTTGTCAACGTCAATGAGAAACTTTCATGAGGTAAAATAGCAACAAAAATATCTTACAGTCGTATTTTATTGTTTTTGGAGGAAAAAATAAATCCTACGTCGACATATAATGATTGAAAAATATGGACTATAAAGTCAGGCTTCGTGGGCCCACTCGACCGTCGGTGGAAGGCCCAATGTGAAGAATCTGAAAATGGGACAGAAACAAACAAGAACGTCATAATTTATTTAATTCAAAAATGGATGAGAAGCCAATGGCCTAGTAGTCAAAAAGTAAGGTTTTTACACTAGATCTAAAGTGTAATTCTTTAAAAATATAAATTTTACAGTTTAAATGATATAGAGATTATCAAAGGTTTTTATATGTAGAGTTGTCCGTCGTGTCTCGCATGTTACGGGGAGAATTGTGCAGTATAATCGTTTCTCGTAAAATATGAGTTGTAGAAAAAATTACAGCGTAGAAAAATCATTCCCGAAACTCTAATTGAACAACCAATTAGAATGTGTAATATGATTATTAGATCAAATATGTTTGTATTTGTAATATGATTATTAGATCAAATATATATTAAAAACAAAAATCATTCAAGAATGTGTCAAACATTGTCCATAGTCAAATCTCTAATTTGTTTATTCAAGAATCGGTTACACAAGGGAAAAAATTCATCTAGGAGTAGATACATCATATATTAAACGTTAACAATAAAGTCATTTTTTGAAAAATTTTACCAAAAAAAAAACAATAAAGTCATTCGTTGTGATGGTGATGATGATGACAACAACATTTGTAGAAGTAGAGTAAAATAAAAAAAGAGAGCATCACACATGCCAAAAGAAGAAAATAAGCTTCAACACACAACATCGATATGCATAGCTTTGTTCACTTATAGCCCCAAGCCATAACATGATGCATCATTGTACATATATATGGTAGCTCGACGTAGAAAAACGAAAACTATTAAAATACATAAACTTCGATTTATACTATATTTACACGAATGTAAGCAATCGGGTGTTTGGTCTAGTGGTATGATTCTCGCTTCGGGTGCGAGAGGTCCCGAGTTCGATTCTCGGAACACCCCTCGTACTTCTCTACTTTATTAATTATTTTTGTTCTCTTGGATTTAATTATTAACGCAATAAAAAGCGTACCATATGGTGAATCACTAACCTTGTAAAGTAAAATGTTATTTTCACCAGCCTAATTAGCCCAATGGGCCGAATGGCTTAATGTTAGAAAAGGAATTGTTCTTGAATGCGATTGCTATGTGCACACTATTGGCAGAGAAGCAACCGTACAAAAAGAGACAATTCTATGTTAAATCATGTTCGATAATCTAATAATATTTGAAGCAATATAAATAGCCTGATGATTTGTATGATATCGTTTACTATGATCCAAATTCAAACTTTAATAGTTTATATGTATGTGTATAAATCTTTTTATAACGGCTTTGATTGGTAGACTTTTTAAAATCTTTATGCCACTTTTTAATTCATACAGTTTTAGATTGTATCAAAAGCTTTACCAACACTATTACACTAATTTTTATCTCAAATTTTTATCTCAAATTTTTATCTATACAGTTTTGCACTATGCTATAAAGCTTTCCGCTCCAGATTTAAAAAAATCTAGTTTACCGATCGGACCCAACATATTTTTTAAAATTTTAAGCTTCTTTTTGGTTATGAACCGTGTGATGACAATAAAAAGGAACCAATTGAAACCATTGTTGGGGTCGGTTTCCACCCCCTCGACCTTAAACGATGAAAGTCAAAATGTTCGCCGAGGTCCTCTTGCGGATAGTAGCAAAGTAAGTGATCGTAGAGTGAGGCGAAGCAAGAAAGTCTTGGACAAGGAAGGACTGATCGCGAGCCCGGAACACCAAGGGCCGACCTTAAGCTCGGCATGTCTAAGACCCGACCATAGGGTCGGCACGTCGGGACCCGACCATAGGGTCGGCACGTCCAAGACCGACCGTAGGCTCGGGCACGCCTGGACCGACTGTAGGCTCGGGCACGCCAAGACCGACCGTGGCTTCGGCGTGGACGGACGGCCGAGTATGGACTCGGTTTGGCGATGCCTTAGCGGACCGATCCTGCCTTCGGTCCGATAGGACCTTCGGCCCAGCTACGTGAAGATAGTCCAAAGGTGAAAGCATTACGGCCTAGACGCGAAGCCCACTCTAACGTGACCGACCTTATCAGGGCAAATCCGCAGGGACATAGGAAACGAAGCCGACTTAGACGTAGTATAAATAGACTTTTGTAAACACCCCAAAGGGGATCCGCAATTTTCAATACGAAAACTTGTACTCAAAGCTTTTCTGAGCAATAAACAATCTCTTTACATCTTTCTTGGCCCTAGCTTACCATAGAAATCTCACAAGCTTCCCTAGAACTCTTACAAATTCTAGTTGTGTTGGTTTCGACCCCCACAATTTGGCGCCGACTAAGGGGAACACAGAGAATTTCTGACGCTCAAGAGTTAGGGTTTCTTCATCACGCCACCAAGATGTCAAGCAATACCATGAGCAACGAAGGATCTTCGTCTCACCAGCACGACGAAGACAGAAGCAACTCCATGGAAAACACTGCGCCTCGCGCTGCTAACAACGCAGCAGGTCTCACACGAATCAAGCAGATGCTCGAGACTCTGATGAAGAAAACTGGAGATACGGCGAGCGAGCTGCAAGCGCTCAAGAGACAGATGCGCAAGAGGTCCCGTGTTCGTCCAACACGCCTCAGCTTTGCCATACCCCGAGTCAATCGAAGGGATCGATGCGAGGAGCTGCCGCCTCGGGCCGATAGAACGGATCCGGAGGACTTGCCTCCACCACCACCTCGTCGGGATTTCGATCCAACTCCTGAGCGCGTGATGGGAGAGTCGGACGAAGGTCACCCCCCTCGGAGGCGAGCCCGAACCGACACAACTGCTGGCAACGCTATGGCTTATGGAGGAGGAGCTCCAACCGTAGCAGAGCTTTACATGAGGGAACAAGAGCGCAGGGCTCCGCAAGGCTCCCGAGACGGAGAGATCGCTGCGCTGAAAGCCCAGTTAGATCAGGTCGCCTCTGACCTAAAGGCTACCCAACAACAAATGTACAGGAGCACGGCGAAGGCTCCTGGGATCGCCTCTGTGCTCGAGAGGGCACGGAACACACCCTTCGCTGAGAGGGTCGCGAGGACTCAAATCTCCGACCCCGGAAAGGTTAAGCTCCCGGTCTATGAGGGGACCACCGACCCTGCTATCCACCTGATGGAATTCGAAGTCGCCTTAGGAAGGGCAAACTTCACAGAAGCCGAGAAGGACATTGGCTACTGCAAGCTGTTCGTAGAGAGCCTCAAAGGGCCTGCCCTCCATTGGTTCTACAAGCTGGAGAAGAAATCAATCCACACCTTCCATCAACTCTCAGAGATGTTTGTGCAGCACTACAACATCTTCGCTGAAAGAAAGATCTATGATGCGGAGCTGTGGACAAACAAGCAAGGAGAGAACGAAAGCCTGCGGTATTTCGTGACAAGATTCAAGCATACGTTGTCAAAAGTGGACGGTGTTACCAACACATCCGCACTGGAGGCCTTGAGAGGAGCGCTTCGATGCCCCTCTCCATTCTGGCAGGAGTTGACTGTCAACCCACCTGCGACTATCCAAGACGCTCTCCACCGCGCTACAGACTTCGCTCGAAGCGAAGAAGAAGTCTGCGCTAAGAGGGGCGGGAAAACCAAGCACGCGGACGAGCTCATCCAGTCCGCTGTGACACCACCACCCTCTTAGAAGCTCTTGCAATGAACTACGAGGCGACTTGATCCCTGCAAAGGGTACGTAGGCAGCCTGTCTTCGGATAGGTTCAGTTGCTCCCCTCCATCAAAAGGGGGGGAATTACATTTCACTTCAGCCTCCTTCCAGATGAGCTCACACGACACCAACCCCAGTGACGACCTCATCGTCACACAACAAACACTCGCCACAGCACTCACCATGAGAACAGCTTGTCCTCTACGGACCGATCAAAGCTTTATTCGAGTAGAGTCGTTCTACATCTATTGCTGCTGGCCACAGCAATAGTGTAGAGATACGAACACAATGACATCCACAACGGATACAACGCGCTATATAAATTCCAGTGTTCAGAATCGTCTCCGGATGACCCTCTGATCACTCAGAAACCCAACAACGTCGTTGGTAACGCAGCTGCTAGTGACCTCCGTTCAGATTATACTTGAACGTGTCACTCTGAAACCCAGGACAAGCGCTGGTCGAACTCAAGGTGAACTTGCTCTCGGACAGACGTGTCTAGAAGAGCAGCACCATTTTACAAAGCCCAACGGCAACGTTGGCAGATAAAGAGCGTGAGCGCATTTGCGTTTTCACAGCCTTAACAAAGCCTCATTTATGAGCAAACAAAGCCTCATTCATGAGCAAAAACTTTTCTGCAGGAAACATAGCAGCTTCAGCAAAGGAAGCATGAAGTCTTAAAATCTTCAGAACATTTACGGAGTCTTAAAACCTCCTGTATGAAGTCATTTTCTACCACTTTGAGAAAGGATAGGCCAACACCTTGACTTTGAACGGTAACGCCGATATCTAACACATCTCTTAACTCGGCATCATCACTTCTGATATTACCGAGCTGGGGGGCTAACTGTTGGGGTCGGTTTCCACCCCCTCGACCTTAAACGATGAAAGTCAAAATGTTCGCCGAGGTCCTCTTGCGGATAGTAGCAAAGTAAGTGATCGTAGAGTGAGGCGAAGCAAGAAAGTCTTGGACAAGGAAGGACTGATCGCGAGCCCGGAACACCAAGGGCCGACCTTAAGCTCGGCATGTCTAAGACCCGACCATAGGGTCGGCACGTCGGGACCCGACCATAGGGTCGGCACGTCCAAGACCGACCGTAGGCTCGGGCACGCCTGGACCGACTGTAGGCTCGGGCACGCCAAGACCGACCGTGGCTTCGGCGTGGACGGACGGCCGAGTATGGACTCGGTTTGGCGATGCCTTAGCGGACCGATCCTGCCTTCGGTCCGATAGGACCTTCGGCCCAGCTACGTGAAGATAGTCCAAAGGTGAAAGCATTACGGCCTAGACGCGAAGCCCACTCTAACGTGACCGACCTTATCAGGGCAAATCCGCAGGGACATAGGAAACGAAGCCGACTTAGACGTAGTATAAATAGACTTTTGTAAACACCCCAAAGGGGATCCGCAATTTTCAATACGAAAACTTGTACTCAAAGCTTTTCTGAGCAATAAACAATCTCTTTACATCTTTCTTGGCCCTAGCTTACCATAGAAATCTCACAAGCTTCCCTAGAACTCTTACAAATTCTAGTTGTGTTGGTTTCGACCCCCACAACCATGGTATATAGTATCATTTTCTTCAGATTGGATTAGTTATTATGACTATTTTGCCAACCACCTACATTAACATAATCACAGATCTACTAGGACTGGTCCAAATACGATTCACTACCTATAAAATTAAAATAGTACAATTGACTTTGTTAAAATGAAACTTATTGAAGTTCCCAACCACATTTACAATATAAATCGTAATAACTCTGATTCGTTTTACATAAAAGCAAATCTTTATAAATAAACATTATACATATGAATCTGATACTCCTTGAAGAAGAAAAAACTGAATATGTTACAATAGAGCGGTGAAAGCATTAAATGGTTGGTGCTACTAACCAGACCATTGGGACTTTTTTAGTTGAAACAATAGACAAATCAATAAATGTCACCGATTCATATACATCCATATAAATATAAAGTATTTATAGAAAATACCATCTAATGTGTGAAAACTGAATAAATCTGTCGAACTAAAAACATTTAATTCAACGATATGGACTTCCATCTTCTTGATAAAGACATTTTAAGATTCCAGCAACCTTATTTAATATCTTTTTTTTTTTTAATATCTTAACCTTATCATTTCCCAACTAGTTTTCTTTTCCCTTTTTAATTACCTCCTATAAGTTCGCTAAAAAAAAAAAAAAAAAAAAATTACCTCCTATAAGTTGTTGAATTGAAAATTGTACACTCTAGCGCTAAAAGAGGCAATCCAACATGTGCAAGCAAATATCTTGATTAAGTTAATAACCAACCAAAGTTTGCTTCTGAACATAGTAGAGAGTGTTAGAGAAATAGAGAGAGAAGCCATGGAAGCTATGAAGGAGACGGTGGACGAGAGCTTGAGAGAGATGAGAGAGACGTTCGCGAGCGGCAGAACGAGAAGTGTGAAGTGGAGGAAGACACAACTTGGAGCTATAATAGAGATGGTTAAAGATAATGAAGAGAAGATGTGTGATGTTTTGTTTCAAGATTTGGGTAAACACAGTACTGAAACTTTTAGAGATGAGCTTGGTTTTGTCATTAGATCAGCTACCACTGCTTTGAACTGTCTTGATAAATGGGTCGTTCCCAAAAAGGTAAGAAACCATACACTAACTTAGCACATATTTAGAAAGATTAGTCTGGATTTCGGTTTAGGATGTGAGGCCCAATCTCTTTATTTATGACTATAGATTCCTTTATCTTCATCTTGTTGTTTGTTTGAATGATTGAATTCTTGAATTCTTGGTGATGTAAAAAAACAGACCAGCCTTCCTCTGTTGTTCTATCCAGCAAAAGGGAAAGTGATTTCTGAACCCTATGGAACAGTTCTTGTTCTGTCTAGCTGGAATTTTCCTATATGTAAGATTCGGATCTTGAATTTTTGTTTTCAAAAAAGAAAGAATCTAGAGTAAAAAAAATTATTTATTTCACTGTTTGTGGTCAGCTTTGTCTCTGGACCCATTGATTGGAGCAATAGCAGCAGGAAATACCGTGTTGCTCAAGGCATCTGAATTAAGCCCTAACGCATCTGCCTTCCTCGCCAAGATAATCCCGTCTTATCTCGATAATAAAGCGATAAAAGTTGTCGAAGGAGGACCTGATGTCGCCACTGTCCTCTTGAAACATCAATGGGACAAGATCTTCTTCACTGGTATGCATCAATCAATTAACCCTTCAAGACGGAATGATTTTATTGTAGCGGAAATCAAGTAATTGTTTGTTGTTTTAAGGGAGTCCGAGAATCGGAAGGATCATACTGGCTGCAGCTGCAGAACATTTGACACCTGTAACATTGGAACTTGGTGGAAAATGTCCAACCATTGTTGATCATCACTCAGTTTCAAAGAACATGACGGTTTGCAGTTTGCCCTGTTTTTCTAAGCTCCAATTTGATTGAAACATCAACTCTTTGTTGTAAAAAGACTCTGAATTTGAATTTTTGGTTTGATGAACATAAAGTCGGTAGTGAAGAGGATCACTGGAGGAAAATTTGGATCTTGCAGTGGACAAGCTTGTATCGCTGTAGATTACGTGCTTGTGGAACAGAGTTTCGCTTCTACTCTGGTAAGTGTACACTCAAAAACGCAAACGCAAACGTGATATCTGTTTGATCACTAAAAGTTTGGTGTTGTCTTTTGGTAGACTGATATGTTGAAGCCGATGATAAAGTCTTTCTTTGGGGAAAACCCTAAAGAATCTGGATGTCTCTCTAGGATTGTCTCTAAGCAACACTTTCAGAGACTAGCTCGTCTTCTTAATGATCCTGGTGTTAAAGCTTCCATTGTCTATGGTGGCTCCATGGATGAAGAGAAACTGTATGTTTTCGTTTAATATTATCTTTCTTGGATTGCAAGAAATGAATTTGACAAGTCATATAGAACCTAATTTTGGTTGACAGGTATGTTGAGCCAACGATTTTGTTGGATCCTCCACTTGATTCTGAGATCATGAATGAAGAAATCTTTGGTCCAATTCTCCCGATTATCACCGTAAGTATATCTAATGTATACAATCATACATATTACTTAGTACTTAGTAGAGAATTGACTAATTGTTGACAATTTTGTGTATTTTCTCCGTGTAATGAAGTTACGTGATATCCAAGAAAGCATAGGATTAATCAATTCAAAACCAAAGCCACTTGCTATATATGCATTCACCAATGACGAAAACCTTAAAACTAGACTCTTAGCAGAAACATCCTCAGGAAGTGTTGTCTTCAATGACGTTATGATCCAGGTATATATTAAAACAGAATTCAGAATTTAAATCCAATTTTTTTTATGAACTATTTCATTTATCAAAGATAAGAACATTAAGTCCATAACGAACTCATTGTAGTGTAGTGATTGAAATTATTCATCCCGGAGATTATAGTTTTGAGTTTTTCCGTTGCGATTTTAATCATGGTTGAGTTTAAGTCTCAGTAACTCAACCATGATTGTAGACTAGCGATTTAAATTATTCATCCCGAAGTCGAGAAATTATGGTTTGAATTTTTCCACTGCAATTTCAATCATGGTTGACCACTATAAACACTTTAAGTAGCAAGAATATCCTGCTCGCATGATTAATTATATTTTGAGTTTAAGCTTTTGGATTCCGAGTATATATGAATTAATACACAATATATGATTTTCTCATATTCTAAAATGTTGAATGGAATTGTAGTATATGTGTGATGCATTGCCCTTTGGAGGAGTCGGAGGGAGTGGAATAGGAAGGTATCATGGGAAATATTCATTCGAGTGTTTCAGTCACGAAAAGGCGATAATGGAAGGAAGCTTAGCAATGGATCTTGAAGCTCGATATCCTCCATGGAACACCTTCAAGCTCAACTTCATTAGACTCGCATTTCGTGAAGATTACTTCAAGCTTATCCTCCTTATGCTTGGTATCATCAAAAAATAAAGTGAGAGATACACACACACACACACACACAATACATGTGTTTGATTCATATCACTTTTATGTTTAATTTTCGTATCGTTCACCTAATAAGTTAAGTACCAAATGTTTTGCAAATCACTCAAGCTTGAGATTTTCTATATTTAGTAATTTTTTGTTTCTATTTCTACTTGATACATTCTTCGTAACCGCGGTAAGTTTTTGACCAAACTGACTGCAAGATAAGCATTCGAGTATTTTCGAAGATGGATCTTAAGATTAGACTCAAAATTGCGAAAAAAGTCTTTGGCTCTTTAGATATCATTGGACTATATATTGAATGAATGTGATACCTCGAAATTCATTTTCGTCGAGTAATATATTGTTCTTTAAGGACCACACTTAACCGTATACCTAAGGGCATGTTCAATGGTGACATTTTGGGATCTTATGGGGTGTTCTTATAATATAAAATTATTAAAATGGTTGTAAAAAGAAGAAAGAGAGTGTTTTTGTGGGGTATATTGAGTGTGTGTTTAAATATAAAATTAATAAAAATTGAGTAAAAGGAAGAGAGAGTGTTTAAAAGGGAGAGAGAGGGATCTAATATTGGATCTTTTGGAGAGTGTATTTAAAAGGAAAAGAGAGTGTTTAAATATAAAATTAATAAAAGTTGAGTAAAAGGATGAAAGAGAAGGTATAAAGTTGATTAAAAGAAAGAGAGAGTGTGTATTTTAATAATTTTATATTATAAGAACACCACATAAGATTCCGTGAAATCTGCATTGAACATGGCCTAAGTATACACATACATTGGAACGTATATGTACTTAAAGGTGTGTATACGTGTCTTGTCAAAAGAAAAAGAAAAAAAAGCTGAATAAAAGTATGGGCACACACACCACAATAGTAGGTTACTGCATCACTGAGCCAGTTTCTTTCATCCCCACCCTAATTAAAGCTCTACGCAAAACCCTAGCTAGCTTCTCTTTTTTTTTTCTTTTAGCATTTTTTTTGTTGGTACGTCGTCCTTACTTGCCCCTCTTTATATCCAATTTCTGCAACATTCCTCATTATTAATTTCATCTTTACTTCTTTCTCTCTCTCTCAGACTCACTTTGTCTGTCTCTAATTATGTCATATGTTGTCTTCTTGAACTCAAATCCAACCAGAAACCATATCTCTTATAGTTTGTGTTCCTTCACTCTTGGAGAGTTCGAATTCAAAGGAGGATGGGTGACTTGCGGTTCAAGGCACGTTCCCGAGGCTAAACTACGTGAACTTCAGGTGATCTAATCGTTTCTTGTTTCCTCTTCTTGAATTTTGGTCACGATCATATAAACACTAACGTGTAATTGCCCAAAAAAATAGAATCAAGCAAGCTAATTATACAATGTTTTGTTATAGTTACCTAACTTTGTGCAACTAGATTAGAAAGAAATGCTTACAAACTCAATGAATGAGTCTATAGAAATTGATATAAATTAAATTTAAACTGATAGCTTCTTTTCTATCACTACGAGCTCATTGGTTATGATTTCATGATATTAATTAAATGCATATCTTATGGCTCATGTTTTAGTATAAGACAGTGGAATCAATATAACAAGAAGATAATTTTGGTATTGTACAATAGAATATTGACGTTTAAAATAAACGTAAAGAGAAGAAAAATAATGTTTTCTACTTTGTTAGTTATACACTTTACCATATTATTTAACGTTTTGTATGTAAGTTAGGACCTTGTTTTAACACGAACAAGTGTAGCTCTCGAATAGAATCTTAATTTCCATACGAACAAAATTTAACGATATATACAGAATGGGGTATATGATTTTTTTGTTCAAATACACTGTTTACTTTAACTAAAAAAATTGAACAACGTCTATCAGTAGTACTCTGAGACGATATTGCTTTGAGGAAAAGTGATTAAACTCGACGAAATATTGTATTAGGAGATGTATACACCAAATCTTACGAATATTTTAATTAAGAAAGTAACAAAATGTGCCATATGTGGCAAACTTTGATCTAGGATTATTTGTTACTTTTTTAGTTATTGTTTTTTTCATGTTTATTACATCCAATTTTCCAAGTAATTAAGCTCTATATGTATGAGAGAACTCGTGGATTGATTAAATAATTTGCTATTGCATCATGCCTAGCTATGGTTAGAGCATTGGTAGATAAAAAACCAACTAGTTTTAGAGCTTATTAGGTTATTCAAACACCAATTCATTGGGAAGTAGAACACTATGAGTATAGAATTGACTTTACATAGAGGACCGTCCAGTACTATATAAAATCTTAAACTTTACCCTCATTTGCTTTCCTGTCGTTTTCACTATTCTATTCACTTTAATTAATTTACCTTCAAATCTAGACAGAGTAATGTTACA
Organism: Draba incana; assembly: GCA_963576765.1. Classification (NCBI taxonomy): domain Eukaryota; kingdom Viridiplantae; phylum Streptophyta; class Magnoliopsida; order Brassicales; family Brassicaceae; genus Draba; species Draba incana. The sequence continues at coordinate 3,884,460 of OY755212.1, read as the reverse complement.
ATAACAATATAAAATAGTGGATGCTTTATGAAGAAGATATAGTTTTGAGTATAAAAATTATCTAGACTTCACTAGACCTAATCGTTATATTTTAATTTATTCAAATATTATAACATAAGAATTTCTCGACTTTATCCAATGGGAGAAGCAACCGGCAACATCGGCATGAACATGGAAAAATAAAACGTATCGAGAACCAAAACAAATACATGTTTATAGTCACAACAAATGATAAATATTTATATTAAAGATTCATTACAATCTATATAAACAATAAATAAACACATACAGTATACATAACAACAAACCGACATGCAAATGTTGATTCGATTTGCAATGTCGTCTAAGTATTACATATGATTTGATGAAAACAACCAAAAACACACACACATTACATATATAGAATCATCATTATGTATGAAAAAAAAACTCGAGTTCTTGATTTAATCAAGATCTTGGTGGGTTTTGATAATACTGCGTACCTGGAGGCATGAACATAGTAGTCATGTCACTTGAATAGTAACCACCAGAATTAGGATCAACAAACATCGCCGATGATCCACCTCCTCCACCACCACCGTCGGGTACTGCCGGAGTGTTAAACGGAATTCCTCCTCCACCGCCTCCTGCAGAGGAGCTTTGATGATCACTACCGCCACTACCACCACTCATGTAGCTGCTTTCAGGGCCTTGGTCATATAAAATTCCTTTAAAGAGATGACCTCCGATATTCACCGTAGTTTGATAAGCGTATTGACCATCTCCTCCGTCGTCTACGCCACTCATTTTAACACACCGGAATAACGCATCTGAGCTTACTTCCGGCGGAAAACTTACCTCCCCCATTTCTAACCCTAAAAGACACATACAAAACATAAACACATTAAGTTTCAAACACTAAAAACAAATACATAAGCAAGTTTGTGTTTTCATGTTTTTTTAGGACATGCATTCTTATATTAATCTTAAACAGCGGTTAAAACATTAAGAAACCGAGTTTGTGATGTATTTCAATGTTAAATTATGTGTTTTTACCTTCAAAACAGAACATTTTCATGTAATACCAAATTAACATCTTCTGATAATTGCAAACAAAATGATGTTTGACAAATTAAAAAAATCAAAATGTCATAATTTTAAATGTAAACAAATGTTTTGTAAGTAAGAAATGGAAAACTAACAATAAATGTTTGTGTTAAACACAATCCTAGTTAGTTGTAGAGGAAACACTTCAAAGATACCTACTACATGGTTTGAATCTGAAACTATATAGTATAAAACAAATCTGAAACAAAAACCTGAGTCTGATGGTAAGCGAGAGGAGGATGTCCCGGGAAGAGTAGTATCCCTATGGCGTTTAGGGACACTAGAACCGCTGCCTCCACCGCCAC